>MNCI01008925.1:60817-92567 GCA_015680685.1 Gnetum montanum | reverse complement strand
ACTTCTTTTCCTTAACATTTTTGCAATTAATTAACATTTTTGTTCATTTCCATCATGACATCCCCTTCACCGATGCCATAGTTGTCCCTTTTTACCTATCTTTCTTACTCCTTTTCTTTCTCAATTCTAATGCTACCGGAGGTTCATGATTAGTCATGGGGGTATGGGGCCTACTTTTTTGGATTTTTCTACTAAGCCTCAGATTTTTTTGATTTTCTTCCTAACCCCTACACCTTCGGTAGTCATCATCTACATTTTCCTAGATCCATATCAGCCATACCACAACCTAGCCAATGAACCTAAACCGAAGCAAGGTATGCTTTACTTAATGATTCAATTACCCTTGCTAATATATGATTGTGTTGCATGTGCAGATGGCAATTATACAACAACAGAATGGATCTGGCGCAAACACTTGAAATGAAGCAGCACTGAAGCAGCTATGCAAGGAGCAGGATCGATAATGAGCTTACGAATGGACAACAGAAGGCGCAATCTAGGCATTAGCAACAACAAGACTCTTCTCTCTTCTTCTCTTCCATTCTCTCTCCTCTTTTCTCTCAGCTGCCAAATGTGGCCTGATGTCATTGTAATCAGCTGTTCACCCTTGTTGTCATGAACACCAGTTGTGTCAAGGATTGTAATAAAGACCCGTTCACATGTCATCCCATTAGTTTCATTTCCCCTAATAATCCCATACCTACCTGATATTATTGTAAGGAACTCGAGGACGAGTTTTCATTCAGTCATGGGGGTATGATGAGATGCGACATGCACAGTGCTGCGATATCGCGCCTTTCCCTACGATATCACGTACGCGATATCACGGTCTGCCGCCATATCTATAAATAAGAGGCAGCACTCCCCTTATTTCCCAATCCTGGCTAGAAGTAGTGAAGCTATGGAAGATTGATAGCTCCAGAGTTAGAATTTTTTCCATGTGCCCGTAGTAGGAGTCCTAGAGTGAACGGCTCTTTATTCGAGCAGCTTGTAACCTGAACCCAAGTTGTGAACGGCAATAAAGACGAACTTGATTATATAAACCTTGCAGCACATGGTTTTATTTATTGTTATTTATTTACTACTTTCCTAGTGCATACAAGTACAGCTTGATTACGAGCATCTACGGATGTGAACGGCTAATCAAGGAATCGGCTGCTTGTCGCAATGTGTGAGTACGACTTAACTATGAGCATTGGCTACTTGGTAACCCAGTAGCCTATTCCAGGATCTGCACTTGGTAATCCCAGCGGTAGTTCAGTGTGTACGGCTAGTCAAGGAATCGGCTGCTTGTCGCAATGCGTGAGTACGACTTGATTACGAGCATTGTGATTGCTTGGTAACCCAGTAGCCTATTCCAGGATCTGCACTTGGTAATCCCAGCGGTAGTTCAGTGTGTACGGCTAGTCAAGGAATCGGCTGCTTGTCGGAATGTGTGAGTACGACTTAACTATGAGCATTGGCTACTTGGTAACGCAGTAGCCTATTCCAGGATCTGCACTTGGTAATCCCAGCGGTAGTTCAGTGTGTACGGCTAGTCAAGGAATCGGCTGCTTGTCGCCATGTGTGAGTACGACTTAACTATCAGCATTGGCTACTTGGTAACGCAGTAGCCTAGTCCAGGATCTGCACTTGGTAATCACAGTGGTAGTCCAATGTGTACGGCTAGTTAAGGAATCGGCTACTCATCGTTAGGCTAGAACGTGTGATAAGTACGACTTAGTTACGAGCACCCACGGGTGTGTACGGCTAGCTAAGGAATCAGCTGCTATCACACTTAAGCTAAATAGGTGCCTTAATACGACAACTTCGAGCACTTGCGTTACATGTGGTGATCTCAGTAACGATTAGCGTTTGGTAAGCCACAGTTGCATAGTTTAGGGTGTGTCTAGCAAGTGGGAACGGATGCTAATGCTAGTTAATTTAGACTTAGGACATTAGTTAGAGTTAGCTTAGTTTCTCAACCCTTCCTCTCATAGCATAGGAGATAAAACTGATAATACCAGAAAAATCACATACCTCAGACATGATTAACCATACACCGTGAAACTAACAAGCAAGCCAGGGAAGACAACGAAAGATTAAACCTAAGTGTTTCTTGTGGTGTTAGGGAATTTAGTCTGCGAAGTTCGACCGGATCGCACTTGCACGCTGGTATTCATATGGTTGAGTGTAGGGGTACCTCGCCACTCATCAGTTCCATAACTAGTGTTTCTAGTCCAAGATTATTTTGTCTAGGGGTGTGCTTTTAATTCTGACTTTTTTTATGTGTTTTTATGCATGAGAACTAGACCATGCAAAGACTTGATTATTTTCATTCTCTCAGTTTTCGACAATTAGGTATCATTGAAACGGCAAGAAAACTCAAGAAGAAAACATTCAAGCACCCAAGAGAACGGCCAACACAAATGCATCAAGTTCCGTTGAAGTCACACCCTTTTCAATTCTGGAGTTCTTCCTTAGTTTGAGAAACTCCTAGTTACTGATTCATTAAAGTTCTTATTAGAAAGAGACTATACATTTCCAAGTCGAAAGAGACCATAGGAATTGGTGGATGAATGGATGAAGTGAACTCATTGCCTGTCATATCAAAAGAAACATACCTTAGTATCAACATTGTGACTTAAAGGTAAAAACCAAACATTAGCAATTAATATGAAAACAGTTCATACCATCATTCTGAACACTTATTGGATGAAAAACTTACATGGTGGAACACATGCACACATGCACATAAAAAAATTAGAAAGGTATAATGATGTTGTAAAACAAAAACAAGAAAAGTTAAATAAAGTTGTAAAACAAAAACAAGAAAAGTTAAAGAAATTTGTAAAACAAAAATGTATAAGACAAATGTGTAAAACAAAAATGTGTAAAACAAAAATTTAAAAGAACTGAGGGCCCCATATGGTTAGCATAGGTGGCCATCTCCCCCATGACTAAGTGGAAAGGGAGAGATCCAAAATAATGAGTGCCTATTTGAATTTCTAAGAAGTGTCCAACTTCTCCCAATTGATGATCTTAGATTAAGGGGTGGAAGTTGGCGATGCTCATATTCCAATGTATCTATGCCTTCATTGTTGGCATGGTTTTTATCCTCAGTTCATTCCATGCATATTTTTTGGTTGCTCTTTCTAGTAGCTGTCAACCATGAGGTGTCTACTACTTGTTATGTGGTTGCTATATATAGGCATCTTTGTTGCAAAGTTTCAAAGACACACATGTTGCATGGAGGCATTTCCTCTATGTCATCAACTGATGAATCACTGTATGTGATGCATGGAACTTTCCTCTTCTCGATCTTTCCATAAATGTTTATCTTAGAGATTTCCAAGGAAAAATCATGGATCTTAAAGCATGTGTCTACTGTACTCAACCATGCCCTTCCCATTATAATTGGGAAGTCCCCTTCGTTTTTGTTCACTTCAATCACCAGAAAATTAGCTGCATAGGACCAACCACACACAGTGGTAATGATGTCCTCCACCAATCCCAAGGGAATGATAATGGATTGGTCTGCCAACTCTAGTTGAATGTTGCTCTTCTTGAGTTGTGGCAGGTTCCAGGCATGATACGTCTCTTGTGAAATTAAGTTGACTCTGGAACCTGAGTCAAGAAGAGCCCTATGTGGTTCATTTTTGATGACTTGAAGGTAGATTAAGGGACTCCCAAGGTTAGTTAGTTTCCTGAGAAGGTGGCCTACCTTGATCCAGTCAGTTACGGTATGCATTATCATAACCGTATGTGTTAAGCTCTATTGGACTGAAGAGTGCTCCAAAGTGTTAGATGATGAAAGAGTGTACATGAGCTCAACCGCTTGTTGTTGTGAGAGTTTGTTCGGGCTTTTGGTTCTGAAGAAGGGTCTTCTCTTTTTATAGTTGTCAAAACCAACAGTAGGTTAAATATTTACAACTCTCACAACGTGACATTGCTGTGGTTGAGGGGGAAGTTCCCCTTATATTGTTGGAGCAGGAGGTGTTATGGAAACTACTGGTGGAAGAGGTGCAGATGGATTAAAAGGATGGTGTGGGTATGGAGTATCTCCCGGAGAAGAAGGAGTCCTTCTGAAGTACTCCCAAACTTGGTAGTGACGGTGGGGAGTTGTGTGACTCATAGAGTCACTTGGAGAAATCGACTACTACACATAATAACCATAAGGATCAGGCTGCTAGTAAGGGTACTGATGTTTTGGCAATGGCATCCCCCATGAGTATGGGTATTTCCACTGTTGATGTTGTCCAATGGGTTGTGATGGAGTTCCACTTGGATAATATGTTAATGGTTGGTGGAACTACCTTGGGTTCCCTTGGGGATAAGGTAACCTTCGGGGTGTTTTGCATTGATTAAGTCTTGGGTTGAGCACATACACCCTAGACTCTTGTAGATGTGAGATGATTGGACAACATCCCTTAGGATGGTCATAGTGGTAGATCTCACATCCACCGTCATCATCTATGTTTGATTCCACAACCACATCGGAGTTAGTAATTTTCCCCTTACCCTTGTTATGTGCAGGGCCTAAATCTCTCCACATTGTCTTATCTTTGTCACTACTTTGTTCTACCTTAGACTCTTCTACAATTTTCAAGACAGTTTCAATTTTAGAGTCTAAGGAACTCCATACATCATCTACCTTAGCCGCTAGTTCTGTTGTTAGCTTTTGAATCGTCAAGGTTTTCCTGTTCACCAACTCTTCGAGTGATGACTCATCCTCTTCGTCGTAGAATTTCACTCCCTTATTTCAAAGAGAGGGATCACGTTGTACTCTTTTGCACTTTCCCTTTTGTGTAGCTCACCTTATTCTTTTGATACTTGCTCTAACAAGCGATGTACTTTGTAGGCTCTAAGTTGTGATAGTCTCCCTTGGGCATAAGTCACAAGGGTTCTTCTAGTCTCATGCCTTAGCCCATCTATGATGTGGCAAAGTTGATCCCGCTGTGTGTATCCATGGCCCAGGAAATGATGTAACAATGTGTAGTAGTGGGCCATGGTAGAATCCAATGGTTCATGATTTCCTTGCTTCCATCCTTGGATCTTCTTGAAACACCACAAAATTCTAAGCTTAGTACTTCTCCAATGAGAATCGAGCTAAGTCATGATGCTCCCCAGCATGACTGAAGCTTGAGGGCCTCACAAAAAACTTCAAACAGAGTCAAATCAACAAGAAACAGTTCCCTGGGACCCAAAAAAGACTACAATGACACCTGGCATCAAACTTGGCAAATCTTGAGCTCAAAATACTTGGTTTTCACTAAGTATGCATCCTATACGTTGGCCTATACATGCCCAACGTAAAGCCCAGCGTAGAGCAACTTTCGGAATCCAAAAATGAGTCAAAACATGATGGAACTAAGTGTCTAGACCCCCTAGGACCTTCCCCAAGGTCCCCAGCAGCTCTCAGGCACTTGAAAATCAAATTTTGGGCTCCAAATGATGGTCTTTCATTCCTATACGTCCAACGTATACGCCCAGGGTGCAGCCAGCGTAGAGGAACTTTTGGGCCCAAAAAATGAGTCAAAACATGCCAAAAATAAGCGTCTGGACCCCCTAGGACCTTTCCCAAGGTCCCCAGCAGCTCTCAGGCACTTGAAAATCATGTTTTGACCTTAAAATGAGCATTTTCATGTGTATACGCTGGGTACATTTTTGGTGTACGCTGGCATCTTGTACGCTGGCATCCTGTACGCTGGCATCCTATATGCTGGCATCCTGTACGCTGGCATCCTATATGCTGGTATGCATGTACCTTGGCATGCTATACGCTGGCATCCTGTATGCTGGCATGCTCTACGCTGGCATGCTCTACGCTGGTATCCTCTACGGTGGCATGCTCTACGCTGGCATCTTTTATGCTAGCATGCTCTACGCTGGCATCCTCTACGCTATAGAGTTGTAACTTATCCTGCACTTGGTCAATGCACCACCTATCTCCCGATCCAAATTTTTTTCACCTTACAGCCACTCATCCCCTTTCAGACCCAAGTCTAACATCGAAACCCGTATAAAAACTTCGATTTTTGACCAGATCGGGGTTGGAAAAATTGGAAGCATCTTGGCAAAAATCGGGGAAGACCACACTAAGAAAATTGAGAACCCTGCATCCTATACGCTGGACCCCAACCTTGCACACTGAACATACAGCCTCTACGCTATGTCTGCAGTCTGAACCAACATGCTATCAAACCCTTGCATTCACCGGCGCTCTTCGTCCTCCTTGTGTCACATCCACAACTGCGTTAAGACCGATGCATTGTAACTTCCATTATGCAATGAAATTACCACATTTTTGCTAAGATTTGTTATAGTTTTATCATTTATTCTTGTATGCATATCGTTTACATTCTCGTACATTTATGCTCGGTTTCGCATAAGTTACGTTGTTTACATATAACCCGACGTACAATATATCGATATATGCTTGGGGAAATCCTTGTCTGATCCGCGTGCGGACCACCCAAGGTACTCTACCTTCGTCCATTCCAGCTCATCCTCAAGCAAAGGTAGGGTCTTCTGTGCGTGTCCGATGATCCCCTGGTTTCTGTTTCTTCCAGCCGGAGACCGACGATTTCGGACCGTACACTTCTTACTCAAATTAGACACTTTGGAGTATGTCTGATACTTATCGTTGAAGAATTCTAACATCGTACTCCACCTTCTGATGATTTCTGGTTCTAAGGACCAGTACCAGCTCTCTGCTTCCTTGGTGAGTGTCCTGGGAAACAACTTAAGTTTCTACCACTCATTTTCTATATTTTGCAAGGCGCAGACATTGTGGAATGCCTATAAATGATGTTGCAGATCTCTGTCGTATCCCCCTTTAAAGCATGGGATGTTGTTCATATCTAAGCATTTGATCCAACTATCTTTTAAATTCCTTGTTGGAATCCTAACTGCCTCTGTTATGTTAAGCATACTTCGGGTTGCAAATAGGGGCTCATCATGATCATCTCTTTCATGATGCCTGTGATGTCTTCGTTGTTCCCTACTTTCCCTTTGTTCATGCCCTTTTCCTCTCTCTCGACTCTCTCATCGAGGTCCCTCATTTTTCTTACTTTTATCCTCTCCATTATGCTTTTCATGATTGCGCCTAGAGGTGGAAGGAGGGGATGAGTGATGTGAATAAGGGGAGGAAGAAGAAGGAGAATCATCGCTGTGGCAATGTTTCCTACCTTCCCTTTGGTAACTTTGGCCCCAATCGTGGTGACGATCGAAGTGCCTGTCCTCGTCTTTTGTTGTTGTTCCCGCTGTGAATAGTTGGTGTTCATAGGAATTAGAACTAGGGTTGTGTATTGTTGAGCATAAGTTCTAATACCCAACCTCCTCAGCATCGTTAGGAGGGCAAACATCTCTAGATAGCGAACTAGTTGTAAGTGGTTCACCATCTCTAGTTTCGCAAAGGACGTGCAGGCCTTTGCCCTTCAATAGGGTATGTTGGCTCTCCTGCCTTGCGTCCCTCATACATTGTAAATCTGTGGGATGATAATCCCTTGTGTTAAAGTTTGCTGCAATGTATTCAGCATACAATTCCGCCATGCCAGTCTGTGCCAAAGCACGGAGAAGCATGCTAGGGACTGATCGATCTGGAGGTAACACTAACCCTTCACCTCAATAGCATAGGAGAAAAATATAAAAGACTATAAAAATCATACACCTCAGACTTACTTAACCATACACTGTAACAACTACAAGTAAGTATGGGAAGAAAATGAATGGTTAACCTTAAGTGTTCCATGAAGTGCATAGGCATTTAGTCTGCGGAGTTCGACCGGATCGTGCATGCTACGCTCGTTTCATATGGTTGAGTGTAGGGGTACCTCACCACTCATCATTGGCGTCATTGCTAATGATCACCACATGTAACGCATGTGCTCGAAGTGGTTGTACTAAGGCACTTAACTTGGAGGAAAGGGTTGAGGAAGCTAATCTAGCCTAAGTGTGATGAGCAGCCGATTTCTTGACTAACCGTACACATCTTGGTGCATGACTACCACTGGTATTACCAAGCGTAGATCCTGGATATGCCACTAGGTTACCAAGTAGTCACACTAGATGCTCGTAATCAAGTCGTACTCATACTGCGTTGCGATGAGCAGCTGATTCCTTAACTAACTGTACACATCCTTGGATTCTTGTAATCAAGTCGTACTCATATTGCATTCTAGGAGTTTAAGGGTGAGATAGAAAATAATAAATAAATCCTATTCCATGCACTGCAAGGTTTATCCAAGAAGTTCATCTTTCTTACCGTACATAACTTGTGTTCAGGTACAATGTTGTTGAAATAAAGATCTGTTCACTTTATGACTCCTATTGTAGGCACATGGAAAATATTCTATCTCTGGAGTGATCAAACTACTAGAGTTTCCCTACTTCTAGCCTAGGATGGGAAAACAAGGGAGAGCCACCTCTTATTTATAGATATGGTGGCGGATGGTGATATCGCGTATGCGATATCAGAGGAGACGATGCAATATCGTGTACGCGATATCGCATGGGATGCGAAATCATGGCTCATGCGAATCATGCCTCATCATCCCCCAAGGACTTATGAATGTTGTCTTTGCCTAGTCCTTTGATGCAATTTTAATTTGGTTATAATCACTATAACCATCTAGAAAACTGTAGTAGTAATGCCCAAATATTGTGTTTAATACCTGATCAACAAATGGCAACAAAAAATAATCCTGTAATGTTGCCATATTTAGCAACCAAAGATGGATGCAGACTTGCCACTTACCTTCTTTCTTTTGCACAATAATGAATGGACTAACACACTCACTATCATGGGATAAATGAACCCTACCTTGAAGAGTTGTTTAATTTCCTCTTTCACGACCTATTTCAGTTTGGGATTCAATCACCTATGTGGCTATCTCTTTGGCTTCATGGTTGGATCAATGTAGATGTGAAGCTAGCATATCCTAGGATCAATCCTTGTGAGTTCAAGATATGACGAAGTAAAATTTGCAAACCACTTTTCAACCACATTCAACAACATCTTTTTCTACTCTAGAGAAAGATTTGCATTGATTATGACCAGCTTCCCATTTTTAAAAAACACATATTCCATTTTGGCCAACACCATTTTTAATTCAAGGGGCTCTTACTTAAAATTTTCAAGAATCTCCAACTTTTCCCAATAAGTATTATCATTTGCATCATTAAAGAGTTTATGATGACCTTACTCTAGTTCATCCATGATTGTGACATATGTGCATGTTAGACTCTCAGTTGGTTCCATGCAACATGTGCTACTCTCAGAATCAACAATCAGCCATTGGGTCCTCTCCTATTTTGTGGTTGCTACATATAGACACCTTTGAATTTTTTCTTTTGGTGCACACCGCTTGCATGCAAAGATAGATGCTTGTTTCATAGCCTAGAGTTTTCACACACAATTACACCCTGTATTATTATATGTGATGCAAAGATAAATTCATTTTCTTTCGATATTTCTAGGAAAAGATCTCTGATGCCCATTCTTGCATCAAAAATGATAAGGCATGCCCTTCCCATGATGATTGGAAAATCCACTTTGTAGTTCTTCACCTTGATCACTAGGAAATCAACAACATAAGACCATCCATATACAGTGGTCATAATGTCTTCCACCAGTCCCAATGAAACAGTGATGGAGTAGTCTACTAATTCTAATTTGATATTACTCTTCTTGAGAAGAGGAAGGTTCCATGAAGTGTATATCTTATGAGAAATTAAATTGACACCAAAAATTGAGTCATGAAGAGCTTTGCACCATTCATTCCTAGCAATCTGCAAATAAATAAGACAACTTCCAAGATTAGTTAATTTCCTAAGAAGGTTTGCAACATAGATCCAATTAGATATAGTGTGAGTAAGCATCACAATATGGATCCTAGGTGGTATTTGGTTTGAAGGGGACTCAAAGAAATCTAATATAGATGAAGATGGAGGGATAGGGTTGTCAACCGCATGTGTATTTAAGGGCTTAGGTGGACTATGGGATTGAAAGAAGGTCTTTCTTTGATTGAGTATTCAACCCACTTGATTGATGAACTAGTTGTAGATTAATAGCCCTAGTAGTGTTGCATTGTTGCAGTTGAGTTGGTAGTTCACCTTGCATAGGTGGAGCAGGTGGTAGCTGTAAGGCTAAAGGAGGAACATGTGCAGGGATAGGAGGGGGATAAGGATAAAAAATGGCATCCCTTTTTTCATGTAAAGAATGAGTTTGATAATAATTAAAAGGGTGGTAGTGAGATTGGAAAGTAGAAATGTAACTGGAGAAGTCACGTGGAGACAAGGGTTGCTAAACGCATAGTACCCAAATGGATCAGGTTGTCTATAAGGGTATTGTAGCCTTGGTGGTTCTAGCGCCATGATTGTGGTTGTTGCCAATGTTGATACTGCTCCTATGGTTGCAGTGGAGTTCCACTCAGATAATATTGTTGTTGCTAGTGGAATTTTTTAAAATTACCTTGAGGATAAGGTAATATTCTAGATGTTTGCCTTTGTGTTAGTCATGGATTCAAAGCATACATCCTAGACTCTTATAAATGTGATACTCTGAGGCAACATCCCTCAGGATGTTCATACTGGCAGATGTGACATCCACCATCATCATCTGATCTACTCTCCGCAACTTCTTCTATTGTAGCAATCTTACCCTTACCTTTTTGATAGGCATGTTCAACTTTCTTGCATCTCTTGCACTCATGTTCACTACCTTATTCTTTGGACTCTTCAACAATTTTTAGGATAGCTTGAAAATTGCTATCCATGGAGTCCCATAATTGATCAACCTTGGCCATAATTTCATATTGAAATTTTTGAAGCTGCAAGGATTTCCTATTCACCACCTCATCAAGTCTGAATTCTTTCTCACTAACACAAAATCAAACCTTCCTCTTGCCAATAAAAGGAGGATCATGGTTATATTCTTCTGCATCTTTTTTTCTTAATTCACCCTCCTCTTTAGCTACCAACTTGATTATTCTTTGTATCTAATGAACACTTAATTTTGATAGTAATCCTTGGGCATAGACACCAAGGGTTCTCTTCATTTCTAATCAAAGCCCATCTACAATGTGGCGAAGTTGATCCAACTGAGAATAACCATGGCTAGGACATTTGTGCATTAAGGAATAGTATCAATTAATGGCGGCATCCAAGGATTCATGTGTTCCTTTTTTTCATCTTTGGATTTACCTTCTCAAGTTGAACACTCTGGAGTATGTTTGATATTTATCATTAAACAATTTAATCATGGTACTCCATCATTTGATAGATTCAAGCTTCTCTACTTCTTTGATGAGTGTCCTTGGGAACAACTTAAGTTTTATTACTCATTCTCTATGTTTTACAAGGCACATGCATGTTGAAAAGCTTAGAGATGATTCTACATATCAAAGTTATATCCCCCTTTGAACTAAGAATTATTGTTCACGTCTAGCCTTTTGATTCGACTATCATTCACATGCCTTGTTAGAATTCGGACTGCCTTTGTGATATTGAACATACTTTAAGTAGCAAGCAAAGGCTCATCGAGGCCATGATCATGGTGCCTATGATGCCATCTACTACCCCTTCATTCATAGTGATGTGCCTCTCTTTTATGTGTATGTCCTTTATTTTTCCTTGCCTGACGGTCCCTTTGATCATTTCGATCCTGTCGGTTATTTTAGTCATCTTCATCATGGTCTTGCCTTCTATGGTTGCGATTAAAGCCAGAAGAAGAAGATGATGATGATGATGAAGATGAAGAGGAAGGAGGACTATCACCATCATAGTGCCTACTACTACCTCTTTGGAGATTAGACCATGATCATGATCTTATTTCTTGTCTACATCCCTACCTTGGCTTACCTCTTTGGATCCTTCCTTTTTATTGGATCCATTCTTACTAGAACTTGGATTGTAAATAGTTGACTATAGGTTTTGGTTTTGACCTCCCTCACCAAAGCCAAAGATAGGCATTTCATTGAATGAAAAACCCCTAGGGAAGGGTTCCCCACTATCTTTTTGGTATAGTAGAAATGGGAAATCATTAAATCCTTTTTCCTTCGCAAATTCATAACGTTGTTCTAACTAGTGATCCCTAAGATGTTGTGCCTCAGTGGAACGATAATCCTTGGCATCACTATCTTGCACAACATTCTTAGCATGAATTTCCTGGAGACCCCATCATATAATAATTTGTTGAAGCATTTTAGGAATGGATCAATCATGTAGCAACATGATGTTACCCTCTGATGGAACGTGATATCGCATACGCGATATCGCATCCTTTCTTGCAATATCGCATACACAATATCATAGCCCGCTACTAGTTCTATAAATAAGAGGTGACTCTCCCTTGTTTCTCCATCTAGATCTAGACCTTAGCCAAACTCTTTCCATTTTTCCATTCCAGAGTTAGAATAATTTCCATGTGCCTGCAGTAGGAGTCCCAAAGTGAACGGATCTTTATTCGAACAATTCTGTACCTGAGCACACAATTGTGTACGACAATAAAGACAAAATTTTGGATAAACCTTGCAGTTCATGGACTAAGCTAAATAGGACTTTAATTATTGTTAATTTTTTAAATGCTTTCTTAAGGACTTAATCTCTCTCAACCCTCAACTCTCATAGTTAAGTGCATTCAATACGACCGCTGCAAGCATGTGCGTTACACTTGGTAATCCCAGTAACGAATAGCGTTTAGTAATCCTAGTAGTGTTGCATTGGTTTAGGGTGTGAAACGGAAAGTGGGAACGGATACTGATGCTAGGATGATTAAGACTTAGTTAGTTAAAGTTAGTTACTTAGTCTCTTCACCCCTTTCCTCTCTTAGCATAGGCGATAAAAACATAAAAGATATAAAAATCACATGCCTCAAGCTTACTTAACCATACAACTGTGAAAAATACAAGTAAGCTTGGGAGGACAATGATTGATTAACCTTAGGTGTTCCATAAGGCTTGTAGGCACTTAGTCTATGGAGTTCGACCGGATCGTGCATGTAATGCTTGTATTTGTATGGTTGAGTGTAGGGGTACCTCGCCACTCATCATTGGCACCGTTGCCAGGGACTAAGTTTTTTGTGCACTAAGTAGAACATAGGCAATCATCCACATCGTTGGGAAGCTTAAACAAACCCTTAGGGTTAATCAGAAGAAAATTTAAACAACGGTCAATAGCACATAGACAAGATAACAATTTCTTCTTCTTCTCATAAAAGCACTTCACCACCTAGGGATCACACAAGAGACAGTCGATAGCACAGCATACATACCCAAGAACCATCAATTCCTCAACAATTCAATGTGGTATATATTTATCATGATGAATATATACCTGACTTTACCTTTTTATTCCATCAAGATGAACAATTGCGATGGAGAGACTTGGAGGGTAACATAGTGTTGCGTCGAAACAGAGCTGCCCCCAACATGCTCCTTTGTGCCCTTGCATAAATTCACATGTCACAATTATATGTTGAGTACGTTGCATGCGATTACAACATGAGGGACTACCATCCCACAGAAGCGCAACCTCAACGGGACTTGCAGCAAGAGAGTCACCACACTTTGTTGAAGGGAAAGGACCCCCATAAGGCTTAGCCCGTCATAAGAGAAATTAAGGGTGGTGAACCTATCTCAATAGGCTCTCCACAAAATGATGTTTCCCCTCCTAATGATAGTGAGGAGGTGGTGTATCAAAACCTGTGCTCCATGATACAAAACCCTGGTTCTGATTCCCACGAACACCAAGTGTTCAAGGAGAGAACACAAACACAAGATAAGGGCAAGAATTCTGATCGTCATCATGATTGGGGTCGAGATCACCGAAGGGAAGGTAGGAAACATTGTCATGGTGATGGTTCTCCTTCCTATCCACCTTCATTCACCCTCTCCTTCCACATCCGAACACAATCGCGAAGAGCCTCATCGTGAGGACAAGGGTAAGCAAGATGAGAAACCTTGACGAGAGAGTCGAGAGCGAGGACGAGGGCATTCTAGGAAATCAAGGCATGGAAGAAGGGAAAGTAGGGAACCGCATAGGCATCGTAGATGCCATGAAATAAATGATAGCAAAGAACCCCTACTAGTAACCTGGAGTATGTTTGACATTATGGAGGCAATTAGAATACCTACAATGCACTAGAAAGATAGCCAGATCAACAGACTAGACATGAATAATATCCCATGATTTGAAGGGGGATACAATGCTAATTTGCAGAATCACTTACAGGAATTCCACGATGACTGTTCCTTGTAGAATATTTTAAACTAGTGGAAAAAGTTAAAGTTGTTCCCAAGGACACTCATAAAAGAAGCGAAAAGCTGGTACTGATCCTTAGAACCAAAATCCATTCGAAGGTGGAGTATGATACTAGAATTGTTCAATGATAAATATCAAACGTACTCCCAACTGTCCAACTTGTGTAAGCAGATCCAAGAATGGAATCAGGGTAATCACAAACCCTTGGATGCTACCATGGGCTGATATTATGCATTGCTACATCATTTCCCAGGCCATGGTTACGCACAATGGGATAAACTACGTCATCTCGTAGATGGGCTAAGACATGAAACCAGGAGAACCCTTGGAAAATATGCCCAAGGAAGATTATCAGAACTTAGGTTCCATGAAGTTCATAGATTGTTGGAGCAAGTAGCTAAGAAAGAAGGAGATCTACAAAAAAGAGAAAGTGTGGAAGAGTATAACCTCGATCCTTCCCTCTGAAAGAGGGGAGTAAGATTTTTTGAGTAAGAGGATGAGTCATCACTCGAAGAGTTGGTGAATAGAAAAACCTTGCTGTTTCAAAAGTTAACCAAAGTGTCGACTAAGGTAGATCAAATGTGGAACTCCTTAGATAGTAGATTCAGAACCATTTTAAAAAGTGTAGAGGAGTCTAAGGAGAGAAGTAGTGAGCATGATAAGAAAAAGAGGAGAGATTCAGATCATGCACGTAACAAGGGTAAGGGAAAAATGACTATCACCATGCACGTAAAAAGTGTGGATGTTTTCTTCTTGAGTTTTCTTACCATTCTGACGTTGCCACCTTATCGAAAAGCTGAGCAAAATAAAAATAATAAGTCTTTGCATGGTGTGGTTCTCACACAAAAAAAAATAGTGAGAATTCAAAGCACATCCCTTGGAGGAAATAATCATTGGGATACAAGCACTTGTTATGGAACTAAAAACATGTTCCCTCTAACTAAGGCCCTTCTCACTTCCTACTTTCTTCTCTTTCGTTTCGTCAGAATGGTGGTGGCTCTTTGGTGGAGGCATTCATGTTACTTCAAGTGGATGGATGGCCCGAATGTATTAATGCGAAGTCACTAAATGCGGTTTGTTTGAGGCCGGATTTGGAATGGGATCTACTAAGCCACATTAATCATTAGTACACAAGGGGCTGTACATCACCTTGTTCTTGAGATTCCATTCGTTTCTCTTCTTTCCATCCTTCTTTCTCCATTTATCACCTCATTGCCAGTCGTCTCAGTAGTCTATATTTTGGTAGATGCATTGTTTTCTTTGTGGTGGACTCTTGTGGTTAAGAATGTAACGCTTGTTTCCAAGTGACATTTCTAGAGCCTACGAACTCGTTGAATGTGGGATTGTTAGGGCATTAAGGGAATGAGCCTATTTTGGGGAGGATCCACTGATATTCCTATTTGGTGCATCCATTAATTTCTTTTCTTTAAATATTTTTGCAATCACCATTTATTTTTTTCATTTCCATCTTTGACGTCCCTTTCTTTGGAGTTATAGTTGTTTCTTTTTCTCCATCTTTCTTATTCCTTATCTTTTTCCATTCTCTCACTACTAGAGGTTCGCTCTCAGTCATGGGGGTCTTGGTCCAATTTTTTTCATTTTTTTCAAATCCTTACACCTTGGGTAGGCACCAATATTGTATCTCTAAATCCATATTAGCCATACCAGAACTCAGCCAATGGACCTTTCACCGAAGCAAGGTATCAACTGCATTGTGATTCATTTACCCTTGCTAATATAAGACTGTGTTTTGTGTGCAGATGGCAATCATACAACAACGGATTGGACCTAGAGGGAACACATGGAATGGATCGGTGCTAAAGCAATTATGCAAGGAACAAGATTGATGGCACGCTTACGGATGGACAATGAAATGTGCAATCTTGGCATTGGCAGCAACAGACCTCTTCTCTCTCTCTCTCTCTCTCTCTCTCTCTCTCTCTCTCTCTCTCTCAGCTACTAAATAAGGCTAGATGTCAATTGTATATAGTGTTTACTCTTGTTATCATGAACACTAAGTTTTGTCATGTATTGTAATGATGATCCGTTCACATGTCATCCCATTCACCATTAGTTCCATTCTAGTCAATAATCCCATACCTTTCCAATATTTTGTAAGGAACTCGAGGATGATTTTTTACTCAATCACGGGGATATGATGGGACGCGATATCGCATGGGTTGTGATATCGCATACGTGATATCACATACACGATATCACGTCATTCCCTACGATATCACGTACGTGATATCACTACCTGCTACCAATTCTATAAATAAGAGGTACCTCTCCCTTGTTTCTCGATCTAGATCTAGACCTTAGCCAAACTCTTTCCATTTTTCCATTCCAGAGTTAGAATAATTTCCATGTGACTGCAGTAGAAGTCCCAAAGTGAATGGATCTTTATTCAAGCAATTCTATACTTGAGCACACAATTGTATACGACAATAAAGATGAAATTTTGGATAAACCTTGCAGTGCATGGACTAAGCTAAATAGGACTTTAATTATTGTTAATTTTTTAAATTCTTTCTTAAGGACTTAATCTCTCTCAACCCTCAAATCTCATAGTTAAGTGCATTCAGTACGATCACTTTGAGCATGTGCGTTATGCTTGGTAATCCCAGTAATGAATAGAGTTTGGTAATCCCAATAGCGTTGCATTGGTTTAGGGTGTGAAATGGCAAGTGGGAACGGATACTGATGCTAGGATGATTAAGGCTTAGTTAGTTAAAGTTAGTTACTTAGTCTCTTCACCCCTTTCCTCTCTTAGCATAGGCGATAAAAACATAAAAGATATAAAAATCACATGCCTCAAGCTTACTTAACCATACAACTGTGACAAATACAAGTAATCTTGGGAGGACAATGATCGATTAACCTTAGGTGTTCCATAAGGCATGTAGGCACTTAGTTTGCGGAGTTCGACCGGATCCCACGTATAACGCTTGTATTCATATGGTTGAGTGTAGGGGTACCTCACCACTTATCACCCTCCATGTTACAACACCACAACTATTCATCCTAATGTAGGACAAAGGTGAAATTGGGTACATACTCATCAAGATGAGAATATAGCACTCAATATTGTTGAGGCACCGGCTAATGATCTCCATCAAACTTGGGCAAAGAAGTACTTTTGTGAGAAGAAGACATTTTCAATGAGATGATAAAAACACAATGTGTTTTAAAATTTTTGTTGTAGTAATTGTAAACTATGATATGAATCTAGGATTTTTTCCAATAATTTTGAATGATTTCGACTAAATCCTAGATAGCACATGAAACAACCAAAAGGTACTTGGCAACAATGCCAATGATGAGTGACGAGGTACCCCCATACCCAACTATATGAATCACTAAGGTGTTCAAATATGATCTAGTCGAATTCCATGGACCTATAGTTTTCCAGTGCACTAGTTCTTCTAGAAAGTGAAATGGGCATTGGGAATGTTTGTTGTATTCCCAACTACACTTGTGAAGCTCAAGCATATGGTTTAAGTGTAATTGATATACATGATTTTTATCATTTTTATATCTTATAAGTTTAATCACCCACAACAAGAATGAAAGGTAGAGTAATTTAAGATCTAGTTCATTCACTACCTAGCTAGCCTAACACAAGTACCCATTCCACTTTCCTAGCCACAGCCTAAACATGTATAGCGTTGCTGGGCTACCAAACATTAAATGTTGCTAGGTTACCAAACACTATATGTATGCTCGAAGTGGTCGTGCTTGTGTTCATTCACAACTAGAAATTAATTTCTTAATTTAAATGCATTAAAGTAAAGTGCATGAAAATAAAGTGCATTAAAGGAAACATTAATCTATTCTCAGTGTTGCAAGGATTACCAAAAGGGTTCATTTTTATTCCCGTCACACTGCTGCGCTTAGGTACACTAGTGTTTGAACAAAGATCCATACACTTAAACTCTCGCTATGGGCACTTAGAAAATATTCTAACTTTGGAGAAAACAAAATACAAGCACTATATTTATAGGCTAGTGTATACCTTGTGATATTGGATATCCAACATCGCATCCTAGGCTCTGACATCGAGTCCTCAATGGTAAGGCTCCGATATTAGGTACTCATTATCGAAGCATGCAAAAACATGATTCATCATAAGGTGTTGTGAGTTTCTGTTCAACCCCCAAGTGTTGCATAATATTTTGAAATTTAATGCTTGTAAAGTGAGTTCCATTATCAAAAATTAATTCATGTGGTATACCAAACCTAATTACAACATTTTTTTGTACAAACTGAGCAAGAGTAGAAGATGTCGATGATGACTGCTAATTTTTCCCATTTCGTACAATAGTCAATAGTGACTATGATGTATGCCTTTCCATTTGACATGGGCATGATGAGACCCATGAAATCAATGCCCCATATGTCAAAGAGTTCTAGTGGTTGGATCCACTATTGAGGTTCCTTCATTCAAGCAATCATTCCACCATCTTGTTGGTAGCATTCATAAGAATAGACATATTAATGAGAATCCCTGAAGATTGTTGGCCAATAATACCCTGCCATTACAATTTTGATGGTCATGCATCTCCCAGCATAGTGGCCCCCATAAGGACCTTCATGAGCATGTTAGAGAATGTGTAGTTGATTAGCATCAGAGACACACCAACAAACTAGGCCATCAATGGACACCTTATAGAGGTGTCCATTGACCTCCATGAAGCATTTTACCTAGTGAAGAAACTATTGTTTCTTCTAGTGGTCCAACCCTCATGGTATCTCTTGGGTGATAAGGTAGGTGAGAATGCCATCATACCATTTAGGCTCATTGGGCAATTATTTAGTTATAGCCTCAGCAAAGAGGAGTTCCTTAAGAAATAGATTCGATAATGAGCTTTCTTTCTCTTTGCTATCCCGTCGCAGCTGAGTCAAGTGGTCAGCCATCACATTCTTAGTGCCTTTTCAATCTACCATCGTAAGATCAAATTCCTATAAGATCACCGACCATAGTATGACATAGGTTCTTATTGTTGGCTTGTTCATTAGGAAGCAAATGACACTGTGGTCTATGTTCACAAATACTTTATATCCAAGCACATAGTGCCTGAAATTCTCTAGAGTAAACACCACTTTCATTAATTCTTTTTCTATAGTGGTGTAGTTTAGTTGTGCACCCACAATGCTTCAGCTTGCGTACTGGATAAAATATGGATGTTTCTTGTCGTCCAACAACATAAGTATAGCTCCCAAGGCATAATTCAATGCATCAATCATAACATGGAATGGTATAGACTAGTCAAGTGCTTGTAGAATTCAAGTTTCTACAAGTTTTTTCTTTAGTTTCTAGAATTCTTTTTCACATTCAATGGTCTAGTCAAATCATGAATCTTTCTTTGTCAGCTTAACCAATGATTTTATGATCTTAGAGAAATTCTCTATGAATCACTAGTAGTAGCTAGTGTGTCCAAAGAATGACTAAACATCTTTAGTAGTTTCTGGTTGGCACGTAATTCCTTGGATGATCCTTATTTTTTTAGGGTCTACTTCAATTCCTACTCATGTTATTCTATACCCCAATATAATGCCTTCTTGAACCATCAGATGACTCTTTTGCCAATTGAGTCGAAGGTTTGTTTTAACACATCTCTTCAAAACTTGCTCAAGGTAGTCCAAGGCTTACTCAAATGTAGCTCCATAGGTGGAGAAGTCATCCATGAAGACTTCTACACCACTACCAATCTGTTGTTGAAAAATATTTAAGACCAAGCATTGGAATGTAGCAGAAGCATTGCATAAACCAAATGGCATCTTGCAATATGAAAAAGTCCCCCAAGGACTCATGAATGTTGTCTTGGCCTAGTCCTCTGGCTTGATCTAGATTTGGTTATAGCCATTATAACCATTCAAAAAACTATAATAACAATGCCTAGATATTGTGTCTAACACCTAATCAATGAAAGGTAATGAGAAATGGTCCTTGAATGTTGCCATATTTAGCACTTGAAAATTAATGCAAACCTACCACTTGCCACCTTTCTTTGGCA
Source organism: Gnetum montanum (assembly GCA_015680685.1). Classification (NCBI taxonomy): domain Eukaryota; kingdom Viridiplantae; phylum Streptophyta; class Gnetopsida; order Gnetales; family Gnetaceae; genus Gnetum; species Gnetum montanum. The sequence continues at coordinate 72,309 of MNCI01008925.1, read as the reverse complement.
TAATCATGAGTGGACTAACCCACTTACTATCCACAATGGGATAAATGAAGCCTACCTTGAGTAGTTGTTTGATTTCCTCTTTAATGATCTACTTCAGTTTGGGGTTCAATTGCCTCTATGGCTACCTCTTTAGCTTCATGGTTGGGTTGGTATAGATATGATGTTGGCATATCTAAGGATGAATCCCTATGAATTTAAGATATGACCAAGCAAAGGTTATTGACAATTTTTCAACCACATTTCATAGTATCCATTTTTATTTTGGAGCAAGATTTGCATTTATTATCACTAGCTTCCCATTTTTTAAGAACATATATTCCATGCAAGCCAGTAGCATTTTTAATTCAAGGAACTCCTACTTGAAATTTTCATAAATTTCCAACTCTCTCCAATAGGTATCATCATCTGCATCATTAGAGAGTTGGTAATGAACTTACTCTAGTTAATCCATGCCTATGACATATGCACATGTTAGGATCTTAGTAGGTTTCATGCAAACTATGTTGCTCTCAGGATTAGTGGTCAACCACTGGGTGCCCTCTTGATTTATGGTTGTTGCGTACAAACACCTTTGAATATTAACTTCTAGTGCATACTACTTGCATGTAGAGATGGATGCTTATTTCATTGACCAGAGTTTCTACACACAATTGCACCCTGTATCGCTGTACATGATGCATAGAAATTTCTTCTTCTCAATTTTCCCAAATGCATTTTCTTTAGATATTTCAAGGGAAAGATCTCTAATGTTCATGTTTGCATCCACAATGCTTAGCCATGCCATTCCCATGATGATTGGGAAGTCCCCTTTATAGTTCTTCACCTTCATCACTAGAAAATCAATAAGATAAGACCACCCATAGACAATAGTCACAATGTCTTTTACCAATTCCAATGTAACAGTGATGGACTAGCCTACCAATTCTAATATGATATTACTCTTCTTGAGATGTGACAAGTTGCATGCAATATACATTTCATGAGAAATCAAATTAACACCAAAACTTGAATTGAGAAGAGCCTTGCATGGTTCATTTCTAATAATCTGCAAATAAATAAGAGGACTTCCAAGATCAACTAATTTCCTGGGAAGGTTTCTAGCATAGATCCAATCAGATACAACATGAGTAAGCATAACAGTATGGATCCTAGGTGTTATTTGGCTTGAAGGAGACTTGAAGGTATTTGATACAAAGGGAGATGGAGAAACAAGGTTGCCAACTGTAGGTGTATTTGAGGGCTTAGGTGGATTTTGGGGTTGGAAGAAAGATCTTTTCTTTAATCAAGTGTCTAAACCACTTGGTTGATGAATTGATTGTAGATTAATGACCTTGATAGCATTGTGTTGTTGCAATTGAGATAGGAGGTTACCTTGCATAGGTGGAGCAAGTGGTAGCTATGTAAAGAGTGGAGGAACATGTGTAGGAATAGGAGGAGGATAAGGGTAAAAGGTGGTATTCCTTCTGGCATGTGAAGAATGAGTTCAATAATAATTAGGAGGGTAGTAGTGAGGTTGAAAAGTAGAAACATGATTAGAAGAGTCACATGGAGACAAGGGTTGCTAAACACAGTACCCATATAGATCAAGTTTCCTATAAAGATATTGTTGCCTTGGTGGCACCCATTCTTTCTTGATATTTGGATCTTCCTGCATTAGGGTCTGAGTAAGGTTCACCCCTATTTCAAGCAACCCAGGCACCACAACAATGAACTATGTTGAGTAGGACACTGAGATGTCCTTGATCTTCACTATTTCTCTAGGCTACTTGTTATTTTAGAACAAAAATATCTTTTCCATGTACTATTTCCTAGTGGAATTCATGATTGGCCACATGGGAGAAACCTTCAACTAATCCTACACTTCTCTTAGTGCATGCTCCAGGAAAGGACCAAAGTTTAACTCTTGGAACACCAATTTTTGGACCTTGATTTAATTTGATTTAGGTAGGCCTCTATTAAGGTCACCTTGAGGTTTACTGGTTGTGCGAGCACATCATCCCGATGGGAGTGTTCTATTGCTATTGTTGTTGGTTATGGAATCTGTCTGATAAATTCCACTTTTGCCTCCTCCCTAAGAGGACTTGTGGCATGGGTTGCAAGTGGTTTTTCTTGGGGCTATTCTTGGCCTCTTCGCATTCTAGTCATTTCTCCCTTGGTTGGGATGCTCTTGCTTTCTATGTGTTCTTTCCTTTTGGTGTCATCTACGATTACAACACATCCATGGATTAGTAGATGTAATGTGTAACTTTAAAGTTTTAAGTACCTTTTTCCATTAATTAGTTAGCTACACTTAGCTAAAGTTGGACCATGGAAAATTTATTATGTTACCAATTATTTATTATAATTTCCATCAGAGATCATTGGAAAGGTTTAATTCTTATAATTTAGTGTTTAATAGTTGATTTTTCAGTTAAACCTTTGTAGCAGTTAGAAAAAATCGTGAAACATTGTCTATAAAAAATGATACATTTGTGACCCCCATGACAAAGAGCTTACCTCTGGTACCTGTAGGGTCAAAGAACAAAGTGATTTGGATAGATGATTTGGAAGCTTCTAGGCTTAGAAAAATTGAAAAACTTCTTTGGCATTTGTGAGAAAATGTAAAATTTTCCAAGTGGGGTCATGGCTATTTATACTATTTTTGACTTACGTTGACAAGGTCTCATATACAGGTCTGCTCCATCGATGGGCCCCATATACGGGGTCCATTGGCCAAAATTTTCAAACATCAATATCTCAAAAAATATAATGAATTTTTCAATGAAATTGGGATCCATGGAATCCCAAAAAAGCTAAGAACGTGATAAAACCATTAAAGAGGGTCTTTGAAACTTAAAAGTTGAAAAGGTTGATGGAGAATGTATTTAATGAACAAACCATATGAAGGAGCACATGCTGTAATGTGGAAGATGGATGTACGAAAGATTCTAGTTGCGATAATGCCTAGGGATTAGGTACTTAACGAACCTAAACAAGGGATATGCAAATGGGTCCTCTCCATAGCAGGCACATGCCCTTTTTGCCATTGCATAACCTCAGCCTAAGAAGTTTGTGGGACCCAGAGGTGACTAATGGTTGATGAAAGTTAAGGACCAAAACTTGGAAGATTCTATCGAAGACTTCAAATACGTTAGCCCAAGACATGGAATCAGGAACATGGACACCAATAGTGAGGTGGGCTATGGATAGCATAAATGGATGATAGAGAAGCTGTAGTGGAATTTCACATTGAGGTCATAAGAAGTCCCTTGTGGATTTTATGTTTAAAATGACCTGAGAAGATCCATCCTTAGTCTAGACCAAAACCAACCTCTTTCAGTGAGTTTGCATCATCACTCCAAGATCGATCCACCCCCTCAAGACACAAGAGTGCTCCCACAAAATAGCCACCATTCCATAAAGAGAAGTAGAAAGTAAGAGAGAGGGCCTTAGTTAGAGGGGACCTTTAGGCATGAGTACATGTCTTTCTAGTCCCATAACTAGAGGTTGTAGCCTATTTATTTTTCTATGGTGTGTGCTTTGAATTCCCATCATGTTTTCTTTTTTTTTTTTGGATTTTTGGATGGAAACCACATCATGCAAAGATTTTATTTGACTTCCTATTAATGGAACATGGAACAATAAGAAGTCCATAAAAATCACTCAAGCACTCAAGTAAGTAGAAAAGTACAAAGAGTATTGAGTCCCCTTGAAGTGACACCTTACTTAGACCTTTGAATCCTTCCCATTTTCAAAATCTACCAAAATCACAAATTTATTAAAAATTGATTTAATGAAAGGAACCTCAAACTTCCAAAACAAGGAAAACCATAAAGTTTGTGGATGGGTGGATGTTTTGGACTCATTGCCTATTCCATGAAAAAGAAACCATGATTGAGCCATCAATACAAAAATTCGAAAGTAAAAACCAAACATTAGCAAACCAATCATAAAGCACAAACCATCCTTAGTAATAGTTATAGCACCATAATGTCCTATTAGCAATAAAGCACTTTTATTAGGAAAAATATGAAAACCACACTAAAAAAAACAAGGTAAAATACATAAGAAAGTATAAAATATCCAACAAATATTCAAATGTACTAACGATGGTGTAAAAGAAAAATTGACGTAAAAAAAAGAAAAATTGTAAAAATCAAAAAGTTGTAAAATAAATAAATTACAAAATCAAAAACGTGAAAAACAAAAATTAGAAAAACTAAGGAGCCATATGGATGATTAGCACGGATGGCCATATCCCCCATGACTAAGTTGGAAGGAGGAGATTTGAAAAATTAAACGTGGTTTCCCATCCTTTGAGGTATTCATTGCACTAGCTTGTCTTGGTTCTAGGAACAGCTTCACTTATTGGATGTTCACCGACTACTTTTTATATGGGATTTCAAGTTTGTATATGGTAATGATCCTAGAAGGAAAGGTTTCAAAAATTATCTAAGGTCCTTTCCACAATGTTTGGAAAATTTGTTTTTGAGGTACATATGTGGGATTCCAGTAAAGAACCTTATCTCTCGGTTGGAATTTCACTTTCCATATTCTTTAGTCATGTCATTACTTGTTGAATGTATTGTGAACTTCATTCAAAGATAAGGCCACAAATCTATTTTTGTCTAGCACATGGAGGTTGATCAGTATTTCTTTTTGGGTTAGACTTAAATCAAGATTCAAGTCATAAGCTGTCGATAGTGTATGAAGCTCGGATTGAATTGGAGGTGTTGGAAGATTGTTGTACACTACCTCCTAGGAAGAGTAGCCAATAGAGAGTTTTCATGTTGAGTAGTAGGCCCATAGGGCATCATTGAGTTTTGTGCTCCAACCTCCATTATATTTTCTTATGGTCCTTGTTAGGATCTTTGTAATCTCCTAGTTAGTTACCTCTACTTGACCATTGGCTTGCGAGTGATAGGGTGTTGTTAATTTATGTTCAACCCCTAAGCATTGAATTAATTTTCTAGAAGTGACACCTATAAAATGAGTTCCATTTTCAGAAACCAATGCACATGGCATTCCAAACCTCTTTACAACATGTTGTTATACAAATCTAGTAGCAGTGGATGATGTACAATCAGTGATGACTGTTTCTTTTGCCCATTTTCTATAGTAGTTGATTACTACAATGATGTATGCTTGTCCATTAGACATGGCCATGATGGAGCCCATGAATTCTATGCCCCATATGTCAAAGGGCTCTAGTGGTTGAATCCACTATTGAGGACCCTCCATTTGTGCAATCATCCCACCATCTTGTTAATAGCATTCACAAGATTAGACAAATTGGTGGACATCCCTGAAGATTATAGGTGAATAGTATCCTACCATTAGGATTTTTATGGCTATGCATCTTCCTACATAGTGGCCTTCACAAGGGCTTTCGTGAGCATCCTGAAGAACATGTAGTTGATTTGCATCAGGGACACACCAACGAACTAGGCCATCAATGGACACCTTGTAAAGGTGTCCATTGATTTCCATGAAGTACTTTTCCCAATGAAGAAACTATTACTTCTTCCTAAAGTCCAAATCTTGTCGCATCTCCTGTGTGAGAAAGGTAAGTGAGGATGCCATCATACCATTCTATTTCTATGGACACTTGATCATTTATTGCTCTTATAAAGAGAAGTTTGTCTGGAAATTGATCAAAGAGTAGATTCTTCTCCTCTTTATTATTCCATCTTAATTGAGAGAGATGATCAGTAGTCACATTCTTAGTTCCTTACCAATCTACCATTGTAAGATTGAATTCCTATAAGGTCATGAGCCACCGTATGATATGGGGACTCACCATTGGATTGTTCATTACAAAGTGGATGGCACTGCAGTCTATGTGCACAAACACCTTGTAACCAAGCACATAGTGCCTAAAATTGTCAAGAGCATACACCGCTACCATTAGTTCTTTTTCAATTGTAGTGTAATTCAATTGTACACCCACAATGCTGTAGCTCACATAGTGGATGTAATATGAACATTTCTTATCATCCAAAAATGTAAGCATAGCTTCCAAGCCATAATTAGATGAATTTGTCATGATATGGAATGGTTTAGACCAGTCTGTTGCTTGTAGAATTAGAGTTTCTATGATTTTCTCCTTTAGTAATTAAAATGCATGTTTGCACTCCTTGGTCCAAACAGATGCAGCATCTTTCTTTATAAGCTTGACCAACAGCTTTACAATCTGAAATAAATTCTCTATGAAATGTCGGTAGTAGCCAATGTGTCCAACGAATTATTTGATATCTTTGACTATCTCTAGTTGGCATGTAATTCTTTAGATAATCCTTATCTTTTTTGAGTCTATCTCAATCCCTGCCTATGTAATTCTATGCCCCAATACTATGCCTTCCTAGACCATTAGATGGCTTTTCTGCTAATTAAGCCTAAGATTTGTTTCAACATATCTTTTCAATACCTACTCAAGGCAATCTAGGTCTTTCTCAAATGTAGCCCCATAGGTAGAAAAATCATCCATAAAGACTTCTACCTTGCTATCAATCTGTTTCTAGAAAATACTTAGGACCAGGCATTGGAATGTTGCAAGGGCATTGTATAGACCAAATGGCATCTTACAATATGCAAAAGTTCCCCAAGGACTTGTGAATGTTTTCTTGGCTTGATCTTCTGGCATAATTTGGATTTGGTTATATCCACTATAACCATCCAAAAAGCTATAATAGCAATGCCCAAATATGGTGTCCAACACTTAATCCACAAATGGAAATGGGAAATGATCTTTAAATGTTGTTGTATTTAACAACCTAAAGTAGATGCAGACCCACCACTTGCCACCTTTCTTTGGCACAATTATGAGCAAGCTAACCTACTCACTATTCATGATGGGATAGATGAACCCTACCTTGAGGAGTTATTCTATTTCCTCCTTGATGATTTGCTTCAATTTGGGATTTAATTTCCTCTACGGTTGCCTTCTTGGCTTCATGGTTGGATTACTATAGATGAAATGTTGGCACATCCTTGGATTGATTCCTGTTAGTTCAGGATATGACCAAGCAAAGGTTTTTGGTCACTTGTTGACAACCTACAATAGCTTGTCTTTTTGTTCTGGAGTAATATTTGCATTGATTATGACCAGATTATCATTGTTTAAAAATGTGTATTCCATGCCAGCCAATATATTTTTTAACTCTAAGGGATCCTACTTGAAATTATCAAGGATTTCCAACTCTTCCCAACATGTATCATTATTTTCTTCATTGCCAGAGCTTTGGCAATGAACTTGCTCAAGTTCATCCATGCTTTTGACATAGGTGCATGTTAGGTTCTCAGTTGGTTCCATGTGCAGTATGCTACTATTAGAGTCAGTTATCAACCATTGGGTGCCCTCCTATTTTGTGGTTGCTACATATATGCACCTTTGAATATCTTTTGCATGTGCACACTGATTGCATGCTTTAATGAATGTACTCTTGATGGATCAAATATTTTGCATGTAATTGCACCCGCTATCACTGTACGCGATACATGGAACATGCTTCTTCTTTAATCGTCCAAATTCATTTTCCTTGGAGATTTCCAAGGAGAGGTTCTTTATACCCATACATGCATCTACTATGCTTAACCATGCCCTTTCCATAATGATGGGCAAGTCACCTTTGTAGTTTTAAACCCTGATTACTAGAATATTGATAGGATAGGACCACCTACAAACTGTGGTCAGAGTGTCTTCCACTAATCCTAAAGGAACAGTGATTGATTGGTCTACCAATTCTAAATAGATATTGCTCTTCTTGAGAGGTCTTCGGTTCTAAGCTTTGTACATGTCATGCAAGATGAGATTAACACCGAAACTAGAATCAATAAGAGCCTTGCATGGCTCATGTCCAGCAATCTGCAAGTAAATGAAAGGACTTCCTAGGTCAGATCTTTTTGTATGAATATTTCCAGCCTTAATCTAATCAAAAATAGCATGAGTAAGCATTATAGTACAAATCTGAGGTAACACTTGGTCTAAAGGGTACCTGAATGTATTTGATGCAGAGGATGAGGGTGTTGGAGATATAGGGCAACCAACCGCATTAGGTTGTGAGGGTTTGGAAGGATTATTGGGTTGGAAGGATCATTTCCTGGAATGATTATCTGAACCACTCAGTGGAAGGCTGGTTGTGAATGTACAACCCTTGTAGCATTTCGTTGCTATGGCTATGGGGGAATTTCATCCAACATCGATGAAGTAGGAGGTAATTGGATTGAGGATGGAGGGATGTGTGCAAATGGATGCAGAGCATGGTATGGATATGGGTTCTCCCCTAGAGTAGATGGTGAATGTGTACAATGGTACCCTGGATGGTAATAGTGATGCTAAAATGAGGCATGGCTTGCAGAACTTCTTGAAGAGACAAGTTGTTGAACATAGTACCCATATGAATTTAGTTGCTTATAAGGGTACTAATATCTTAGCAATGGCATTCTCCACGATTGTGGTTGGTGCCATTGTTCATATTATTCATATGGTTGTGGTGGATCTTCACTTGGATTATAAGCTTGTTGGTGTTAGTGGAACTGCCTCAGATTGCCTTGAGGATAAGGCAATCGTCTAGCTGCTTACCTCCTTGCTAGTTGTGGATTCAATGAGTACACCTTAGAATCTTATCAGTGTGACACTACAAGGTAACATACCTTTGAATGTTCATATTAACAAATTTTACAACCAGTATCACCTTTAGATTTTGTCTCCATGACTTCTTCTACTATAGAAGCTTTGCCCTTACCTTTATAGTAGGCACGTTTAGCTTCTTTTCACCTCCTATGATTATGACCACTATTTTTCTCTTTGGATTCTTCAACAATCTTCATAGTAGTTTGGAATTTTTCATCCAAAGAGTCCCATAATTTATCAACCTTTACCAAAACATCATAAACAAATTTTTGAATGGGCAAGGTTTTCCTCTTCACCACTTCATTGAGTGGTGACTTCTCCTTGTCACAAAATTGGACCTCCCATTTCTTTATGGAAGGATCTCTATTATACTCTTCTACACTCTCCCTTTTTCACAACTCACTATATTCTTTTACTACTTGCTCTATTAGCCTTTGAATCTAATGAACTCTCAATTTAGACAATCTTCCTTGGGCATAAACTCCAAGAGTTCTTCTAGTTTTTGCTCTAAGCCCATCTATAATATGGCAGAGTTATTCACTCTAAGAACAATCATGGCTAGGGCATCATTGTAAGAGTGAATAATATCTACCCATGATGACATCCAAGGATTCATGTATTTCCTATTTCCAACCTTTAATTTTCTTTCTCAGATTAGACATTGATGAATCATGGTTTTCCAAGCCCCGATATCAAATACTCGATATCGAGTGCGTGATATCACAGCCTGGATAACAATATCAAATACATGATATCATGATTCATGTGTGGACCTATAAATATAGCACTCAAGAATGCATGAAAGGAGTGAGTTGGTAAATCTTAGAGTAGAGTCATTTTGTCAATTTTCAATTCTTTTCAAGTACATGCCCATAGTGTGATGATTGTAATTATATGAAAACTTTGTTCAAGTGTGACGTACTTGGACATGCACACATTTAGCAATAAAGATCGAGATTACTCCATCATTGTAGCATTCACTTAGTTTTTAATTTTTTAATTGTTAATTATTATTTATTATTTTCTTAGTTAATATTTCTTTCTCATTATTTACTATTCCTATGTTGATACCTCTGCTAGTGCCAATCTCCTATGTTGTGTTTCAGTGGGACGATACTCTTGAGTGTCATAACCATTCACAACGTATTTTTTCTGAAGATCTAAAATGCCTAACTTCTTAAGAGTTTGGAAGAGCATCCCTGGCACAGATTAATCAAGGGATAATACGATGTTGCCCTTCATATCACACTATCACAGTTTTTCATCCTAATGTGGGATGAAGGTGAAGTCTGGTACATACTCATCTAGATGAGTATATATCACTTTGCACTCTTGTGGAACCGGCAATTTGACATCTTCATGCCTATGGGAAGAAGACATTTTGTAACAAGTAAAATAATTAGTGTGCTTTTGTAATTATAGGTTGTGTGAAAGTGATGTTAACTTTAGGTTCATTCAATGATATTAATAATGTTCACTAATCCTAGATAGATCACGTTTAAACAAACAAAGTCCTCGACAATGGCACTAATGATGAGTCATTGAAGGGTAGCCCTATGCCCAACCATACGAGTCACAAAGCTCTCACGGGAAATTTGGTTGAATTTCATGGACTTTATAGATTTTGGTGCACTAGTCTTCTAAGAAGTAAACCTTAACCTAAGGACATTCATTATCTTCCTGATTACACTTATGAAGCATAATGGTATGGTTATGAGTAATCAAGGCATATGATTTTTGTCCTTTTGTGTTTTATGATTTTGGTGCTTCAAGAGAGAGAGTAATTTAATAACTAATTTAATTTAACTAACTAACTAATCTTTAACTAATCCTAACATAAGCATCTAGTCCCACTTTCCATGCATGTCCTAAACCCATGTATCCATTACTGGGTTACCAAGCGGTATACTTTTGGGTGCGCCAAGTAATAACTCTGCTAGGATTACCAAGTGAATACATGTTACGCTTGAAGCAGTCGTACTTTTGTATAAATAATTAAATAATTACTGGAAAACATTAAATAATTAATTGAAAGCATTAAATGCATAAATAAATATCTAAACTATCCAGAATGCTACAACGTTTATCAAGAAGCTCATCTTTATTACTATACACAGTGTCATGCTCAGGTACAACAATGCTCAAATAAAGATCCATACACTCAAGGACACTCAGGAGAAATATTCTAACTTTCAAATGTGAAAATTACAAGATTTCAACTACTCATATGAATAGGATGCACATAAACACAGTTGGGAGCTCATATTTATAGTTTTCGCTATAGTGCTACATTGATGAGGCTATGTCGACGTAGCAAATGCTAAGTCGACAAGGCTGTGTCGACGTAGCAAATGCTATGTCGACATAGCCTCATCAACAAGGCAGCAACACATAAATGGGGCCCTATCAATGAGGTCACGTCAATGGGGGCCTATTGACGTGCCACATTAATGCTTCATCATTGAAAAAAATCTCATAAGACTAATTAAATACTCTTATAAATTTGTAACAAAATGTTATTACATTGTCATTATGTTGAGTCTCAAGTCCTTAATAAGTTAAAGGTCTAGCTAATACCAAGCCTTTATTAAGTCAAGTTGGTGAAGAAAGAAAATAAGAAAAGAAGAATAATAACTGCTTATAATTAATTACTGTTATAAGTAAAAGGTCTAAATTAGGCTACTGAAAAGATTTGTTTCATAAAAAGTTGTCAAATTACAAAATTCATCCATATTACAAAATTGGTATAAATTATTAAGTTCTTGAGGCCCTTAACTTCTCAAGTTAATTCTTCTAGTAATATTCCATTAAGAGGTGACTTCTCATTAATGATGAATCATGTGCCATTAAGTGTTCACATCTTTGCAGTACATAGTGTAGG
>MNCI01008925.1:48529-60236 GCA_015680685.1 Gnetum montanum | reverse complement strand
CTTAAATCCACAATTAGAATCTCACTACATAGATAATCAAATAATCATGTAACATAATTTAATAATCATAAGCATCACCAAACATCATAATCATAGTTGGAAGGGTGTCAAGCTCCCAAAAAATGAATAATAATTAAAAAATTGAGAGTATATCAGATCATCAACATTGAAGAGATATTTTAAAGAAAAAGCACAATAGTTTAAGGGATGTCTTTTTAGGTTTTCATCCTTATAAGAAACTTTGAAAAATCTTAACTCTAAGATAGGAAGAGGATTAATTTCCTCTTTTAAAACATCATAATCATAGTTAGCTACAACCAACAACTGGAATTAAAATAAAGAAACAAAAACCTAGAGGGGATGTAATCATAAGAAGCTCAATGCTCAACTAGTGAATTTGTAGAATAAGAAGGTAATGGAAATGATATATTGTCTTGATAGGTGAATTGGTAGTCATATAAATGCCCCCTAACTAAAAAACTTGATTTAGCTAACTTATAAAATTTTCTAGGGCTTTCAACTTTATATAATTTTCTTCATTAGTATCCTAACAGTATTTTTTTAAATGGATCTCTATAATAATGAGGTATTAGCCTAGTGGTAAGAATTTTTATTCAGAAACTTAAAGTTATGGGTTCAATTTTGGTGGATAATGCTAAGTTATAAAGGGAAAAATATGTTAAAACCAAAAAATGAATAATAATTAAGAAAATCTAGAGTAAATCAAATTATCAATATAGAAGAGTGATTTTAAAGAAAAAGCCCAATGATTTTAGGTACTTTTCAAGTCTTGAAAAACCTCCCCTTTAGGGTAGGAGAAGGATTAGACTTTTCTCCTATTGAAAAGCATCCTCACACAATTTTACTTCTTATTAAAGGACTTCTAGTAAAGAAGAAGAATACTCCCTCCAAAGTAATATAAATGTAATAGTAAAAATTAAGAAAGAAAGAAAGAAAGGAACTATGATAGAATTCATTGATAGCTTTTCCAACTTGAGTTAAAAAATATAAAAGGAATTAATATTATAAGAAACAAATTAATTGTTAAGCCTTTAGTAAATCTAGAACTTTTTCTACTTGAAACTCTCATAGAAAAGAAACATTTTTAAGAATATAAGAAACTTTCATATAAAGAGAAAGCTAGTAGGCAAAGTAGGTTGATCATCCACTAAGGATTTAGTGGATCACACTAATTTTAGAATTTATTTTATGAATTTTTTAATGCATAACTTAACATTATTTACTGGATTAAACCTCTCATCAAGGTTAATTTTTCTTATTAAGACTCTTACCCCTAAGCTAACACCTCATTCTTGAAAGTTGTTGTAAATTCTAGATTTTCATTTTCAAGCATGTTGTGTAAGTAGAAGTAGGAGTTTTCACTTATAAACTTCTACTTAAGTTTTATGAAAGTTTTACATTAGAGGAGTGGGAGTCGTACCCCAAAAAAATATTAATAATGAGAAAAGGAAATTTAGAGTACACCAAGCAGACATCATAAAAAAATATAGAAAGGAAAAAGATGGAAGTTTTCAGCTTTTGTTATTATTTGTGATTGATGTATTCTTTTGTTTTTAGAGAAAGTTTTCTCCTTATCATTATAAGAAACACTTTAGTAAAAAGTGAAAACCTATGAGGGTGCTTCTAAATAAGGGTAAGGCTTGATTCTTTCCCTATCCTATAGAGGCGAAGTTTTTTAGGATTAGTTGTAAGGATGAAAAGCTAAGAAGGCATCTCAAAAACCATAGGCTCTTTCTATAGAATTTCTCTTAATATAGTCTTAACTTTTTTAATATTATTCTTCATTTTTAGGGTTCAATACCCTANCTTAACTTTTTTAATATTATTCTTCATTTTTAGGGTTCAATACCCTGTTCCCCTCCTTCCCTAACGCTTTTACTATTTTAAATTTTTTCTTTAAAGGGGGGGTGGGGGGCACAAACCCAAAAATAATATTAATAATGAGCAAAGAAAATTCAAGGTACATCACAAGCTTTTAGGACTGTATACTAAAGTAGACATTAGAAAAAAAATACAAACAAAAAAAAACTTTCTAATTTTAGGATTGTATACTAAAGTGTACAATTTTACAATTGACACTTTGAAAAAACACGTGAAGAAAACTAATTATTAGTAGGGAGGAAGGTCCCAATCTTAACAAAATTTACATCACTTTCAACATCTGTGTTTGAACTTAAAATAACAAAGGATTTGAGATAGAGAGTTGTGACTTAATGCCAATATTTATTTCAAAACAAAAAAGCAGTACCACTTATGGAAGATATTCACCCAGCCACTTATTATTAATCTTATGTCAAGAATATTTAGCATTAACTATAATCTTCTTATTAACACTAGTTTTAATCTTTAAGTTAATTTTGGCTAAGAGGCCAACTACCAACCCTATCCAAGTGCATCCTCTTTGGTCATGGTAAAATAATTTTATTATCATAATAGTGAGGAGAGCTCTCCTAGTCATGGTTTTGCTGTCTCCTTATAATAGCTATGGAAGAGATTGATGGTTGGAATGTGTCATAGTAAATAAATAATTATCATCATAATGTTGACTAAGAAATGAACTTTTTCATGATAATTATTATTTTAGTTGAGAGTTTTGCAAAGAGGCCAACTTATTGTTGGACTTTCTTCCAAAAATAGATGGTTATTGTTGGACTTTCTTCCAAAAATAGAATTATCATTGAAGAACATACACAAGTTTTGATTTCTATTTTCAATGGGAAATTCAATTCTCAATGAATCAATTTAAGATTTTATTAATTTGAAAAATATAAAAAATTCTTTTAACCAAATAATAGATATATAACATAAATATATAGCTAAACTAGTAGTATTCTTATCATACAAGAAAAAAATTTTCTTACAAGCTATTTGTCAAAGCTACTTAATACTTTCTCTAGTATTGGTAAAACTATACATAGGAGCTTTTTGACTTATTTGGATTCTTTATTGTCATTTGATCATTCTTTGTGTTAACATTAACTTGATTTTCATATCTTCAACTTTATGTTGGTTTTCTTTATCTTCACAATGGTAAAATTTACAAGAATTAGGAAGATTATAATACTTAATTGGCTAATGTTGATAAGTATTTTAGTTGTAGCATCAACATCCATAGAAGAAAGCATCATAACGTTTTACTTTTTTTTTTTTTTTTGATAGCTTGTAAATCTACATCTTCAGATTCAACAAAAAATTTTGCATTAATACAAGAAACAGAAATTTCAACATTGGTTGAAAAAGTTGGAAGTAATATAGAATCCCCATAGGGGAATTTTAGAGAAATTGGATCCACTAGAGAAAAATCAAATTTGCTGAAAAAAAATCAGATTCACAAAAGAAACATCAGATCTACTAAAAAATCATATTCCTTGGAGAAACATGAGATCCATTGAAATATTGTTATTTTAAGTTTGAGCATGAGCATGAAAATTGATGTTACCTAAAAAATAGTGTTTGAACCCAAAATAATTGAAACATAGGTATACCCTAAAAACATTTTAAGCCTAAAAGAATTTTAAACAAAAAATTTTAAGCCTAAACAATAGGAAAGATAAAAACAAAACTAAAAAATAGGAAAGATAAAAAACAAAAAAAAAATAGGGAAGATAAAAACAAAACTAAAAAATAGGATAGATAAAAACAAAACTAAAAAATATGAAAGATAAAAAAAAAACTAAAAAATAGGATGGGCCCCACTCATGCCGGCCGAATGGGGGTGGGAGGTAGTACTGGCATTTGAGACAAACAGTTTTTCAGAAACGAACAATCGTCAAGTCAGATAATCTAATTAAAATTTTATAACTTAACATTGTCCACTAGAATTGAACTCATGACTTGAAACATTTAAATCAAGAGTTTGGGCTTCTTAACCTTAGACATCTTTCCCCCATCTAAACTTTACATTGGGGAGATTATGGTGAGTAATATTGAATTACAAAGTTCCAATGACTATATGTCCGGGAAGGAAAAACATTTGGAAGACCTCTCCCTTGGAAAGGGAAAATAAAAACCTTAATTGTTCTTTATATGGTATCCAAACTAGAACTAGATAACCAAATATACCCAAAGACATATAGTCAACATGATGCTTTTTTAGAATATAATGATATGTGAGATAAGCATACCTAAATTATGTAGTGAATAATTATTTTTAAAAAAAACTAAAAGGGTTAACTTTAAATAGGAAATTTTATAAAACTGAAATTGCTAGGCATAAGTCTATTCTTGTTAACGATAAACATCATCGATATTTAGGAACAAGTTCATTCTCCGAAGGTTTGATTACCGAGGCCTAGTCAGCGTATCTCCACGAGATTGTCAACGAGTCGATAGCATTCATGTTGGTGGAGATCATGCATGAATTTCTCCGTTTAGAAGAAGAAAATTCAACCACCAACAGCCGCACATCAATCATTCAATTTGTTGACCGGAGCAAAGAGTTGGCAGCGCAGCAAAGCTCAGCACATGAACTTTGAAATCGAAAACCGTCTGTGCCCCATAACCACCACTGTTCACGGTTGTGGTGGTCGTTGCTTTAAAGTTTAAACAAACAGATGAAGTTCATGCACGGGATTTGAGATGTGAGACTCAGATTTCAGATGCAAACCCAGCTACGCAATATGAGGAGATTTGTTGTTGTGGGATTAGTAATGTTTCACATGGCAATGATGTTATGCGTATGCCATGACTTGCAGAGTTTTCAGTTACATATTGAGGATGAGGTTGAGGCCCAGGCAGAGAAGAAGATGAATTATAGCTGTAACAGTAACAGTAGTGCCGTGCCACCGTCACTGGACAGAATCAGAGAATGGCTCAGCAGTTACGAAGACACTATCATTCGCTGTGTTCTTGATAGAGCCAAATATCCCTTTAATGGCCTTGCTTACGGTTCATCTATACCTCCTTCTCCTCCTTTTCCAGGCTCCCTTCTCCATTTTATGCTTTCACAGACTGAGAAACTTCATTCCAAGGTAACCCACATTTCTCTCCAGGATTGGATCAATAACCAATCATCACACACACAGCAACTGGATTATTTCCGCAAGTTAAAATTTGATCATCCGTTATCATATGACTTGAATGTAGGGATCCGATAATCCTCTTTTTTTTTTTAAAGTTTCAAATGCTTTTAGAAATGATGATTTTGATTAATGATATTAGATTTCTGAAGCTGTTTGCTGCCATTATTCGCAAAGGCTAATAATACTGATATTGGCTATACAGCTTGGAAGATATACAAGTCCAGAAGAAATTGCCTTCTTCCCTGATGATCTGGAAGTTCCTATTGCATTTGCCTTCACCTGCCCAAAGGTAAATTAATTTAATTTGAGATATTGGCTTTCTGTTATCACTTGGTTTGCCCAATAGCGAAGTACTTGGTAATCCCAGTAGTAGTTACATGAAGCCCAAGGTGTGTATAGAAGGTCCGGATTTAATACTCATTGCCTTAGGATAGAATAGATTTTTTTTATTGTTTTAGTTAGACTTAGATTTAAAAACTTTTTCTATTTCACCATGTTCACTAGGAGTAACAATGGCCCTAGAACATCAGTCATCATATACCTCACTATGAGCTAAACCAGACACATGAACTTCACTAGCTCCACGTGGGAAAACAACGGTCACAAACTTAAACCAATTACTTACATAATCACATTACCTTGTCACAGATTATGATATGGTCATGTGTGAAACACTTGTGACTTGTATGGTTGGGTGTTCAATTTCTCCATTGCTCATCATTGGTGCCGTTGTCAAGGACTAGTCAATGTATGCTAAGTAATTGATTTCACAGAGTTCATTGTATCAGAACTCAATGTTAAAATTCATAACTCTGAAATAAGCGCACTTAAACAAACGTCTTAAACCACAACATGGCTTCAAACAAGGATCCATCACCACTTGCCAAGGGACCACAGAGAAGCAATGACAAAATCAATGAAGAAGAAGAATGAGGGATGCCAATGCAAACAAGAATCACTTATGCTCACAATAATCCTTATCATATAGATTTTACTTTTATCTTCCATTAAGACAAACAAATGAGAGGGAGAGACATGCAAGGCAACAAAGTCCTACCTCCAAAACATGCAGTGCTTAGCATGCTCCAAATTGCCTTAAGGGAAATGCATTTGGATCAAATCTAGGAAGGGTATCATGTGACTCAACACATGACAAGACCCTATGAACCCACAAAAGAGCAGATGAGGAAAGATGCTGCTATGGAAATCAAACATGCACACAACAAAGGAAAGCATGTCATCACTTTTGTTATCTTGGAAGAACTAGATGTTGATGCATTCATCACATAATAACTCTACCAAAATCATGAAGAGCCTTCAAAACACCTATCATCAGATTTGAGGAACCTGATAAAGTTCAACTTCATTCCACTCTATCAAAGACACCTAGGAAGGAGGTTACTAGCTCAAAGTGTAAGCAAGACTTAAGGCCAAGAGTTTCTGTCAAGCCTTACAAAGGAGAACACAAGAGTCATGAAAGGAGGACAAGCCAGCATCACTCTTCGACTACCTCATCCAGCTCATCACTATCATCGGTGGACTCTGACAAAAGAAAATATAGGTACCGAGACTATGATAAAGAAGAATGGAGGACTCATGATCATTATTCAAGACACTTACATAAGGAAGATGAAGGTTATGAGCAAAGAAGATGAAGGGATCAGAGAGAGGATCATGAAAGGTATGAGCACAAAAGGGGAAACTGCTACAACAAAGGATACAAACCAGATCATGATGATGAATCCCTGAGGGCAACCCAAAAAGTGATCAACATCCAAGAAGCTGTTTACATTCCAACCAAGCACGTAAGAGATATCCATATCAAAGAGCTTGATATGAATAACATGCCAAGATTTGAAAGTGGTTATAATGCTAATTCACAACACCACCTCCAAGCTTTCCATGATGCCTACATCCTACAAAACATTGAAAGTAACTAACAAAAGTTGAAGTTGATCCCAAGAACACTTGTAAAAGAGGCAAAGAGTTGGTACAGATCAATCAAACTTGAATCAATTGAAAGGTAGAGTACCATGCTAGAGATCTTCAACAATAAGTACCAAACCTACTCAGGTATCTAACTTAAGCAAACAAATCCAAGGATGGAAGCAAGGGACTCATGAAACCCTTGATGTAGTAATGGGTAGATACTATTCACTACTACATAGATTCCTAGGCCATGGATTTTCACAATGGGAACAGCTCAGGCACACTGTAGGTGGGTTACAAAATAAGACCAAAGAGACCCTCGAGATTTATGCCCAAGGCCAATTATCTAAGATGACTGCCCATCGAATTTAGAGACTAATTAACCAAGTGGTGAAGGAAGAGGATTAGTTAAGAAAGAGAGAATCAACAAAAAAGTATAACAGAGATCCATCCATTAGGAAAAAGATATGCACGAGTTTGTGATACCCAAGAACAAGAAACCTTGGAATAGAAAATCCAAAAGAAGACTCTACCAATTCAAGAAACTATAACTAATATTGTAGCAAAGGTAGAGAAAATGTGAAACTTAGTAGATGAAAAATTTGCAACTGAATTGAAGATTGTAGAGGAAAGAACATAGCAAGCCTTTGGAAAAGGCAAAGACAAGAAAAAGAAGAAACAGTTTGGATGAAGGGGTAAGGTGGCTACAGTGGCTAAGTGTTCAAACACTAGCTCCACCAATGAGAAAGGATGTGTCATGTGTTAGTACGAACATCCCAAGGAATGTTGTCCAGTAATGGCACATTTACAATAGACAAGGACATATGCACTTAATCCCAAATTTGTTAAGAAGCAAATGCCCATAAGGTTACCTTATTGTCAAGGTAACTACAAATAAAACTTCCAACCAACATACTATCCCAATGGAGCCTACCCACAACCATAGGAGCAGTACTATCAGCAATGACAACCCTAATTGTGGGCTATGCCACCACCATGCCAATAGTATCCATATCAGTAACCTAATTTTTATGGATACTATGTCCAACATCCAATCTCACTAGCAAATGCAACTATTCAAACTCCATAATACTATCTACCTGAGTACCACATATCGACATCATCAAGGACAGATCCAAACTCATACATGCATCCACAAATAGCTAATTCATCAAATCCAACTCATTCTTTGCCACTAGTGCCACCGCCTACTATGCAGGGAAAGCTACCATCACAACCATAGCAGAGAAGAACTACAAGGGCAGTGAACATATAGATGGAGGATCTTACCAACAACACTAAGCACTAGACCAAGAAGCATCCTTTCTGATGAGTGGCGAGGTACCCCTACACTCAACCATATGAATACGAGCGTGTACGTGCGATCTGGTCGAACTCTGCAGACTAAATGCCTTAACGCCACAAGAAGCACTTGGGGTTAATCGTTTGTTATCTTCCCAGGCTTGCTTGTATGTGTCACGGTGTATGGTTAAGTAAGTCTGAGGTATATGATTTTTTTGGTATTTTTCAGTTTATCTCCTAACCTATGAGGGTTGAGAAACTAACTAACTCTAACTAATGTCCTAAGTCTAAATTAACTAGCGTCAACATCCGTTCCCACTTACCGGACACACCTTGAACTATGCAACTATGGCTACCAAACGCTAATCGTTACTGGGATCACCACATGTAACGCAAGTTCTCGAAGTGATCGTACTGAGGCACCCATTTAGCCTAAGTGTGATATGTAGCTGATTCCTTGGCTAGTCGTACACACTTGTGGGCGCTCGTAACCAAGTTGTACTTATCACACGTTCTAGCCTAGCGATAAGTTGCTGATTCCTTGACTAGCCGTACACATTGGACTACTACTGGGATTACCAAGCACAGATCCTAGAATACGCTACTGGGTTACCAAGTAGTCGCAATGCTCGTAATCAAGTCGTACTCATGCGTTGCAACAAGCAGCCGATTCCTTGATTAGCCGTACACATCCGTAGATGCTCGTAATCAAGTCATGCACTAGGAAAGTAATAAATAACAATAAAATAAAACCATGTACTGCAAGGTTTATCCAATCAAGTTCGTCTTTATTGTCGTACACAACTTGTGTTTAGGTTACAAAGTTGCTCGAATAAAGAGCCGTTCACTCTAGGACTCCTACTGCGGGCACATGGGAAATTAATCTAACTCTGGAGTGTTCAAACTGCCAGAGCTTCGCTACTTCTAGCTAGGATTTCGAAAATAAGGGGAGTGCCGCCTCTTATTTATAGATATGGCGGCGGACTGCGATATCGCGTACGCGATATCGCAGGGGATGACACGATATCGCGTATGCGATATCGCGGAGGATTCAATATCGCGGCGACCGCGATATCGTGTACACGAGATCGTGGCTCAGTGCATATCGCATCTCATCATACCCCCATGACTAAATGAAAACTCGTCCTCGAGTTCCTTACTTTAATATCCGGAAGGTATGGGATTATTGAGGGGAATGGAACTAACGGGATGACATGTGAACGGATCATTATTACAAGACTTGACAAAACTCGTGTTCATGACAACAAGGGTGAACACCTTATTACAATGACATCAGGCCACATTTGCCAGCTGAGAGAAAAGAGGAGAGAGAATAGAAGAGAAGAAGAGAGAAGAGTCTTACTGCTGCCAACGCCTAGATTGCCCCTTCCGTTGTCCATCCGTAACCGCATTATTCATTCTACTCCTTGCATAGCTGCTTCAACGCTGCCCATTCCAAGTGTTTGCTCCAGATCCATTCCATTGTTGTATGATTACTATCTGCACACACAACACAATCATATGTTAGCAAGGGTAATTGAATCATTGAGTAAATAATACCTTGCTTCGGTTTTGGTTCATTGGCTAGGTTGTGGTATGGCTGATATGGATTGGGGAAAATGTAGATGATGACTATCGAAGGTGTAGGGGTTAAGGAGAAAAATGAAAAAATTCGGGGCTTAGGAGAAAAATCGAAAAAGCCAGCCCCATACCCCCATGACTAATCGTGAACCTTTGGTAGCATTAGAATGGAGAAAGAAAAGGAGTAAGAAAGATAGGTAAAAAGGGACAACTATGGCATCAGTGAAATGGATGTCAAGATGGAAATGAACAAAAATAAAATTAATTGCAAAATGTGAAGGAAAAGAAGCTAACTAATGTAAAATAGGAATGTCAGTGGGTCCTCCCCAAAGTAGGCTCATGCCCTTAATGCCCTGACAATCCCACATGCAAAGAGTCCGTAGGCTCTGGGAATGACCTTTGGAACAAGAGTTAAAGTCTTGACCAGAAGAATTTACCAAAAAGAAAACAATGCATCAACCAAAATATATACACTAATGATACAACCAGCAATGAGGTGAATAGTGGAGAGAAGGGTGGAAAGAAGGGAAATGGAATGGAATCCCAAGAACACGGTGGTGTACAACCCCTTGCGTGTTTGATAATTAATGTGATGTGGCGAATCTCCTTCCAAATTTGGCTCAAACCAACCACTTCTAGTGACTTCGCATCAATGCATTTGGTTAAACCATCCACTTGGATAACAAGGATGCATCTTCGAAGAGCCACCACCATTCCAACGAAACAATGGAGAGAATGGGAAGTGAGAAGGGCCTTAGTTAGAGGAAACACTTTGGTTCCATAACCAGTGCTTGTAGCCCAAATTTTATTTTGTCTAAGGGGTGTGCTTTGAATCCTCACTTTGGGGTTTTTTTTTGTGTTTTATGTTTTTATGCATGGGGACCACACCATGCAAAGACTTCTTTATTTTTATTATCTCAGCTTCCGAAGAATGGGTAACATCGGAACAGTAAGAAAACTCAAGAAGAAAACAACCAAGCACCCAAGTGAATGACCAACACAAAAGCATCAAGTTCCCTTGAAGTCACACCCTTTGCAATCCTTGAGTCCCTCCGTAGTTTGAGAAATACCCAGTCACCGGTTCATTAAAGTTCTTATTAGAAAAGGGAACTGTACATTTCCAAGCCAAGGGAAACCATAGACTGTGATAGATGGATGGATGAAGTGATCTCATTTCCTGCCATAGCAAAAGAAACATACCTTAGTATCAACATTGGAATTTAAAGGTAAAAACCAAACATTAGCAATTAATAAAAAATAGTTCATCCCATTGGTCGGAACACTAGGTAAATGACGAACTTACATGGTGGATAACACACACACACACACACACACACAAAATAGAAAAGTATAACGATGGTGTAAAACAAAAACATCAAAAGTTAAAGAAATTTGTAAAACAAAAATGTGTAAAACAAAAACTTAAAAGAACTGAGGGCCCCATATGGTTAGCATAGGTGGCCATCTTCTCCATGACTGAGTTGTAAGTGAGAGATTCAAAGTAATGAGCTTTTGTTTAAATTTCTTAGAAGTGCCCAACTTCTCCCAATTGATGATCTTAAGTTAAGGGGTGGAAGTTGGCGACGCTCACATTTCAATGTGTCTATGCCATGATTGTTGGCATGAGTTTCCTCAGTTCGTTCCATGCATATTTGTTTGCCCCTATGAGAAGCTGTCAACCACAGGGTGTCTACTACTTCTTGTGTGGTTGCTACATACAGGCATCTTTGTTGCAGAGTTTCTTGGGCACACCTGTTACATGGAGACATTTCCTCCATGTCATCACCCGATGAATCACTGTATGTGATGCATGGAACTATCCTCTTCTTGATCTTTCCACATATGTTTATCTT
>MNCI01008925.1:26743-38930 GCA_015680685.1 Gnetum montanum | reverse complement strand
TTCGTGAGTGTTGTGCTTTCACTTAGGAGTTGTCCTAAAGAAAGGACATTTTTGAGTTTGCTATGGCAACCTACTAGTATCAGCATGTCTATGCACATTCGTAGCACAAGTGGCATTTGTTTGTTGATGTTGTGGTGTTGAACCTTCCTATGTTGCTAGTAGTGGCATGTGATGAGGTCAAGGATGAGAATATTGAGGATAGGATGGATGGTAAGAGGTGCAAGGTGGTGATCCTTTAGGGGATGTCATGGGTTGATGGTACTTGGGAGAGTGATAGTGGCAATTTAAAGTAGAGGACGCAGAACTAGTTGGAGAAACATGGTGTTGAACATAATATCCATACGATTTTAGTTTGTAGTAAGGGTAAGGATTATTTGATGATGGCCTTCCCCATGATTGTGGTTTTACCACTATGGTTGACAATGGTGTTGAGTCTAGTAATAAGTCCCCCTCAGATAGTATGATTGGTTGTGGGATAATCTATAATTGTCATGTGGGAAAGGAAATCTCCTAGGCATGTGCTTCTATACAAATTTGGGATTTAATGTATAAGAAAAATACTCATGTAGATGTGACACAACTAGTTAATGACCCTTTAGGTGGTCATATATGTAGATGTC
Organism: Gnetum montanum; assembly: GCA_015680685.1. Taxonomy (NCBI): domain Eukaryota; kingdom Viridiplantae; phylum Streptophyta; class Gnetopsida; order Gnetales; family Gnetaceae; genus Gnetum; species Gnetum montanum. The sequence goes on along the minus strand of MNCI01008925.1, from coordinate 38,310 downwards.
ACATCAGTCATCTTCGTCTATGGTTGAGTCTATAATCTCACTTTCTTCAGCCATTTCCCCTATTTGCCGATAAGTGTTCCTAGCTATTTTCTTGTTCTGCTTCCTCTATTTATTGTGATTGCCTGGTTAATTTCACATTACCTTCTTCTTGATAGTCTTTACAAAATTTGTAACTTTTTCATATATCCACTTTGACATCCTATCAACCTTTTCTTCAAGTTCATTGATATACTACTGTATCAACAAGGGCCATTGTGGAATCACCTTATCAACAACGATCTCTTTCTCCTTGCCATAGATATGTACCTACTTCTTTTGAAGAGTTGGGTCCTAGTGATATTTCTCAACATTCTCCCGTTTGCATATCTCTCCTTGTTCTTTTGCCACACACTTGATTAACTCTTGGATCTAATGGATTTGTAGCTCATATAATTGACCTAGGGAATACATCCCATGGGTCTCCCTTGTTTCATTACAAAGTCCATCTATGATGTGGAAAATTTTCTCTTCCCTAAAGAAGCCATAGCATGTGCATCTCTTCAATATAGAATAATATTTATCTAAGGTCATGTCCACGGATTCATGTTGTTCTTGTATCCATCCTTGGATCTATATCCTTAGGTTGGACACTCTATTGTAGGTTTGGTATTTCTCATTGAAGAGTTCCAACATTATGGGCCACCATCAAATTCAATTTGGTTTCAACAATCTATACCACACTTTGGCTAGATCAACTAGTATCCTGGGAAAGAGCTTAAGCTTTTTCCATCCACTTTCAATGTTGTAGAAGGCACAAGCATTTTGGAAGGCTTGTACATGATGTTGTGGATCCAAATCATAGCCTCTCGCAAATTTAGGGATATTGTTTATATCCAACCTGGGTGAGCAACTTGCCCTACGATGCCTATGGGGTATCTTAACCACCTTTATGATTTGTATCAAGCTCTTAATGGCCAACAAGGGTTCATCATCATCGAACATGCTGTGATGAAAATTTCTATTTCTATCCATTTGATTGTGATGATTTTGTCTATGTTAATTTTGACATCCTTAATTTCTCCCATGGGTTTGATTTTTATTTTCTTTTTTATTCTAATGCAAATAATGAGCTCTATACCTACATTCATCTTTGTTAGAACCAGACATTAAAGAGTAAGAGGAAGAGGAAGAATTGGAGGATTTCCATGGCTCCTATAGTGTTTCCCAAGGTCCCTTAATTTATCTTTTCCAAGTTTTGAGGAGGTCCTAGGCCTTGAGGCCCTCTCTAGTCTAGGACTTACTTCATATCCTCCAAGGTTGTCTTCCTTAGGTGAATGTAGTCTTTGAGTGTCATCAGGGTGATCATGAACACATGAAACCCCTATATGAGGTTGGTTACTCCAATTTTCTTCAACATATATCTTGTTAGTTCTCTAGTGAATGTTCTCACCATACAATGCATTATCGCTTCCTTGCGAAAGAGACATTGTTATTAGTTAATGATGTGTGTGATTTAATATTTTCTAAAAGATATATCATTAAAAATTTTACAGAAATCATGTATAATATAACTAATCTAGATAACTAGCACCATCCCCAAAAATGGCATCAATGATGAGTGGTGAGGTACCCCTATTCCCAACTATACCAATCACAAGCATTCACACATGATCCAATCAAATTCTATGGATGACACTAGTTGTGCATCTAAATTATTATGCCTTGATCATAGTTCATTGTCTTCCCACTTGGACTAGTGGTAGCTTTGTCATGTAAGGCATATGATTGACATTTTCTATTCCTATGTTGCTTCTAATGACAATAAAGAGATAAATTAATTAAGCTAATTAACAATAGAAAGTAAAATCTAAACTAGCCTACGTTTGATGAGTATTCACTCCTAATCATTCGTCCACACCTTGCACTTCATGTAACTACTACTGGGATTACCATGTGTACATCAGTGGGCTTACCAAATGATACACTACTAGGTTACCAAGCAATTACATTTAAGCACTCGCAATTAGTTGTACTCATTCCACCTAATGATAGGAATCATTCAGAGCAATAAATGGAAACATTAACTAAGAAAAATAGTAAACATTTAAGAAATTAAAAGTAGTAATAAATCTAATTGGATGCTGCAATGATGAACGTAATATTAATCTTTATTTCTAGTCATGTAATGTGTCTAAGTATGCACTGGGAAACAATAGAATTGGAAACAAAAAATCTATGAAAAACCTATCTAGAATCTATCAACCAACTATGTTCCAACCATGCACCCAAGTGTTGTATTTATAGGCTAGTGTGGAAGAGATGATATCAAATATTTGACATCGTTTCTTGGAAGAGATGTTCCAACCAACTATGTTCCAACCATGCACCCAAATATTTGATATCGAGGCTCTAATATCAAGTACTTGATATCAGAGCTGACAAAATCATGACTCATCAACAATAGACTTTCTTGTAATCTACATGAAAAATAAAGACAAGGAATTTCTAGTTATCATGGGGAGAGCATGGCTTAGCACAATTGATGCTAAGTATGAGAGACTTATCTGTTGAAATATCTAAGGAAGATTACTACAAATCCATACACATGCAGCAAATTCCATGTATTACTATTGAAAGCAAAGAGTGTAGTTGTGTACTGACACTTCAGAATGTTAACACAATTATTACACTAGTCCACAACAAGTGTGAAAAACAAGTATGCACACAAGAGAGAGCATGGGCCACCAAACCAAAAGACACCCAATGGCCAACAACTAAGAACATTGAACTTTCCAAAATATGGATGAAAAAATTTGATTCACTTATTAATTCCCATTCTAAGAGGATGAACCCAATGAAGGACCCAAAAACAAAACTGTTAAATCATGATCATACATTAATAGGAAAAGAAAACAAGGAATTGGATGATCAAAATTCAATTACCATCAAGATTACCTGGGATGATAACCAAAAATTTAGATCACTAAAAATGGTAAGTGAGCCACCTAGAGTGTATGATATAGGGAATCTAGGGAGCATTTTTTGAACACTTTCCCATGAGTTCAGTCATGGGGGAGATACTTTATCTTGATTTAGGTATTAAAATTTTTTTTTCAATTTTTTGTTTCATAATTCTTTTCAATTTCTAATTTCTTCATATACCTTTTCACATTCTTTGATACAATTTTTCTCATCCTTTTATAATTTTTCACTTCTTAAATTTTCAATATTCTTTTACATTTTTCCATTATTTCATAATTTTTCATTCTTTGATGTTTTTCATTCTTTCATCCTTTCCTAATTTTTACTATCTTTTTCAAACTTTGCTTTCATGACCTTTGTAAATACTTTTGAGTGCTAATAAAACACATTCAAAATAAGGCAAGAAGTAGTCCAATAAGGTTAAGATTTCGCTATGTTATCAAGTCATAAGGGGTTTATTATTTGAATAATGAGACCATAACATTCATCCATCCATTCCATTAATAAGAGGTTCTTACCATGGCCATAATGATATTATTTCCATCATACAACTAAGAATAAACTTGTGATTGTTATGCCTAGATTGAAAAGTGAAGAACCAAGTGAAATGTAAAGGGCATGACATCAAGGGAATTTGTGGACTATCTTGGGATTACTTTTGTTAGTTTTATCCTATTTCTTAGGTTGTATTATATCCTTGTAGATCTAACGAAAAATGGGAGTAAGAGTAAAATAAGTGATGTCTTACCATGTCACTAGAAAGACATGTTACCTATGCCTAAAAGTACTCCTCTAATAAGGTTGACATAGATAAAAATAAAACTCATGCACAGAATAAATCTTTGGGGGTCCCATTAGAAAGACATGTTACCCATGCATGAAGGTAGGTGGCTTCTCAAGAATCTAAAAAGTAAAAGTGCAGTGAATAAACTCCTCCCTTGAATAAAATGCCAAGTGACAATACTTCTTGCAATAATGGTAGTATTACAATTGTAATTCCAAGAGATGAGATAATGCAATGTCACTAAAATGTGGTCTAGACTTGGTTTGAATCTTGGATAGAAAGGCTAATGATTACTTTAACCACTAATAAAACATAGAAATTCATTATGCATATGGTAAGTGAGGAGATGCGGTTCGCACAGGCCGCAATATCGCCTATGCGATATCACAGTCGACGTGATATTGCATCCCCCGCGATATTGCATACGCGATATCGCGTCCTTCCCTATGATATCGCGTACGCGATATCGCAGTCTGCCGCCATGTCTATAAATAAGAGGTGGCTCTCCCTTGTTTAGGGATCCCAGTTTTAGAGTAGCGAAGCTCTGGCAATTTGATCCCTCCAGAGTTAGATTTTTTCCCGTGTCTGCCCATAGTGTGGTGAATGTGATTGTACGGTGTCTTTACTCGAGTGTGCCATACTTGGACACGCACATGACTGGCAATAAAGATCGAGATTACATCATCATTGCAGCATTCACTTAGTTTATTTATTGCTATTTATTTAATGTTATTTATTGCTTTCATAGCGCTGTGTGAGTACGACTTAACTACGAGCATCTATGGGTGTGTACGGCTAGTTAAGGAATCGGTTGCTCATCGCACTTATTCTAGATTAGATTTTCTTACCCTTTCCCTCATAGCTTAGCTTAGTTAATATTATTTTCCACTACCATCAGGAGTAGCATTAGAATTAGTACACATCATACACCTCATCTAGACTAAACCATACATGACATATGCAAAACTAGTCTAGATGGGAAGACAAAAAACTACAACCTAAGGCTAACTATCTAGGTGCCACAACTAGTCCATCTGCGGAGTTCGACAGGATCGTGCATTCGACGCTCGTTTCGTATGGTTGAGTGTAGGGGTACCTCGCCACTCATCAGTAAGATACCTCACTTCCTGATTTCTGCAATCCCTTCGATGTCCATTTCATCTCATTGTATGAATGATCATAACTTGTGGTTTTGTGTAACATAGTGTAATTTTTCTAACCTGGTAACACTAACATGTGTATTTTTCTTAACAAGTATGTGTTACATTCAACTCCTTAAGTACCTAAGGACACTTTGAGGAGTGGTTATACAAGGGCACTAAGGGCTAGAGCCTACCTTAGGGAGGACCTACTTGTATAATTGTTGTATCTTATACATGCCAAGTGATTCCACATCATCTCGAGCCTTCCAAAATCAATAAATATCAATAAAAACTTCCCATATCATTCAACTATCCATTCTAACAACATGAAATCATTACCCTTCTCATCCATATTATCAACACTTCATGAACTTTCATGGCCTAAGATTCCTTCTTTTTGAAATTTCTATGCCAAATTCTTGAAAAATATGCCTCATCTATAGCCTTAGATCCTCTGAACATGCTTTATACCTTCCAAACATTCAAAATGATTGACTTTTCATTCTTATAAGTTATCAGAAAATGTGAATTTTTGGCCTCTAATATTGAAGCCCCTTTGATATCAGATCTCTAATATTGGAGCCTATAAAATCTATATATAGGTAGATACTTAGTGAAATTTTTCACATATGAAGCCTAGGGAGACTTTTCTATTTTTCTTCTACAATTTGAGCTTTAAACTCCTAGCCTTCCCAAGCCATAACTTGCACACTATTGCTTCAATTTTAGTGACTTTCGAATCTATCTAATCTCAAAGTGCCCATCTTAGTCATTGGGGATGCTAGTGAGGAAAATCTAAGTAATTTTTTTGAAATCTCTAATGTCAGAAGGTATTACAAGGGTAATTTTTAAGGAAAGTAACAAGAATTTTTAAAGAAAATCACTTATATTAAGATCAAACATCTTTAATAGGACTCCTAATCAACCATACCAATTATCTTAAGCCATACAAAAGCACTAATGGGATTACTTTTTGAAAATTTCCTAACTCTACAATCATAATTAACTAAGAACTTAATGTAACTAAGGGTATGAGTAAGGTATAGAACCATTAAGAATTTATGAGGACACTTTAGTAACTCCAAACCCTTGATTGATTACAGATGGCCCCAAAGAGAGGAGCACAATGTCAACTTCCACAACTAGTAAGCAAAAGACCAAGAGGCCGTGGGAGAGGCCAAATGGGGGAATAAGACCCCAAGTAGAACATGCAAAGTAAGAGGCTCAATACTTCAATATCCATGAAGAAACCCTTGCTACATGACAATCGGCCTAAGCAGAGGTAGAATGACCGCAAGAATAAGGACAAAACCTCACACTATCACAAGAATTCCTCCAAGCCATCTAGGAAAAATCACTCATAACCACAGTAATTGTGGAAATGAACTTTGGTCCATTCATGGAATTTGTTCCAAAGGAAGTATGGACACAACTCCCAACATCACTGTTATGGCCCATCTTGTCAAATAGTGGTGAATGGTATCTAGGGGAGACCTATCAATTCTAGCACAGTAAAAAAGAAGATGCTACGATCAACATGGATGGAGTCTTCATCTCATATTCAATGAAGGAAATAGTAGAAGCTTTGAATGTTCCCAATGAAAGGGCAAGGTTAGCACATCTATCCATGAGATTAGACACAACAAAAAATTGTAGCTAAGAAGAGCATATGGCAAAGAAGATAAGGAATACATTGAACTAAATTTTGAGGAAAGAATATATTTTAAAATTGGCACATATCACTTATTTCCCACCAAAATACTCAATAGGTTATCCACCTATGTAGCCATAGGAATTAAGATCCTAATGGGAAAATATAATGTCAATCTCATACAACTCTATTTTATGGAAATACAAAGGTGAATTGAGGAAAAGAAGGCAGGGAAGTTTACACTTCCATTTCCTTACCTAATTATGAAGATGTGTAAACATGCTAGAATCCTAGGGTACACTAATGATGTCCTTAGAAAAGCTCAGAATGCCTCATATGCTAAAATTCTCAAGCCAACACCACCAAAGAAAGATTAGATAGAGGAAGAGATAGAAGCTAGGGAAACCACACAAACTGAACAAAAATAGTAAGTGAGTCCTAGTGGTCAACAACAACAGTAGCAACAAGAACAGCATCAACAACAAGCCTCGCCACCACTATCATAGGACTACATGCCATCAATGAGTCATTTGCAACAAATTGCAAAACCTATTAGTTAGGGAACACAGGAGGAGGCCAACCTCTATAAAGTGATCAATAGTGCCATTTGGCCCATCATTTCCACAAATCCTGTAAGTGGAAAGATATCATTATATTTAAGAGGAAAGGCCTAATGATCACAATATATTTTTGGGAATTTTACATCATTCCAAGTGATGCTTGAAATAGGAGAAGGAGCCACAATTGTGGTAATGCAGCACCAAGATGCAAAAGGAGCCCCAGAAGTGATCACATATCACATTAAGGAATCTTTTAACATACCTATTAATGAGTGGAAAGGTACCTCTATACTCAACCATATGAATACGAGCATTCACGTATGATCTGGTCAAACACCTCAAGCGAGCTAGTTGTGGTATCTAGATAGTTACTCATTGATCATAGTTCATTGTTGATGAGTGGCAAGGTACCCCCTACACTCAACCATATGAATACGAGTGTTACACGCATGATCTGGTCGAACATCGCAGACTAAGTGCCTACATGCCTTATGGAACACCTAAGGTCAATCAATCATTGTTCTCCCAAGCTTACTTGTATTTATCATGGTTGTATGGTTAAGTAAGCTTTAGGAATGTGATTTTTATATCTTTTATGTTTTTATTGCCTATGCTAGTAAGGGAAAGGATGAAGAGACTAAGTAACTAACTTTAACTAACTAAGCCTTAATTACCCTAGCATCAGTATCTGTTCCCACTTGCCGTTTCACACCTTGAACCAATGCAACGCTGCTGGGATTACCAAATGCTATTCGTTACTATGATTACCAAGTGTAACACATGTGCTCGAAGCAGTCATATTGAATGCACTTAACTAGGAGTTAATGGTTGAGAGATATTTAATTAACTAATAAATAATTTAAACATTAATAATAATTAAAGTCCTATTTAGCTTAGTCCATGCATTGCAAGATTTATCCAAAAGTTCATCTTTATTTTCGTACACAATCATGTGCTCAGGTATAGAATTTCTTGAATAAAGATGCATTCACTTTAGGACTTCTACTGCGGGCACATGGAAATTATTCTAACTTTAGAATGGAAAAATGGCAAGAGTTTGGCTAAGGTCTAGATTTAGATGGAGAAATAAGGGAGAGCCACCTCTTATTTATAGAACTAGTGGCAGGCTACGATATCATGGGGAAAGATGTGATATCATATCCCATCATACCCCCATGACTAAATAAAAACTAATCCTCGAGTTCCTTACAAAATATTGGGAAGGTATGGGATGATTGACTTGAATGAAACTAATGGTGAATGGGATGACATGTGAATGGATCATCATTACAGAACATGACAAAACTGGTGTTCACGACAAAAAGAGTGAACACTTTACATTTGAAATTAGGCCTTATTTAATAGCTAAGAGAGAAGAGAGAAGAGAGAAGAAGTATGCTGCTGCCAACACCAAGATTGCACCTTTCGTTGTTCATCCGTAAACACACCATCAATCTTGTTCCTTACATAACTGCTTTAGCAATGATAGATTCCAAGTGTTTCCTTCAGGTCCAGTCCATTGTTGTATGATTACCATCTACACACACAACACAGTCTTATATTAGCAAGGGTAAATAAATCACAATACAATTGATACCTTGCCTCAATGTAAGGTCCATAGGCTGAGTTGTGGTATGGCTGATGCAGATTTTGGAGATATACTAATGATAACTACCCAATGTGTAGGGGTTAGGAGAAAATCGAAAAAATTGGACCAGGACCCCCATGACTAATCGCGAACCTCTGGTAGTGAGAGAATGGAAAAAGAGAAGGAATAAGAAGGATGAAGAAAAAGAGACAACTGTATGTCGATGAAATGGATGTCAAGATGGAAATGAACAAAATAAATGGTGATTGCAGCAACGTTTAAAGGAAAGAAATTAATGGATGCATCAAATAGGAATGTCAATGGGTCCTCCCCAAAGTAGGCTCATGCCCTTAATGCCCTGACAATCCCACATTCAAAGAGTCCATAGGCTTTGGGAATGTCATTTGGAAACAAGAGTTAAAGTCTTAACCACAAGAATTTACCAAAAAGAAAACAATGCCTACACTAAGATATGGACTACTGATACAACTAGCAATGAGGTGATAAATGGGGAAAGAAGGATGGAAAAAAGAGAATGGAATGGAATCTCAAGAACAAGGTGGTGTATAGTCCCTTGTGTATTTAATGATTAATTATGACTTAGTAGATCCCATTCCAAGTCCAGTGTCAAATAAACCACATCCAGTGACTTCGCATCAATGCATTTAGCTAATCCATCCACTTGAAGTAACAAGAATGCCTTCACCAAAGAGCCACCACCATTCTGACGAAATGGAGGAGAGAATGCAAACTAAGAAGGGCCTTAGTTAGAGGAAACATGTTTATTTTAGTTCCATAACCAATGCTTGTAGCCCAAATGATTATTTCGTCTAAGGGGTGTGCTTTGAATTCTCAGTGTGTATTTTTTTTTATGTTTTTGTGTGAGAACCACACCATGTAAAGACTTATTATTTTTATTCACTCAGCTTCTCGATAATTGGGTAATGTCGAAATGGTAAGAAAACTCAAGAAGAAAACATCCAAGCACCCAAGAGAATGGCCAACACAAATGCATCAAGTTCCATTGAAGCCACACCCTTTTCAATACCTGAGTCCTTCCTTAGTTTGAGAAATGCTCAGTCACTGATTCGTTGATAGTTCTTATTATTTTAAAGAAAGGGACTGTACAGTTCCAAGACAAGAGAGACCACAGAGATTTATGAATGCATGGATGATGTGGACTCATTTCCTACTATATCAAAAGAACCATATCTTAGTATCAACATCGTAACTTAAAGGTAAAAACCAAACATTAGCAACCAATAGAAAACAGTTCATACCATCATTAAGAGCACTTATTGGGTGACAAACTTAACAAAATGGAAAAGACACACACATACGCACACAAATAAAAGAAAAAGTATGAACAATGTTGTAAAACAAAAATAAGAAAAGTTAAAAAAATTTGTAAAACAAAAATGTGTAAAAAAAAAACTTAAAAAGAGCTGAGGACCTCAAATGATTAGCATAGGTGGCCATCTCCCCCATGACTGAATTGAAAGGGAGAGATCCGAAATAATGAGAACTTATTTGAATTTTTTAGAAGTGTGCAACTTCTCCCAATTGATGTTTTTAGATTAAGGGTTGGAAGTTGGCAATGCTCATATTCTAGTGTATCTATGCTTTCATTGTGGTTGCATGTTGCTCCCCCAGTTAGTTCCATGCATATTGATGGGTTTCTCTCTTGATTAGCTATCAACCACTAGGTGTTCTCTTGTTGTGTGGTTGCTACATACAAGCACCATTGTATCTAAGTTTCCTAGGCACATCGGTTGCATACAGGAGATGTTGAGTATTCCTATATGTCATCACCCTCTGTATCACTGTATGTGACGCATGGAACTTTCTTCTTCTCAATCTTTCCATAAATTTTTTCCTTAGATATTTCTAAGGAAAGATCGTGGATTCCTAGGCATGCATTTATGGTACTTAGCCATGCCCTCCCCATTATAATTGGAAGTCTCCTTTATAATTGTTGACTTCTATCACTAGGAAATCAGCTGGGTATGACCAACCACACACAGTGGTAACAATGTCCTCCACAAGTCCCAAAGGGATAGTGATGGACTGGTCAGCCAGCTCTAATTGAATATTTCTCTTCTTGAGTGGAGGCAGGTTACAGACTTTATACATTTCTTGCGATATTAAGTTGACTCTAGAACATGAGTCAAGAAGAGCCTTACTGTTGGCAACTGTTTGGGACGCGATTACCAATGAGTGTCCTCAAACAGGATTTAGGTGCTTGCTGGTCTCTGGTAATACCAAGGCCTAAATACCTTCAAATAGACTCAATAGCTAATGTAAGTATGTGTGTGTGCTGTTGCGGTCTACGGTTGTGAAAAATGAAATGATTGTGTTGTGTGTAAACTATAAATGACTTATCATAAAGAGATTCAGCCAACTTTGCCAAGTACTGTGAGTTGTTGAGAGTTCCTATTTTGTTCAATTGCCTAGTCTACACAGTCCTTATAATACCTACTTGTAACAAATAAAATTTTGCAAAAATATTTAAGCACAACTCCATGAATCTACTTCTAATTTTCCCCAGAGAAAGAAATAGTTCCACAAGAAAACTAGAAATAGAGCAAGATTCAATGGAAATAGAAAGGAAAGAAAGCAAATTTGTGTTAAGACCTCAAATGTTTAAACAAGGTAAAAATATACGAGTAAACACTTCGCAATAAAGCTATCCCAAATTCAATATCTATGAATTATTCAAACTTCCAGGGCTCAAATAAGCAATTTCTTCAAGACAATCCTACTATGCTACCAAAAAAAATTCTGTGTAAAACTATCACGTACGAGACTCCATTTTGGCTAGATAATGGATGTCAACAATTGCATTCAACAGAACCTTCAAAAGACTTGACAATTTCTGATT
>MNCI01008925.1:11547-26359 GCA_015680685.1 Gnetum montanum | reverse complement strand
TAAAGCCTTTTTATAGGGTTCAAAAGGTAGTTACATATTTCAAAATATCTTAGCTAACTTCTCTCCCAAGTAAGGAAGTTATAACTTGCCCAACAAGTTAGGAGATCTTACTTGCCCAACAAGTTAGGAGATTACTTGCTCAACAAGTTAGGAAGTTGTAACTTGTACAAAAGATTAGGAGAAAATCATGCTAACGTTGGCATGTGTATACATTATAAATATTTTTTTTATAAGCCTATATATAATAATTTTTAAAATAAATCCAAGATCCCTAATTTATTTTAATTTTTTATTTAATATTTTAATTACTAAATGTTATTAAGCCCTAGTAATTCTCATGAAACTAATCTAGCATTAGCTATAATTATCATGGATACTAACTAAATTTTTTTTTCTTTTTCAATACAATATTTTCAAAGTATCTTTAACACTATGTATGTCTTAATTGATTAATTTTAATTTAATTTCTCTATGTTATAGTTTTAGATTTTTAAATAATCGATAACAACACATGCCATTGTGAAACTTAGGGCATCGTTGACGTAGAGCTTATGATGGTTCTGTCCTCTGTTTTTCCACCCCTTCTTCCTTGATTTTCTCATACAAAAAAGTGGTTGCAGCTGCATTTGACATCTGGAACAATGTCATCTCCATTTTTCTAATGGTAGGTGTCAGCAGTGACATCGGCTCTGGCTTGTTTTAACCGAAGGAGGTAACATGTTAATGTTGCCTTCATCTTCGTGGACAAACATTTAATGTAATTCCAGCGTCCACCAGAAAAGTAACTGTAATGGTGTAGGTCTCTCTGGTTAACCGTATAACTAGAAAAAGTGCTATTGGATGCAGACACGGTATTTCTTTTACATCCTCAATGGGATACTGTTTCTTTGCAGTTGTCATCTATTCAATTCAGGAATCGCAACTTTCCAATCGTTGTCGACTCTTGCAACTCCTTGTGATGAGTTGGCTGCCTCTTTCTTTTGTTGTGTTGGTCTCAGGCTTTCTGTTCTTGCTTAGATTTATCACTGGTTAAGGAGCGCAATTGCATCTTCAAATGATTTTTGAAATGCCTTACTATTGAATCGTGTTCCACTTTGGCTCATTCCATCAATGCTTGGCTTCAGAGAAACTCTGCAAGCCCACATTTCATGAGAGTTACTGAGCTTTCGGTTTCATCAGTGATGATTTTCTACATGTACGCCTTTACCTTTGTCTAGCTGAGACCATTTTGTGAATCGTTTGCAGAAGAAAATACACTTGATCTTGAGAAGTGTATCTTTCTATTCTATGCATAGACTTCCAGTGTCATCCGTTGCCTTGCCCATGCGTACGTTTAGTTTCTGGCTCTTCCCCCCTTTTTTTGCAGCAAACATAACCGTGAATATTGAACAATTCATGCACGGGGATAAAATATTTCCAAGAGTCAGCATGCCATTTGTACTGACCTAAATCGTCGGTGTAAGTCTGGAAGGGAAACAAACATCGAGAGATCGTCCAGCAGCCACAGCTAACCCTGCCTTCGCCCGAGGGAAAGCTAGAAAAATAAATGAAGGTAGAGTGCCTTGGATGGTTTGCACGCAAATCAACCAAGGACTTCCCCGAGCGTAAGCTACGGCTAGCGCTGGGTTATCATAAATAGGAAGTAAACGGAATGTAAACAACGATATGAAATGTAAATAAAGCGTACTGAATTATGAATAAAGCATAAACAAAGTTATATTTGTATAACATAAACAGAACTAAACAATGAAAATGGGAGGCAATAATGAAACTGTATTGTATTATTCAAACAGGAATATGCATCGGTCAAAGTGTAGTTGCACACGTGTGGATGGCAAGTCAAATGCCTAGCCCCAGAATGACATGACACGATGATGCGACGATGAAATGAGATGGACAGGAGAAATACTTGGAAGCCAAAAATCAGATGTGTCGAGCGGCCAAGGATTGCAATTTCTATCCTTTTTCAGAATTTCCAATCTCTCCAATTTTTCAGAATTGCCAATCTCTCCAATTTTTCAGAATTGCCAATCTCTTCAAATTTTTCCTCCCTCCATCTTCTTCTTTTTTGCCTCCTCCAGTTTGTGTGAATTGATAGGGTATTTATAGGGTTGGGCTAGGCTTCGGCAGTTGCATTCTTTGACCAGGTTCAATGTATCTATGTTGGATAGTTGTGCACGAGTTGGATGTGTGTTGGCAATTGCATTATTTGACCAGGTTCAATGTATTTTACAATTTGTGGATCATTCAAGCCCATGAAAATACAAACAAATTAAAAAAACAAGCCCTCAAGCAATAAAAATTTAAAGAAAATTTAGGAGGATTAGCTCTGGCTCTAGCCTGCTTGAAAAATTATATATATATATTTTGTTGTGTTTTAGACCATGAGGGATTGCCATGCCCACAAATGGGGATTTATAATAAAATGTACAACAAGAGAACTTTGACTGCCCAGCGTGACCTGCAATGTGACCTATAGTGTGACCTCCAAAACTTGCAATTTTGAGCAGAAATCTAGAATTTTTGAAGGCTGGGACCCATAGTTATCAATAGCGACCCTAAGGACAACTTACACCCTTGAAATTAAGTCATTTTGGCTTAGTTTTGGGGCTTTAAAAGTTGGTGACGCTTATCCTTACGCTGTGCAACGTCTGAAAAAGTAACCCCAGCATCACCAAGTCAAAATGGCACATTTGAGGCCCAAATCTTGATTTTCTGGAGGTTGGGAGCTACTGGGTACCTTGGTGAAGGTCATGGGGGGTCCTTTTGCTCAATCTCGGCCCATTTTGACTCAATTTCAGGGCTCCAAAAGTTTGTGACGCTGATCCTTACGCTGTGTAACGTCTGAAAAAGTAACCAAAGTGTACTTTGCCAAAACCAAACATTTTGAACCTGAAACTTTTGATTCTGGATGTTGGAAGTTGGTGCAGTCACCTGTGGACCCCAGGGGAACCTTTTCTATTGAATCATGTGCCATTGAGGGCTGTTTTAGAGGCCTCCAAGTTTGTTCATGTTGTACTCATGTCGGGCAGCAGCATGACTTAGCTTGATTCTTGTCTAAAAATGCTAGGCCAAAATTAGTGGTGTTTCACCATTGAATGCAAACCGTTACTCGATCATCTTCTGGAACTCCTATGGCCCAACCCTGTGATCACAGGCGTAAGCGTTTCAGCCAACAGTTTGATCGACTCACCACAGTCAATACGAACGGTAGAAAGGGCATGTCTGCTTTCTTCACGATTGATATTTTCCAATGACTCCAAACCTTTAAATATTATATATTACTTTAAAATATATTCTGCTCAGTCTTGCCACTCGAATGCCCCTTTCATATTGTAAAGTTTTAATCTCCACTGTTGGCCTTTGGATCGATGTTTTCTGCATATTTTGTCTGCAGCTTAACCCTGAATCATGCCTTGTTTTGTAATATAGTGCTATGTACACACCATTGTCTTTATATAACCATGATTCCTCAAAAATAATTTAGCACTTTAATTTTGTATCCTAAGAAGGTATTAACATCATTTTTCTAAAACTAGTGAGTAACTTCTCCAAACCATCCATCAACCCGTAACTTTAAAACCACATGCTTTATTTCTAAATTATCAACCATACATCATTCTACAAGTTGTCTTTTCCTGGTATCCACTCTTGTTGTCCCATGAAATGGCCAAATGTGCCAACACTTACGTGGTTCATTCCCAGTGAATTGGAGGTAGATTAAGGGACTTCCAAAGTCAGAGAGTTTCCTGGGAAGGTGTCCCACCTTTATCCAGTCAATGATGGTATGTGTTAACCTAACCATGTGCATTGAGCTCTGTTGTTGATTTAAAGGGAGCTCCAAAGCCTTTCTTGATTGAGGAGTGGTCATAGACTCAATAGCTTGTGGTTGTGAGAGCTTGTTTGGACTGTTGGTTTTAAAGAAGGATCTTCTCTTTGTACAGCTATTAGAACTAGTAGTGGGTTGAAGGTTTATAGCTCTCGTAGCATTATGTTGCCGCAGTTGAGTGGGGAGTTCCCCTTGCATCGTTGGAGCGAGTGGTAGTTGAACTATCAACATAACATGTGAATGAGCTGTATTTTGGTCCTTGTCCATAGCCAGTGTTTATCAAACTCGAAGCCAAGACATAGGAAGTGCATTCTTTGGAGAAATGGGACTCTTATAGAGTGTTTACGAGACCCGCTGTAAACAGCCAAAGCCACGCAATGAACTGCAACATGGTCTCTTTGAGACACAAGTGTAACTATTTTTCAAGACAATTGCCTTCTCGCCTGGGGCTTGTATGAGAATGGCCAATAGTCTTTTGTTTATAATGTCAACGGGGTCTTGAAGAAATTTTCCATGCATTTTTCTCTTTGACCTTTTTTATTTTTATTTTTTTTCTCGATCTTTTTAAAAGAGCTTGTTTTTGGTGTCATGCTCGTGTTTGAGCACTTGCATTTTGCATCATATACTATGTATTGTGTTTTGCGTCGTAACTGCTTAGCGAGTTACAGTGTGAAATAGTGTATCAAGAGTTTTGAGATGAGTGGAATGTATTAAGGGGGATGTAATTAAATAGGATAAGGGAGCATGATGGGGAATAGGAAATGTATCAGGAATCAAGAATGTACTTATGAATAGATTGATTAACCCAGTCACGTGCCTTAGGAAAAATGTGATACCTTGTTATCATGACGAAGTGCATCTATGCACGAACACCTCAGAAGTGTCATCCTGCAAACACAACTCTAAGAAGACAAAAAAACCATAGATGAAATAGTCAGCTAAACACTTTAAACAAGGAGATGGAGTCACCATGTGCAATTTTCAAAGTAGACAGAATCATGAACAGCGTCAGTTTCATTAGGGCCCATGAGATGAATCATGCAACAAGTCTTTGTGGAACAGGAATAGCCAACTGTAACAATAGATCTTTTCAATTTTTTCCTGGTCATCGATGATGTCACCAGTTTATAGTCTTAGCGGACTTTCGTGGGTTAGTTTCACGTCATAACCCCTTGGACGGTGCTAGTTTAGCGTCATAGCAGATGGTGCATTGCTAGTTTATATTCATGGTAGACTGTGAAGAGGCAAACTAGTTTATAGTCTTAGTGGACTCTGGATGCTAGTTTTCATATCATGGCCAACGGACATAGTAGTTTAGTGTCATACCAGACAGAGCTCTATGCTATCAGTTTTAATTCATGATGCCAGGACTACTCTGTGGTATCAATTTTAAGTCATGATGCCAAGACTATTCTGTGGTATCAGTTCTAAGTCATGATCCAGGACTGTTCTGTGGTATTAGTTTTAACTCATGATCCAGGACTACTCTGTGGTATCAATTTTAAGTCATGATGCCAGCACTATTCTGTGCCAGTTTATAGTCATAGTGGAATAATGCTTACCTTGCTTGTGTAAAGTGTGATGCTGCATGCATGGTCATGCTACGTGTCTGCGAGATCCTGCAAAAAAATCAACTAGGAAGAAAAAAACATAAAGCGACACCTACCATACATAGAGTTAGAATGTATGAATGAAAGAAAAGCAATGCAAAAAATGATAGTTTTAGGCCATTCTGGGCCGTAAGCTAGTTTAAGGCCTTTTCGGGCCATGTATTTTTGTAGTTTTATGTTTTTTTTATTATTTTTCTTTGTTTTCTAGAGTATATGTGTGCAACTAAGTGTAACATAAATTTCTAAAGTGTAAAGCAAGATGTAAGGTAAATACTTGAAAAGAAAGCAACGACCATGCAAGAATCTAAATCGTAAGTTGTAACTTGTAAGCGAAAATTTAATGTAAGATGATGGGAGTTTGTAAATCTGTAATTTGTTGGCTCTAGTTTAAAGCCATTTCGGGCTTGGTACATCAGTTTAAAGTCTTGATGGACTGTTGCACCTGTTGTTAAAGAAAGGATTACCAGTTTTATGCCCTGGTCGGCCCAAAGGTAGTAACGTTTTCAAGAAGTTTTAAATGGAACCGTCCATTTCTGACCATGGCTAGTTTAATGTCATTGCAGATAGTTTTTAGTTTAATGTCATTTTGGACAGTTCGTACTTTATGTCATTTCGGACAATTTGTAGTTTAACGTCATTTTGGGCAGTTCATAGTTTAACGTCATTTCGGACAGTTCGTAGTTTAACGTCATTTTGGACAGTTCGTAGTTTAACGTCATTTTGGATAGTTCGTAGTTTAACGTCATTTCGGATAGTTCATAGTTTAACATCATTTTGGATAGTTTGTAGTTTAACGTAATTTCGAACAGTTCATAGTTTAACGTCATTTCGGACAGTTCGTAGTCTAACGTCATTTTGGATAGTTTGTAGTTTAACGTCATTTCAGATAGTTCGTAGTTTAACGTCATTTCAGACAGTTCGTAGTTTAATGTCATTTCGGACAGTTCATCTCATTCGTTCTAGTTGTTGAGTTGCCTCTTGATCTTTTGTAGCTTAACATGTGGAGCTAGGTGTATGGGTATGATCTTATATTCACCTTCCCCTTCATCGATGACGTCAAAGGGTAGTTTTGACCAAGAGATATCAGTAGGAATGACTCCTATGTTTGTGTCTTCTTGTGTTTCTTCAGTGCTAGTTGGGTTGTGAGTCAACATTGGATTCACATTTTGATGTATGTTCATGGTTTCTTGTTTAGGCTTAACGAACTCAATTTCTGACCCTTGACCTAACTCAAGGTATGAGGAAGTGATCGATTGTGTTATATCCCCATGTATGATGATATCACCACCCTCATAAGGTAGATGTATCTCTTGATGGAGTGGTGAAGATACAGCTTTAAGTTGAGCTAGCCAAGGACATCCTAGGATCAGATTAAACCCTAGCATTTCATCAACCACTATGAATTTAGCTGATGTAGGGAATTGGTCTCCGGCTATGAAATCTAAGGTAACCATGCCTTTCACTCCCACATGAGAACCACTGAAAGATATCAAGAAAGAGGTTGTTGTGGGTTGTACTTGTTCGGTGTGTCCCAATTTTTCAATGATGGAAAAAGCTATGACATTTGTTGCTGCACCATCATTGACATGCACCCTACGTATTTTGAAATGATCAACCTGTATTGTTATGAACATAAGGGCCATGGTGATTTCCCCTGTCTTCTCATCTAGCTTAATATCCTTAATGCAGAACTCTAAGGATTTGGTCTTCGATTCCTAAAGTTATGAAGATAATACTGCATAAATGGATGGTTCATCTGCAAGAAGATCCTCACTAACAGGGATTGAAGTTAGCATTCATACGAGAGCCTCTCGATATACTGGTGAAGTCATTACTAGGTCATACAAACATAAAGAAGTATTCTTTTGTTTTAAGGCTTGTGTGACCTGGGTCAATGCATTTGCTAGGTCTTTACCATTTGGGACATTCTTATCTATAGAGATTTGGTCCATTTGACCTAGCATTCGTATTTCTCTTGGAGGGGATTTTATGTTAGTAGCTGATAATGCTAAGTTTGGGATATGACTTGTGACTTCATTTTTGTTTGGATGACTTGTACTAGGCTCATTAACAGACGAACTCATGGGAACGGTGCTTAGCGGTGTAGGCTTTGGTAGTCCTAATTCGTGTCCATGGTTTTCTCTCTCCATGCGCTCTCTTTTTTCTTTTTCCAAGCACTCTCTTATTAGCCTATTGGCAAGACATTCTTGCAAAGGTCATCGAGAAGTGGAGGTGGATTGTGTGCCAAGGTGTTTTGGCACCTAGACCACAAAAGGAATGGGTCGGTTTTCAGATGGTATGTTTGTTGTGGTGGCAACCAAAGGAGGTATGCGGATGATGAATGGTTTTGATGGTGTGGGGTGGTGCATGTGGTAAAGGGGGTTTGAGGATATATTGGGGCAAGTGTGTTTTTAGAATGCCCACAAATCGTAAAATGATTTCGAGGAACATCTTGTCTATTTTCCATATGCACAGTATTAATCACATATGGGGCATCGTTGGTATTGGTATTGAGAGGATCCTTGTAGACCCCCGTGGATTGGTTTTGAGGCCTTATTGGGTTTGTCTCATCGAACACTACTTCACCCCCATCTATCATGCGTTGTATATCTTGTTTCAGCGCAAAGCAGTAATCAATCCCATGACCACACCATTGGTGATATTCACAAAACCTATCCAACCTAAAGCCTTTTGGAATGGGAGGTTCGTTGGTTGTTGCTAAGGATGGATTTTTGGCAAACTCGCAAAAGCAATCATGTCTTTGTCAGGCCACAGGAGACATTTGTTTGTGTTGAATTAGCCTAGCCTTTAGAAGTGGATCAAGCAGTTGTGAAGGCTTCATGGGCAATGGTGTGTATTGAGTAGGGTCTTTCCTTTCGAAGGTGCAGGCATGACCTATGTTGTTGTTTCTATTTGAAGAATTTCCAGGTGTATGAGTGGGCGTGGTTCTTTCATAGTTGTTTGGGATAGCAAGTTATTTTCCCTCAGCCACTGCTACTACCATTGTTTTGGATTTATCTTTCCTCATCTGTTAGCTCCTAAAGGCTGAGTAGGCTGGGTCATTACTTGTTTGTGCCGCTTCTTCTATGTCTTTGATTTGTACGAATGCTTGGCTCAATGTGCGGGCTTTCAGGTAGTAAAGTTTTGACTTAATAAAGTCATTCATGGTCGACTTAAGGATGGTGAGTAAATATGTTTCAGGGATAGATTCGTGAAGTTCGTTTAAGGCTGCACTCCACCTTGGGATAAATTTCTACACTGGCTCTAATGGCACTTGTTTTACTTGGATCAAGCCATATAACATGGCATCAGGTTTCAAATTGTACTTGAAACAGGTGACAAACTGATGCAACAAACTCTCTAAAGAAGATATGGAGCTACGAGGTAAAGATCGGTACCAGTCTAAGGCTTTTCCGATTAAGGACATTGCAAACACTCATAAAATTACATGGGACCATGCTTGAAGTAAAAGGCTTTCAGTTCTAAATGTTACTAGGTGGCCATTTTGGCTCCCTTCTCCATTGTACTTGGTTAGTTGAGGTAATGAGACTCCTTTTGGCAAGGTTAAGGGTGGAACTGAGGGGTCAATTGGGTCATCTTGATAGAAATCTAGTACCTTGACTTCCTCATTTTTGAAAGTTTTAAGGTGTTTTAACTCTTCTGCCAACGAGTGCATCATCTTTTGTGTGTCTACCCATTCTTTGGCGGTAGGCAAACTGGTGGATTGAGTGGATTCTAGATGATAATGATTTAATTATTGCATTGTTTGTGGAAATGCAGGTTGTTATGCTAACATTTGTTATGGTGGGATGGTATTCGGGACTGAGACTATTGGTGGAGCCTACTGCCCAGCTACAAGTTGTGAGGTAACTCCTCGGACATGTTGGGTTGGAGTAATTAATGGTGCTCCATGAATCTGCATCTGGGTTATGTAATGGGTGGATGTGGAAGCTAGTATGACTGACGGTATTCCAATTACTTGAGGTTGGAGGATTGACCCTGCATTGGTTTGGGGGAGTTTTTGGGACTGCACTGGTGGAGGAATGATGGAAGTGGACGTATCAGAGTGAATGTTATTGAGCATAGAGAAGATAGGAATGGAATGGGGAATAGGTCCTTGAGTGTTTGTGGATGAAGAAGGAAACACAGTTTCTTCCAGGAAAGGATGGAATAATGGGTTTGTGTGGGCATGGGGGCTAATGGTATGGTATGATTCTCCATGTTCAGATTGGGCTACAAATTCATCTTCTTCATCTTGAGGCTCTATGGGAGGTAGTTGTAAGGATTGACTTCTAGCCATAAGAAGCTGAGATATGAGTTTATGATGGTTTTCAGATAGTGGGATTATGTCAAATGTAGAAGGGATAAACTCACATCCTCCTTTGTGGATAAATTCATATTCTTGCTTAGCTTCCTTCTCTACATGATTAATGGGTAGGTTGGCTTGGATTTTGACATAGATAAAATTATACTGTTCGAGTGTAAGAGTTGCGTGAATGGGGCCTTTGCCCTGTAGCCTGAGGGATTGGCGTGTAGGGCCTTGAGGATTTATGTGTTCAATAACAGTTATGGATTCTGTAGCAATTATAGGGTTTGAAGCTTTGGCACCAAAGTTAGCAATTAGTAGTGTTACTAGGTTGATTTGGAAAGATTTCATGATAAACATGAATGGACTAGGGTAGATGAATGGAGTTGGATTGCAAGTAGTTGTAGTGTTGGGTGACACAAGCTCAGTGTGACCAACAGGGATGAGGAGACTCAAATGGGCAAGATGGATGAATTTTGATAGGTAGTGATGTTTTAACCAATAACAAGAAAGTGGCCCTCCTTCTAGTGCCAAAAATTGTATTGACCTAAACCGTCGGTGTAAGGCTGGAAGGGAAACAGACACCGAGAGATTATCGGGCAGCCACAACTGACCTTGCCTTCACCCGAGGACAAGATAGAAAAATAAACAAAGGTAGAGTGACTTGGATGGTTTGCATGCAAATCAACCAAGGACTTCCCCAAGCATAAGCTACGACTAGTGCTGGGGTTATCTTAAATAGGATGTAAACAGAATGTAAACAATGATATGAAATGTAAATAAAGTGTATTGAATTATGAATAAAGCATAAACAAAGTTATATTTGTAAAACATAAATAGAACTAAACAGTGAGAAGGTATTAACGTCATTTTTTTAAAAACAATGAGTAACTTCTCCAAACCATGTAACTTTAAAGCCACATGCTTTATTTCTAAATTATCAACCATACATCATTCTACAAGTTTTCTTTTCCCGGTATCCACTATTGCTGTCCCATGAAATGGCCAAATGTGCCAACACTTACGTGGTTCATTCCCAGTGACATGGAGGTAGATTAAGAAACTTCCAAAGTCAGAGAGTTTCCTGGGAAGGTGGCCCACCTTTATCCAGTCAGTGATGGTATGTGTTAACTTAACCATGTGCGTTGATCTCTGTTGTTGATTTAAAGGGAGATCCAAAGCCTTTCTTGACTGAGGAGTGGTCATAGACTCAATCACTTGTGGTTGTGAGAGCTTGTTTGGACTATTGGTTTTAAAGAAGGCTCTTCTCTTTGTACGGTTGTTAGAACTAGTAGTGGGTTGAAGGTTTACAACTCTCATAGAATTACGTTACTGCGGTTGAGTGGGGAGTTCCCCTTGCATCGTTAGAGCAAGTTGTAGTGGAACTATTGGCATAACAGATGCAGATGGATTCATAGGATGGTATGCATGTGAAGTGTCTCTTCTAAGAGAGGGAGTCTTAAAATACTCCTGAACTTGGTAGTGTCGTTGTGGAGTCACATGACCCATAGAGTCACTTGGAGGAACTAGCTGCTACACGTAATAGCCATATGGATCTGGTTGCCGGTAAGGGTATTGTTTCCTAGGAGATGGCATCCCCCATGACTCTGGGTATTGCCACTGCTAGTGTTGCTCGATAGGTTGTGGCAGAGTTCCACTTGGATAATACGTTAAGGGTTGGTGGAACTACCTTGGGGATAAGGTAACCTTTGGGGTGTCTACCATTTGTTAAGTCTTGTGTTGAGTGCATACACCCTGGACTCTTGCAGATGTGAGATTATTAGGCAACATCCTTTAGGATGGTCATATTGGTAGATCTCACATCCACTTTCATTGTCCATATCCGAATCCACAACCTCATCGATGATAGTCATTTTTCCCTTACCCTTGCTATGTGCATGGTCTGAATCTCTCCTCTTTTTCTTATCATGGTCACTTCTTCGCTTCTTAGACTCCTCTATGATTTTTAAAATGGTTTCAAATCTACTATCTAAGGAGTCCCACATTTGATCTACCTTAGCCGACACTTCGGTTGTTATCTTTTGAAGTGGCAAGGTTTTTCTATTCACCAACTCTTCGAGTGGTGACTCAGCCTCACAAAATCTTACTTCCTTCTTTCAAAGGGAAGGATCATGATTATATTCTTCTGTGCTTTCTCTTTTCCATAGCTCTCCTTCTTCCTTAGCTACTTTCTCTAATAATCTATGAACTTCATGGGACCTAAGTTCTGATAATCTCCCTTGGGCATATGTCCAAAGGGTTCTCTTGGTTTCATGTCTTAGCCCATCTATGAGGTGGCGTAGTTGATCCCGTTGTGCGTAACCATGGCCCAGGAAATGATGTAGCAATGCATAATATCAGCCCATGGAAGCATCCTAGGATTCATGATTACCTTGCTTCCATCCTTGGACCTACTTACGCAAGTTTAACACTCTAGAGTACATTTGGTATTTATCATTAAACAATTCTAGCATTGTACTTCATCGTCTAATGAATTCTGGTTCTAAGGACTAGTACAAACTATTTGCTTCTTTTATGAGTGTCCTAAGGAACAAATTTAACTTTTTCCACTCGTTTTCAATATTCTGCAAGGCACATGAATCATGGAATTCCTATAAGTGATTTTGTGGATCAGCATTGTATCACCCCTCAAACCTTGGGATATTGTTCATGTCTAGTCTCTTGATCCAGCTATCTTTCTGGTGCCTTATAGGTATTCTCAAAGCCTCCGTAATGTCTAACATACTTCAGGTTGCTAGTAGGGGTTCGTCATGATCATCTCTCTCATGACGTCTATGATGCCTACGTGGTTCCCTACTTTCCCTTTTTTCATGCCTTGATTTCCTAGAATGCCCTTGTCCTCACTCTCAACTCTCTCATCAAGGTCTATCATTTTTCTTATCGTTACCCTTATCCTCACGGTTTTTCTCTTTATGACTACATATTGATGTGGTAGGAGAGGGTGAATGATGCAATGAAGATGAAGAAGAAGGGGAACCATAGCCATGACAATGTTTCTTACCTTCTCTTCGGTGGCTACGACCCCAATCGTGATGATGATCAAAATGCTTACCCTTATCTTGTGTTTGTGTTCTCTCATTGAACACTTGGTGTTCATGGGAATCGAAACTAGGGTTGTATATTGTGGAGCACAAGTTCTGATACCCTGCCTCCACACCATCATTAGGAGGGGAAACATCAGTTCGTGGAGAACCTATTGAGATAGGTTCATCACCTTTAATTTCTCTTATAATGGGCGAAGCATTATGGAGGCCTCTGCCCTTCAACGATGTGTGGTGACTCTCCTGCCGCAAGTCCCGTTGATGTTGCACTTCTATGGGATGGTAGTCCCTCATGTTGTAATCGCATGCAACGTACTCAGCGTATAATTGTGACATGTCAATTTGTGCAAGGGCACAAAGGAGCATGTTGGGGTCAACTTTGTCTAGAGGCAACACTATGTTACCCTCCAAGTCTCTCCATCACAACTGTTCATCTTGATGGAAGAAAAAGGTAAAGTTAGGTATATATTCATCATGATGAATATATACCACACTAAATTGTTGAGGAACTGGCAGTTCTTGGCTATGTATGTTGTATCGCCGACTATCTCTTGTGTGATCCCTAGGTGGTGAAGTGCTTTTACGAGAAGAAAACATCTTAGTTTAGTTCAGTGTGCTATTTTTTGTTATGTTATTTTTCATATGATTAACCATAAGGGTTCGTTTAAGCTTCCCAACGATGTGGATGATTTCCTATGTTCTACTTAGGGCATAAACAACTTAGTCCCTCGTAACGGCGCCAATGATGAGTGGCGAGGTACCCCTACACTCAACCATATGAATACAAGCATTACATGCATGATCTGGTCGAACTCCGCAGACTAAGTGCCTACATGCCTTATGGAACACCTAAGGTTAATCAATCGTTGTTCTCCCAAGCTTACTTATATTTATCATGGTTGTATGGTTAAGTAAGCTTGAGGCATGTGATTTTTATATCTTTTATGTTTTTATCGCCTATGCTAGTGAGGGAAAGGGTGAAGAGACTAAGTAACTAACTTTAACTAACTAAGCCTTAATTACCCCAGCATCAGTATCTGTTCCCACTTGCCATTTCACACCCTGAACCAATGCAATGTTGCTAGGATTACCAAACGCTATTCGTTACTGGGATTACCAAGCGTAATGCACGTGCTTAATGAAGTCGTACTGAATGCACTTAACTAGGAGTTAAGAGTTGAGAGAGATTTAATTAACTAATAAAGCATTTAAACATTAACAATAATTAAAGTCCTATGGGGGGGAGTCCATGCACTACAAGGTTTATCCAAAATTTTGTCTTTATTGTCGTACACAATCATGTGCTCAGGTACAGAATTGCTCGAATAAAGATCTGTTCACTTTGGGACTCCTACTGCAGACACATGGAAATTATTCTAACTCTAGAATGGAAAAATAGCAAGATTTTGACTAAGTTCTAGATCTATATGGAGAAACAAGGGAGAGTGGCCTCTTATTTATAGAATTTACGGTGGGCTACGATATCGCGTACGCGATATCGTGGGAAAAGACACGATACCGCGACCCATGCGATATCGCGTCCCATTAGTTGTCTTCCCACCTGGACTAGTATTTTCTTTCTCATGTATGCTTTAGTCTAGAGTGAGGTGTATGATGTGGTCCTAGACTAGTGCTACTCCTAGAGGCAATGGAAAGTAACTTTGTTTCAACTAAGAGTGAAAGGGTGAAGAGAGTCTAAGCTAGCCTAAGTGAAATGACCATCCATTCCTTAATCATCCATACACATCTTGGACCTTGTGTACTACTACTGGGATTACCAAGCGCATGTCCTAGGTACGCTACTAGGATACCAAGTAGTCACACTTTAATGCTCATGATTAAGTTGTACTCATTCAGTGTTTAATAACAAAGATAGGAGTTGAGGGTAAAGAAGTATTAATTAAGAAAGAAATGAATAATAATTAAACTAAGTGAATGCTACAATGATGAAGTAATCTCAATCTTTATTTCTAGTCATGTGCATGTCCAAGTATCTCACACTCGA
>MNCI01008924.1:0-11031 GCA_015680685.1 Gnetum montanum | reverse complement strand
TTCCTATTGTGTGATCAATCTATCCAAGGTTGAAAATTCGCTGCCAGGGGTGACTCTTAAAAGAAAATCGTATTATAATTAATTGCAGATGTTGCATTTCAATATTTAGTAAATAATATGCATCAAAATCACATAATCCCTTTATAAAGAAGGAGATTTTTTTTTTTTTTTAATTTGTTTAAATTATCTTGGTTCATTTTTTTTTTCACATCGTTTTTTGTCTTTTTTTCAGTGACACACCGAGAAGAGTGATGTATTAACATTCTTTTATAGACTCTTTATCTTATCTTCTTTTCACATGTCCAAATCTTCTAAGACACCATCTTAGATATGTATAAATGAGATAATTAAGAGAATTGCAAAATTAGTAAAATATATCTACAGGGAAAAAATTCTCCAAGAATTTGGAAAAAGAATAATGTATATTATTGTTGGTATCAGCTTTCCCATGCTAGCATGGGGCCATGATTAAAAAAAAAAAGAGAAAGTTTTAGTTCCATAGCAATTAGGAATTCTATGAGTTTTAACCCCACACAAATTATTTGTGATGGTATTATAGCTAAAGTTGAGTAAGCTCAACAAATAGTAAGAAAGATGTCACTGAACTTAATCCAGCAAACATTTACTCTTTATTTAATATATAATTTATTTCTTTAACTTTAAATAAAAAATTAACAAGAAAGTAATGTAGCATGTGTTACCCACTAATGCAATTTATGCATTAGTTAATGCATGAAAGTGCCCACCATGCCCAGTAATACATTTTATGGGTTAGTTAATACATGAAAGTGGCCACCATGCCCACTAACATGTTTTTATGGGTTAGTTTATGCATAAAAGTGGCCATCATACCCACTAACATGTTTTTATAAGTTGGTTAACGCATCAAGGTGGTCTCCATATTTGGTAACATGTTTTTTATGCATTAGCATTGGGTCTCTTATGGTAACTGATTCTATGGGCTATAAATTCGTTCTTGATGGGAGAACAAAGGCACCACAAATCATAGCAGGATTGCAGTTTCGATCCCTTTCACAGACACTTGATGATTGCATGCACCATCATTGTAGAGTGCCCATGTGAAAGAAGAATCAAAATATCAAATCTAATTTGAGGCATCAATGGTTGGAGGTCAATTCCATTTGCTCAAGAATTGTGCATTTTCAATTATTTATGCATGTGAATTTCCTCTACCATTTGGTTCTGCATTTTGTACTTTGATTGCTTGTCCCATCTAGTTTTTTGCACAATTATTTTCTTACATTTGGTATTGGAGCGTTAGATCTCTATCTTAATGTGGTTTTTGTCAATGGTGCAATCTGGAAATAGCATTTTTAAAATATTTCTACACTTTGTAATTTGAGGAAGATCACTCTCTTTTGGTTTCTACGTGGTAAAAAGGATTTCACTCTCAAATTTTGTTGCATTCTTGTGCATTGTAGAATTATAAAATAAAAACCATTTTTTTCGGAAAAGGTCAAGTGTATTAATTCTAGAAAAAATGTAGCTATACATCTGTACAGCGTAGGCCAAAGCTGCTGGTCCCATGTTGTCCAAAGGTAGTGCCCAAAAACAAATCCCTAGCCCTGCCCTGCTGCGGCAACCCCACGGTGGCCAACCTTCACTGAAAGGGCCATTATCTGGCGGACAACCGCCAATCAAAAATTACATATGATACTAAGGTTACCCCTTCTTTGAGGTATCCTCCCCCTGCCCCGCCCCCCCCCCTCCCCCTCCCACAGGCTATCTACCGAGAGAATTGTGCTTGGACTGTTGGTTCATGGTGACCAGGTGCATGCTATGACCCGGCTGCCCTGGCGTAGCCTCCAGGCGACATTGATTTTCCTCAACAATCTGTCTGATGCTCGTCATGTGGTTCTAGAGGATGCCTTCAATCCAGACCAGTGTTTGGATGGGTGACTGGTTAGGGGATGTGGATTGTTGCCCTCTCGTGTTGCCAAAGATATGATCTTTTATTGTTGGTGAGTCCGCCTCCAGGTTTGGTCTCAGAGGTTCCTGATCCTAGAAGGTACTTGCTGTTATATTAACCACCTCATCAGACTCCCGCCTCTTTCGCTTGTGTTGTTGCCCCATGTTCGAAAACTAGCGCCTGGAAACCATGAGTTGGAGGCTAGTCACAGGAGACTTGAGGTGGGCATAAGGATTAATAACAATGCTAATTTCTTGCTAGAGCTTATGGGTTCTGCCAGCAAGCATGGCCGTGGGAGGGAGGACCCCCTTTTTAAAGATACAATCATTCCTGGCCTTCCATAGAATCTAGAGGGTAGCCAGCATTGGTGAGTTGCTGGAGCAAGCTAGGGATAGGAGGCCAGTTGTACGCCAGAAATGCCTAGTCACGTTGCACTCATGTACGAAGTGTTGTAATGTTTCTGTGTGTTGCTTACACAGGGGGCAATTAGGAGTGATTGCCAGGCCATGCGTTTGCAGCAAGGCCCGAACGAGGAGGGCCTGATGAAGGATCAGCCATCCAAAGGCTTTGATTTTCTCGGGGATAAAGCCCTTCCAGAGCCGCATCCAGCGAGGGTCGGTTGGGAATTGTTTCTGAAGGAGCTACCTAGGATGTAGGGAGATCTCATCAACGGTGTCTAGTGACCTGACATGCACGCACAGTTGCCTCCAAACATGAGAATCAATGCTGGACACGGTCCAAGGGTGATATTTCTGTCGCAGGATTTGCTCCCAGAGGAAGAGGTCCTTGTATGACACAAAAATTCGCCAGAGAAGTCTCTAACTCCCTAAGGCAGCTTCAACAGCGAAGGGGAGGATTCCCACCCCCACCCCCCCCAGTGTTGCGAGGTCATGCTGTTTTGGCTCAGGCCACTAGGTGCATCTTTGTCCGCCCCCTGCCGCCTGACCACACGAAATCACGGATGATTGCATCGATTTTAGTGGCGACTCCAGCAAGCGGAGAGGCCATCAATGCAGCAAACCTTACCATGGACCCAAGCACCATAAAGGCCAGTACGATTTTCCCTTTGTGAGACAGGAAGCTATTCGTCCAGAGAGTTGTGCATTTTTGAATTCGCATAATGAGGGCCTGCCAAGTCTGTAATTTGTGCCAGTTGTAAATGGGGATTCCCAGATATTTATCGTCTTCCTCTCCTGGCAGGATCCCCAGGATTTGGATGATTTGGCTGCGAACTGCCAGGGAGGTGTGCGTGAAAATTAGCGCTGATTTCCTAGTGTTGGGTGCCAACCCCACTTCCTGTTGAAACCGATGCAATGCCCGTGTCAACGCCCAAGCCTGCGGCACTGCGGCCCTGGTGAAGATCATGGTGTCGTCCGCATAATGGGTGGTGAGGCAGGGGATGTCATGCATATTGAGCCCCTGGACCCCTTCTTTGGCACAATATGTTTGCAGGAGGTCCATCATCATCAGAAACAACAACGGAGAGAGGGGGTCACCTTGACGGAGCCCCCGTTCGGTCTTGTGAAAACCCCACAGGTGGCCATCAATGTCTAGCAAGAAACGCCCTCCACGTTGGATCTGCAGGCAGAGCTCCATGAAGTCCTTGTTGAAGCCTTTTGCTTACATTACCGTTCTCAGACCTGCCCAACTCACGAAGTCGTAGGCCTTGGTTATGTTTAGTTTGATGCACAGGCCTGGGAGTTTTGCAATCCAAAGGGAGTGCTGAATTTCTTGCAGTAGTAGGACTTGGTCTTGGAGATGGAGGCCCTTTATAAAAGCAGCCTGGGTTTTACCCACCAGGCGAGGCATGAGGGGCTGCAGCCGGGCCACAAGCATGCGAGAGAATAACCGCATCAGCGAATTATAGATTCCGATGGGACTAAAATCCCCTAGGGATGTGGGCGAATCCATTTTTGGCAACAGGACCACGCGGGAGCAGTTGATTTCTTTATGAACCTATCACCACGCAAGCATGCAGTTAAACGCTTCGAGCAGGTTCGCCCCCAACATGGCCTCGAATTCACGGAAGAATTCAATGGGCCACCCATTTGGCCCTGGGGCCTTGTTTGCCTACATATTTTGCAGAACGTTTCTGAGTTCCTAGCGTATGAATGGTTGCAGAAGAGGAGCATTATCTACTGGATTTAAAATTTTCTGCACGGGCACTGAGATTGGGACTGTGGGCTACCACTTCTAGACCTGCTGCCAATACTTCAGTAGCTTGTCCGCGCCAGAGTTAGGGTGCGTTGGGTCACCCTACAGGAAGCGCAGTAGCGGGCGTTGGCGTGTTCCACGGTGTGCCTTCGCCACTGCAAAAAAAAAACTTCGTATGCTAATCCCCTGCCCTCATCCACTGCACCCTTGCCTGTTGGCGCCAGTATTCTTCTTCTTCTTGGTACAATAGTTGGAGTTCAACCTAGAGGGAGAGCTCCTTGCGGGTATGGTCAGCCCCTTGCTCTTATTGCTGCTGAATTGCTTACAATTTGGCCTAGATTTGGGTTCGGAACCCTTTGAAATCGTATTTTTTTGCTAATCTGAGATTTTTGATTTGATTTTTGAGGGTCTTTAACCCATGTTTCAGAAAATCGTGTGGGTCCTCCAGTTTCGGGTAGTCTTGCCAGATGTTCCGAACCAATTTACCCAGCCACGGCTTGTGTAGCCAGGTGAGCTCAAACCAGAACGGGCGGGGCCTCTAAGGAACATCACCCATCATCTGGCAGAGGATGGGCCGATGGTCGGAGGCCATCCGAGCCATGCCGAACACCTAGATATCCCAATTGGTCATTAGCGCATTACTGACCCAAACTCGGTCAATCCGGGATTGAACCCACGCTGTGCCTTGTCTGCGATTATTCCAAGTATACTTGCAACCTGCAATTTCCATGTCAGAGAGATGCTGATGCTGTAATAGGGCAAGAAATTCTAGTGCCCTCAGGGGTTCCTCTATGCTATCACCAGTCTTCTCCCAGCTATAGAGCCATTGGTTGAAGTCTCCAATCAGTAACCAACTCGCATTGTGAGGTATTAGCTTGGCCACCCACGAAATCTCCTGAAGACGGCCTTGCCAATCCTGAGGGCCATACACATTGGTGATCCACACGCTTGTCCCTGGCAGGTGCACCATGATGCACTAATTGAAGGTTTCAAGAACATATGAATCCATCTTGGTGAGTACGGCGAGGCCTCCCGTGCGCCCCCTACTGGCCACCAGGTGGCTGTGCCACCCTGGCCATTGTAAAATATGGGCTTCCATTTGTTGTAGCTTTGTTTCTTGTAAACACACAATATCGCATCTCTCATCGCGTACCATACTTTGCAGGGTATGGCACTTGTATGGGGTACCTTGGCCCCTGCAATTCCATGAGAGGACCTTCATGGAGACTCAATATGGTGGTAAACTTCCTGGAGTGTGGGTTGCACTCCCAAATCAATGAAGGGCTATGTGGCCTTATGCCGACGGGTGTTGTTGTTTGGGCGACCGACCTTGGTTGCTGGCAGGGATACCACCATCCCCTGAGTGTGAGGCAGGCTTGGCCCTTTGGGGGGGGAGCTGGGCTAAGCTGAGCCTCTATTGGTGTTTAGCCAGTTTGTGGCCAGTGGTGGTGACCAATCATCCTGTGCAGGGCCCTCCTCCACAGACGTGGGTGTGTGCGGTGATCCCTGGAAGCCTTGCTTTGCTTCAATCCTTGCTTGGGTGCTTGCCTAGCTGGGGTCCCTAGTGGCCAGGGGCCCTGCACCCATCAGCGCGTGGATGTAGGACTTGGTCATTGCCATTGGCTGGGCTGTCTGTCTCGTCTTTGATGTCTCTGTTTTCTCTTTTTCATGGATGACCTCCACTGAAAGCCTCTACGGTCTACCGAGACTGTGGAGTGTCCAAGTAGGAGCTACGGCCTATCCTTGTGTCCCATCACCCTTTCGAGGTGGCGCTCTACGAAGGGGGCCATCCCCTGTGCGTCTAGGCTCACCTTCGGATACTAGAGGTTTCTGGTTTGCTCGTCGGCCTTTTTTTTCAACTATTTGCCACCCGTCCTCTCGGTTGGGTGTGATATGGTCCTGCTTGGCTGGGTTGTCCCTTTTCATCGGCAGGTTTTCAAACTACACACAAACCCTCTCCTCACCAAGATCCGTGTCCAACACCAGCTCCTTGAGCAGCTCCTCTAGCACGAGAGGCCGCCACACACAGAATCACATGAATCCTAGGTATTCCCTTGTCTCGGTGAAAGGATCAAACTTGATAAATTCACCAAATAGCTTGGGGAGTGACTGTTGAAACTCCAGCGACTAGTATTCCAGGGGGAGGCTGTGCAGGCGTACCCAGATCAGCGCTCTCTCAAATAGAGTCAGATCTCGGTGAGCCCCTAGGTGCCAGGGTGCCAGGGCAAGACCGCATGCCCCATAGAACCAAGGGCCTCCCACCAGCACCCGTTCCCAATCCTTCAGGGATGCGAAGCAAAACAGAAGACGGTCATCTGCCAGGCATTGAACTGTCACTGAGTCTAATCTCCACACAGCCCGGGCCCAGCATCGAATTAGGTCGACCCGTGGGTGTACCCCTTCAGACACGAATTTGCCTAGCAGGCAGTGCTGCAGTTTGTCCAAGATGTCCTTGTCTGGTCATCTAACTTTTATTCGCAGCGTTGTTCCTTCTCTAGAGCACTCTTCGAAGACACTAGTCTGCTGCTTCTCCTTCGCCGTAATAGCAGCTCCCTGTCCTTCCGTCGTCTCCACTCCTTGAGCCGTCTCGCTAACCGCTTCGCCTGCACCCCCTCCGCCTGACCCCACTCCGCCCATCGCTGATCTCAGAAAAAATAGGAATCAAATAGAAATCATTACTGTTGTGGTAATGATGATATTTTTCTTTTGTTGTTTTGGAAAGCTAGCTTGGTTGTGCTATCTACAATTTTTCTTCATGTGACAGTCTGCTATCGTTGGCCTACAATAGCCTAGTGTTATGTAAACGTTTTCAAAGGTTGAGCATGATTTGGTTTAACCTGAGCAGTCTTAAGGCTAACGGATGTTTATTCCTTTTACTCATAGTTGGATTTTGTGAATTATGTATGTGCTTTTTCCATTTTCTTTATATTTCTTTATTCTAAGCATCAAGAATATAAAACATAAAAAATGATAAAAATGAGATACCTTGGTTGCACTTAACCATACATTTATATTTCATAAGTGTAACTGGGAAGACAACGATTGTAACGATTACACCTGACTTTCTAGAACTAGTGTACTTGAAGACTTAAGATCCATAGAATTTGACTAGATCACACATGAACACTTATGACTCATATGGTTGAGCATAGGGGTATTTTTCACTAATCAATAATGTTAATATTTTTATCATTAAAAGTATCATGAGGGTGAAATGATTGAAATAGTAAGTTTTAACTATTTAAAGGAATTAGAGATAAGGTGAGCTATTCAAAACATGAAGCATCCATCTATTCTAACTTTCCATACACATGTTGAACTTATACAAACATCACTACGTTACCAAGTGTTTACTATTGGGGCATACTAAGTATTCACTATTGGGATTACAAAACATTAGTATATTAGGGTCAAAGTGGTCATATTAATGTTCTTATAGAATAAAATATTAATTTCTTAGTATAGAAGAGTAAAGTTATTGAAAGTAAACTAAATGCTAATCTAAGTACTATAATAGAAAGAAGAAATCTCGATTTTATTTCCATTATGCAAATGTGTCGAGGTACATCTTGCACTTGAATAAAACTTTGTACAATCAGTTTGATCCATGCTACAGGCACTTAGAGGAGAATTTTACTAAGTCCTATTGATGAATTGTGGTTTGTCAGGTGTTGATATTGAACCCTTGATATCGGACCCTTGTTAACCAGGTGCTGATATCATACCGTGGTTAACCAGGTGCTGAGATCGAACCCTTGTTATTGGACCCCTGATATCTGATGAGTCCCAATATCGGACCCATGATATCGGTTACGTGATATCATGGCTTGACAAGCGATATCGGATACACAATATCGCGGTTCCCAAGTGAGCTTATAAATACACAATGGGATGCATGGGAAAGTGATAGTAAGTTAGTTTATCAGTCAGTAGATAGTAGTCCATTTTTAGTTCTTCTCAACCCTTTCTCCTAGTGCATGCCCATAGTGTGATGATTGTAATTGTATGACACCTTTATTCGAGTGTGATGTACTTGGACACGCACATGATCAAAAATAAAGATCAAGATTACTTCATCATTGCAGCATTCACTTAGTTTAATTATTTAATTGTTATTGTTATTTATTACTTTTGTAGTTAATATCTCTTCACCCTAAACTCATTAAATGTGGAATGAGTATGACTTAATCATGAGCATTCGAGTGTGACTACTTGGTATCCCAAAAGCGTACCTAGGCTATGTGCTTGGTAATCCGAGTGGTAGTCGTGCACAAGGTCCCAGATGTGTACGGATGATTAAGGAATGGATGCCCATTGCACTTAGGCTAGCTTAGAATCTCTCTTTCTCTCTATGTTCTATTAGCTTAACTCTCTCTCTCCCTTTTCCTTCTTAGTTAAATTAAAGTTACTTTCCATTGCCTCTAGGAGTAGCACTAGGATAGAAATCATATCATACACCTCACTCTGGACTAAACCATACGTGACAAAGCATATACTAGTCTAGGTGGGAAGACAACAGACTACAATCAATGAGTAACTATCTAGATGCCACAACTAGCCTGTCTGCGGAGTTCGATTGGATCATGCGTGAAACACTCATATTAGTATTGTTGAATGTAGGGGTACGTCGCCGCTCATCACCTATGGAAAGAAACTATAAGAGCTTTGCTAGAGGAATGACCAAAGGTACCATAAATGTAGCTAGTCTCTGCATTTACATAGGCTTAGGAAGAATTGGCATTGACATAACCAACTTATTTAAACTTCATCATGCCTTCACAACTAATTGAAAACTCATCCTTAAGTAAACAAAAAATGATACCATGTTGCTTATAAAATTTGGGGATTATGAAATTAACAAACTGGCTAGAATAAATAGACAACTCTGAGTGCCATGTTACAGATTATTTGTATGGTTACAAAAAATTGTACAAGATACAAAGAATTTGTAAAAGTTAAGAAAATTTTGGCAAGCTTTACTTGAATAGAGTGGGACATGATGAGATCTTCACATTGTGCTTGAAGGTGGAGGCTCCTATGGCATGGAGGATCCTTCATCACATCTTGATCTGTATCATAATTCTAGATTCCAATAATGGTTTGTGATCATCATCAAGCATGATAATCTTTATGTTAAGGCCATGATCTACCTTGTTACCATGCTTATATCTTTTCTCTTTTTTGGGGTTCTTTTCCTAGGTCTATGATCTTTCTCATTAAAACTCAATAATAAAATGAGGATTATGATGATGAGCCATTAAAGGAGCCATGTTGATTTGACATCCTTCTAGGATTCCTATGTGCATACGTTCTAGATTTTCTAAAGGTCCTAATCCTTGAAGACCATATTATTCGTAGGTCTTGCTTAGCATATGTTGGATTGCCTACTAAGAAAGAATGTATTATCACTATAACACTCCCATTAATTATCTATAAAATATCCTATAAATAGCTAATAGAGATGCTATGAAACCCCAAGGATTTGGATTTAATCTTGATTTACTAACTCAAAAGGAAATGGTAAAATAGATAAAAAATGTTAATTCAGAGCATAAATACAATAGATCAAAATAGTGCAACAAAATTTTATAATATTCACATGTCTAATTAAATAAAATTGATTTACAAAAAATTTAAAATTTATGCACCCATAAAATGGATGTTATCTGAAAATTCCGTTAGTTACATCATAAAATATTATGTAAAATAATTATCCTAATGGCACTTGTTTCACCTCAATTAGAAATCTAGAAATAAAGTTATTCATATTTTAACTTTACCAAATTAAATAATAACATATTAATATATAATAAATAATATTAAATAGTAGACACTAAAATAAAAATGTTCCTTGCAATCTCATGGTCACAACAACATAGCTAAAAAATTCATTTCTATTATACTTTATTATTAATTCACAAAAATAGGTACATGTCTCAAATATCTAAGAAGTGTATAAGGTTTATTTTTTACAAAGATAAAAAATAGAAAAAATTATTTTTTTAAGTTGAAAAAATCTATTTTGTACAAAATTGGTCTATGTTTCATCCTATGTTCCTCTTATGATGTTTCCTTATCTACTTTAGGTTCTTTGCATCAAAGTGAAGGACTCTTCATATAAGAAAAGTTATTTTCTTTCCTACTTCATGGACATAAAGGATAGAAGTCTTAGGTTATAGGCTAGACCAGGGTTTTTAATAACATATTCAAAAATATTTTCTTGCAAAAATGCCATAAATTTTCAAAAAATTCAAAAGAAATATAAATATCTAGAGAAATTCAAAAAACCAAAAAAGGGTATATTTCATTCAAGCATCTTTGAAGGCCAAGTCTTAGTTACCCTCATTACCAAAGGAATATATTGATAGATCCTTTGCTAACCTCACTACTATCATTGGATTATCCTCATGATTCCAAACAAGTCACTTATGGTTGGGTCTTGGCAATAGCCTCACTACTAACATCCTTAATGGCCAAAGCACACATATCATTGAAAGGATAGATCTTGACTATGCCTCACCACTAGATTCAATTACTCAATGCCATAGTTTTGGCTAAATTCATATTCTCACATGAACTTACGAATCTATCCAACAATCTTTGTTTTCAGGATGGGTCCCACTAAAGAACACTTAACTACTAAATGTAGACTAGTGCATCCAAAAGATTTATGACAGCCATTACCAATGAAGCAAAATTTATGACAGATATTTCAGTTTATTGCAGATTTCTCAGGAGTTTATTGTTAAAAAATCAATTTTCCTGGTATTTCATTCCTAATAAATTAAAATTAAGGTTTTACTACTAACGCACAGAGACTCGCTGACGTACTTATTTAGGATGCTTCCATTTGATTATTTTCAAAAATCTGAAGCATTGTTTAAATAAGCATTGCATTTATACGATTGGCCTTGGATATCGGTTTACCCGATGTAAAAGCAACCACG
>MNCI01008922.1:0-20512 GCA_015680685.1 Gnetum montanum | reverse complement strand
AAAGTAGTCATCACTTGTCCTATCTCTAGTAATCTATCTAATGGTTCTCATGTGCTATAGGAGTCATTGAAGTGCTACCCAACATTTATGCATCTCTGCTCCCACTTAGATCTACTAGGGGCACAATAGGCATGTTGTTTTTTGATGTGATTGGTGATCACTTTTGTTGTGCCTAATGCTGCATTACCACAACTGTGGCACCTTCTCTTGTCTCGATAATTACTTGGAAGGATGTAGTATTACCAAATTTTTTCCTAGAACACTAGGATTCTCCTCTTGATTGTAGTGAGATCTACACTCGTATTGGATTAGATGAAATAGTGGGATATACCTCATCTAGAACTTTGAAGAGGCTTGATTCTTCCTAGCTTCCCCAATTGAGAATTTCAGCAATTTTTTGCAAATGGTTCATTGAGGGCCTATAGTCTTGTGGGGGTGGAGCTTGTGTTTTAGGGTGCTATACAAGCTCTTATTTTGCTTCTTTTTTTTAGTTTAGCTTCCTTCTTTAGTTCTTGCTCTATACCAAGCTTTTTCCTTGGTGCTGCAGGTTTGAGGAGCTTAGTGAATGAAGCATTTTGAGCTTTCTTAGGAATGTCATTCGTATATATCAAGATTCTAGCATGTTTACATAGCTTTCTAATTAGGGAAGGAAATAGAAGTTTTGGATTCCTTGCCTTTTTCTCCTCAAACTACCTTTGAATCTCTATGCAGTATAGTTGGGGAAGGCTAGCTACATATTTTCCCATTAGGATCACACTTCCCCTATCCACATAGGAAAAGATTCAATTGAGCCCTTTAGTGAACAAAATNCAACCACAACTTTCTTATGTTAGGGTCAGATCTTGTTGGGCTAACTTAGCTCCTTCATTTAGCATCTTCAAAGCGTTGGTGATTGCTTTAACTAAGAAGTCAACATTGACTTTGTAAATGATAAATATGATGCCTTTCTCCTTGTTATGCCAGAATTGGTATGTTTCTCCAAGATACCACTCACCATTTTCAAAAATAATAGGCCACAAAGGTGATGCTTGAAGTTGCATCTAAGCTGCTTCTATAGCAAACTCCATAAATGGACTAAATTTTATCTCCATGATAACTATGGTAAACATGGATTTTTCTTGAATAACCTCAAGGAATTCTGGGAACAACATGAAGCATTGTCCTTGTGTAGGAATCTATGGTTCTATAGCCTCTCCTTGGACCAACTATCCTATGATAGGAGCCTCTTGATGAATGTTGAATGATTGGGCTTCCTACTCCTCGTGCTCTACACATTTTCCTTGTTGGCCTTGGGCACATCATGGGTGTTTGGTTGCTCTCTATGAAGTTTCTCCTTATGCTTCTCTTTTTTGGTACCATTTTCAATCAAGCAAAGATTGAATGTTACTAAGGTTGTGTTCTTTATCATCAATTAATTTATACCTTATCCATTACCTTAGTTCATTAAGTCGTTAGTTCATATGATTGCAAAGTTAGAAAAGTTTTTAGAAAAATACCCTAAAATTGTCTATCTACTCATATGACCTTACATAGTTGGTTTCTCTTTCCATATGTGTGACTTATTATGATGGGTTATGGTTTTGTGGGTGAAAAGATTAAGGTTTTTCTTATTACCATGATTCATTGACATTATGTCACTTATGGTTTTTAACATTATTTTCTTTACAATACCCTCTAGGTGATAGCAAATTATCAAAAATTGGAATAATTTTCCCATGCAAACACCCTGTTTCCAAAACTAAGTTCAACACTCCATGTTCATATAAGTCCAAATAGCACAAAAATTGGAGTAATAAAAAGCCAAAAATCATAAGTGGAAAGGGGTTGCATAGAGCTTTGAGTCACAAAAGAAAATTTGAAAAAATCCCCTAACTACAAATGATGAAAATAAAGTTTGGATAGCATAGGGATCATATATATAGGTTTTGTGTGACCTAATATTGCGTACCTGATATCAGGTATCTAACATCGCATCTAACCCGATATTAGGTAGTCAAGATTCATATCCAAGAATATGCATTAAATGGTGCAATTGAGCATGGAAAATGAAGCTCTAGGATTGGTTAGAAGGTTTGAGGTTAGATCCATAGTTTTAGGGTAATTGAAAGATCAGTTTCAGGCATAAGAAGTGTTAAAGGTGAAGTTGTTGATGGTGAAAAACTTTGGAAGACGTAAGAAAAAAGGCATTAAATTGAGGTTATGGATTGGATCAATGAAATGATAAGGAAAATGAAAAAATATAATGATTAAGCACTTTGAATGTGAAGAATTATGTGGCTATGTCAAAACAAGTATAAGTTACAAAAGTTACACAAGCAAGTCCTCCCCAATGCAAGCTCTAGCCTATGATGCCCTTGTGTAACCATAGCTAAAAATGTCTATAGGCACTAAAGGGATTGAATGCAACACATACCTATGAAAAAAAACACATATGTAAAACCACAAATTTGAAATAACAATAATATGTTACTCAAAACCATAAGCTAGAATCATGCAGATAGTAAGGTGAGATGGATTGTAGAAGGGATTGTAGAAATTAGGATGTGAGGTGTTGTACTCAAGTCATAATGAACCCTTATGTGTTATTAATGATTAAATAACCATGAGCCCTACTTTCCATGATTTGAACCAAGCCCAAACCACATTATAGTGACATCACATCATGTCATCAATTTGGCTAACAACCATAAGACTATCATATTTGCAAGGAGTAACATCACTTGGCATTTTGTCCGAGGGAGGAGTTTATATATGGCACATTTTTACATGTTAATATGAGAAGCCACCAACCTTTAGGCATGGATACATGCATTTTTAGTGAAACCCAAAAAAATTATTTAGTATCTTTTTATGTGACTCTTAGTCCCATTTTTTGTTAGATCTACAAGGATATTGTACTAACCTAAATCGTTGGTGTAAGGCTGGAAGGGAAAACAAACACCGAAAGATCATAAGGTAGGCACAGCTGACCCTGCCTTCTCTTGAGGGCAAGATGGAAAAGGGAACGAAGGTAGAGTACCTTGGATGGTCTGCATGCAAATCAAGCAAGGACTTCCCTAAGCATAAACTATGGCTTGCACTGGGGTTATCGTAATTGATGTTTTAAAACGTAACCAGTGTGCATAAAATGTAAACAAAAACTGTATTGTGAATAAAATGTAAACCAAATGTAAACTGAATGTAAAGCATAGAGTAAATTCAATAAATGGCTGGAAAAATAAACTGTATTGCATTTCTTAGAAAATATGTGCACCGTTCAAAGCGTAACTGCACATGTGGATGGTAGCTCAAGCACCAAGCCCCAGGGTGATGTGATGTGATGATGTGATGTGATTTCTTTTAGAAGTTCTTGGATTCTAGGATTCAAGTATGCCCAAGCACCCAAGGATTACTGGTTTGAGTTTTCTAAGCTGTCCAACTCCAAAATTGCCAACCTTGTTTATGTGAATTGATAGGGTATTTATAGGGCTAGGCTGGGCTCGAGTGTGGGATTCAAGAATGGAATCAATGACTGAGGGATGAGAGAAAAATGGATCAAGTGACACATGTCCGGTGGACAGTTGTACATGAGTTGGATGTGTGTTGGCAAGGTATGTTCTAGAGTAGGTGCATTGTATCTTACAACGTGTGACAACTTTCCCAAGCTTGCTTACAACACATGACAACTTGCCCAAGTGGGCTTATGCTCATGGAACCACATGAAATTTAGAGTCTAAGAGCTTTTCAAGGTCACAAATGATGAAATTTTACAATGAAATGTCAATGTACAACAAGAGAAATTAACTTTGGCTTGCTTGAAACTTCTTGAAACTTCTAGATTTTTGACTTGATTGCTGTAGGATGTCGATTCGAGTGATTTCTTGGCTGTTTGAAGTGTTTTTTATTGATAAGAATTTCCAGCATGAATTTATTTTTCCTGAACGTGACTTGAGCGTGTGTATGCGACACTCATGCTACACTCACACTACAATGTGACCTCAGCGTGAGTGAACTAAAACTTGCAATTTTTCATCAAATTTTGGAATTTTGAAGCCTGATTCTTAGAGCAAGGATTGCTTGACTATGATTGATGAGTTGATCCTCAAAGTGCCTTGTTTCAAGCTATTTATGGTAGGTCACACTAGAGTCACGCTGCAACATGACCACAGCATGACATGACTTGAAAATGATGTAATTTATTCGAAATTGTGATTTTGATGCTTGATTCTTGAGTGCAAGTGCTATCTGGCTATAGTTGATCCTTAGAGTGATCTGAAATCTAGAATTTGAGCCTGGATGTGACTTTTTTGGAACCACTTTGAGTAGGTCACGCTGCAGTCATGTTGTAGCGTGACATGTAGTGTGACCTGTGAAAGCTTTGCAAAAACTTGCAATTTTGAGTTGAAATCCAGAATTCCAGAAGTTGGGACTGGAAGCTATCAAGGATGTGGGTTGGGGATGACTTGCACATTTTAGATCATATCATTTTTGCTCAGTTTTAAGACTCCAAGAGTTGGTCACACCGTGGGTAAGGTTCCAACTTGATAGGATGAGCAAGCTTGCTTGATTTAGCTGAACATGGTTCCCATGCCTTAGACANAAGCATTATCCATCGGCCCTTGGCTGGACGTCATCGCACTGTATTCAAAAGTACATGGAATTGGGGGAATGCAATTTAAAATGCAATGGGATTGGTTGTAATCAGGGAAATCAAGAGTTGATCGAGGGGTATAATTGTCATTGGGATTGTGAGATAAGAATGCTCTCACATGAACAAGCTATGCCATTGCTCTTTGTCAATAGCTGATTTTCAGCAGACTTTGAGCAAAGGCATGGAGGGCATGCATTCTTTGGAGAAATGGGAATCTTATAGAGTGTGTTAGGATTAGTTGTAAATAGCCAAAGCCACGCAATGATGTGCAACATAGTCTCTTTGAGACATGAGTGTAACTATTTTCCAAGACAATTGCCTTCTCGCTTGGGGCTTGTATGAGAATAGCCAATAGTCCATTGTTTATGATGTCAACGGGGTCATGAAGACCTTTTTTTTATATCTTTCTCTTTGATCTTTTTGTTCTTTTTATTTTTGTTTGTTTCTTCTTTTCTTTTATTTTTTCTTTTCCTTTTCTTTTATTTTTCTTTTCTCAATCTTTTTGAAAGAGCTTGCTTTTTGAGTTATGCTCATGTTTGAGGGCTTGCATTTTGCATCATGTACTGTGTACTGTGTTTTGCATCACAATTGCTTAGAGAGTCATAGTGTGCAATAGTGTATCAAGAGTTTTGAGCTAAGTGGAATGTATCTAGGGGTGTAATTGAATAGGATAAGTTGGACATGATGGGGAAATACGGGATGTATCAGGAGTTGGGAACGTACTTATGAATGAATTGATTAACCTAGTTACGTGCATTAGGAAGAATTTGATACCTTGTCATCATGATGGATGCGAAGATGCTACAAATGTGTCAAATGTTGTGCCAGTTGCAAATGCTCAGGAAGCTAGTGAAGGTGCCAAGGTAATGATGTTGTGATTCCTCTAAAAGCTGCACTAACAGCGAGTGCTCCAAAAATCACAAAAATGATGGGAGACGATGATGATGTGAGTGCTCCCAAGGGTTTCACCAATGGCAGGTGCTTGAATCAAATTAGCAACATGCTAGTTTAAAGTCCTAGCAGACCATGAACCCATTTTAAAGTCCTGGTAGACTGTGATGTGCTTGTTTATAGTCCTATCAAACTATTGGATGTTGTGCCAGTTTAGCCTCATGACCCAAGGACGATGCTAGTTTAGCATCATAGTGGATGGTGCACTACTAGTTTATAGTCATAGCCAACTGTGAAGAGGCAAAATGGTTTATAGTCTTAGTGGACTCTGGATGCTAGTTTCATGTCATGGCGGACAGATGCGATAGTTTAGTGTCATATCAGACAGAGCTCTACAGTGCCAGTTTCAAGTCATGGCTCCAGGACTGTTCTATGGTATCATTTTTAAGTCATGATGCTAGGACTTGGTGCTTACCTTGCTTGTGTAAGGTGTGATGCTGCATGCATGGTAATGCTGTGTGTCTGCATGATCCTGCAAAAATCAACTAGAAAGAAAACAAAATCAAGTAATACCTATTGTAAACAGAGTTAAAATTTGAATGAAAGAAAGGCAACACGAGAAGTGATAGTTTTAGGCCATTCCGAGCCATATGCTAGTTTAAGGCCTTTTGAGCCATGTATTTTTGTAGTTTTATGTTTTTATGTTTGATGTTTTTAAAATGCAATCTGTAAACTAAGTTGACGAATGTGTAAAAAAAGAAAAATGCATGATCTAAGTGAGTGGGAAAAATGTAAACATGTAGGCTAGTGCAATGCAATGTAAACAAAAGTTAAAAATGCATGTCAAAGGGGAGGCAGGCACGCACATTTTTGGCTAAGGGAAAGTCTTTATCATGTTGTTGCTTCCTAACCAGCCATGGATTAGGGAGCATGCAAGGCTTAGGATCCTCTGGGGGGCTATTGGCTTCAACCACTCGTTCATGTGTGTCAACCTTAGGCGTTGTGTTGGTTACTATAGGTGTCCCACCAAGAAACTCTTCTTCCAAAACTTGCGCCATCTCTACATCGTGCATAGTCAAAGAGGAAACATTATCACCATGGATGATAACCTGACCACCTTCGTATGGAAGGTGGATTTCTTAATGTATGGGAGAGGAGATTGTCCTTAGTTCGGCTAGCCAACGCCTACTTAGAATCACGTTGAAACTTGGCATCTCCTCTATGATAGTGAAGTCTGCACTAGTGGGGAATTGCTCTTCCACCACGAAGGCTAAGTTGATTGTACCCATGACTGTGACATGTGATCCACTGAAATATTTTAGACATGTGATTTTTCTTAGCTTGATTTCATCTACCAAGCCTAGCTTGTCAATGACAGAGTACAAGACTACGTTTGTTGCTGCACCATCGTCAATGTGTACTCTGTGGATGGTACACTGTCCAACATGAATGCTAATGGATAGTGGATCTACAGTAAACTCCCCTCATTTGGGGTTGACTTTGATTTCATCATTGCAAAAGGTTAAGGTTGTTCAACCCAATTCTTATGGTGCAGGGGACAACATTGTTGCATAGATGGATGCCTCATTTGCAGGGATGTCCTCTGTAATAGGAATGGAGGCCAAGACCTGGGCCAATGCTTTGCTGTGAGCGGATGAGGTCTTGACGAGGTCGTATAAGCTAAATGTTGTGTTCTTTTGCTTAAGATTTTTTTTTACCTGGGTTAGTGTAGCTACAAAGTCCTTGTCATTTTCCATTGTGTTGGCCTTGACTTCCTTCATGTAGTTTGAAAGATAGATCTCTTGCAGAGGGGACTTGGGCTTGGTTTGCTTGGCCTATTTGGGGGTAGTGGCCCTAGTGTTTGGTTGTTTCTTGCTAGTTTTGGCCT
Organism: Gnetum montanum; assembly: GCA_015680685.1. Classification (NCBI taxonomy): domain Eukaryota; kingdom Viridiplantae; phylum Streptophyta; class Gnetopsida; order Gnetales; family Gnetaceae; genus Gnetum; species Gnetum montanum. The sequence continues at coordinate 13,103 of MNCI01008922.1, read as the reverse complement.
TTACTTTGACCATGGGGGTTGCGAGGTGATCGTTTTCCCTCTTGCATTTCCATTTTGTGGGCCTACTCAGCTTGCTAGTGGGGTTGATCCTTGAAGGACAGGGGATTGAGATGTTGCCCACTATTGGGCTTCGGGTAGGTGAGGAGCCATCACGTTGTGGCACCCTGATGATGAAGGGTTTTTTAGAAGTTTTTGTTGCCGTGTTAGGCTAGTTTAACATCTTAGTGGATGAGTCATGTCAGTTTAATGTCTTAGTGGACGATTCATGCCATTTTAGCATCTTAGCTATGTAACTTTGACCATGAAGGGAGGCCTCTTGCTTGTGGAGGCAAAGGGGACCCTTGCCTTGTTAATAGGAACATGGATCACAAAAGGTTGTTGCACAATTTTGGGCTTGCCACCTATGCTAATTAAGCTTATGGCATAGGAGGCATTATCTGTGTTGGGTTGACTTGCCATGTCAATCATTGGTTGGCCTTGTTCTATCATTGTCTACAGGTCATCTTGCAAAGCATGACAACCATCTGTAGTGTGACCAGCCATTTGATGGTAATGATAGTACTGGTCCAACTTAAAATGTTGTGGGAACAGGGGCTTATTTGGTACTGCTAATGTGGGGTACCTTAGTACTTCACAGTACCTATCATATTTTTGTCAGGTAATCACCGACACGTGTTTGTGTTGGATTCTCTTAGCTTTCAAGAGTTACTCCAATAGTTGAGAGGGTTGCACCGGTAATGGTGTATACTTTGAGTGGTCCTTGTGCTAAAAGTTGGACCTTGGGGTGGCCCTTGCCAATGTAGGTGAGTTGGCATCAAAGTTGGTGGCTTTGTCAGCTAGGGATTTTGTTTGCTTAGCTATTGGGCCCTAGTTGGTTGCTTTTGTACTGTTGGTACTATTGTGTTTTGCTTATGAGCATGTTGGTTTTTGTAGGCCACATAAGCTCAGTTATTGCTTGATTGTGGTACCTCCTCTATGCTGTTAATTTGTGTGAATGCTTGACTTAAATTGTAGGCACTTAGATAGTAGAGTTTTGACTTAACAAATTCATTCACAGTGGATTTAAAAATGGTGAGCAAGTATGTCTCGGGGATGGGCTCGTGGAGTTCATTCAGGGTTGCACTCAACCTTTAGATGAATTTCTGTGCTGGCTCTAATGGCACTTGTTTAATTTGAATCAGGCTATCCAACGTGGCTTCAGGTTTTAGATTGTAATTGAAATGGGTGACAAATTGATGCAACAAATCCTCTAGAGAGAATATGGAGTTCCAAGGTAAGGCATGATACTAGTCTAAGGTTTTTCCCATTAAGGACATAGAAAATACTCATAGAATTACATGAGGCTAGGCCTGAAGTAGTAGACATTCTAGTCGAAATGTCACTAGGTGGGTGTTCATATCTCCCTCTCCATTTTATTTGGTCAGTTGAGGTAATGAGGTTTCCTTTTGCAAGGCTAATGGTGGAACTGAAAGGTGGATTAGGTCATCTTGGTAGAAATCTAGCACCTTGACTTCCTCAGTGTTTGTGGTTTTAAGATGCTTTAACTCTTTGGCTAATGAGTGCATCAATTTTTTTATGTCTGCCCACTCTTGGGCAGTAGGAAGACAGGTGGGTTGAGTGGATTGTGATTGAGAGTAGTTTGGTTGTTGTATCATTTGTGGAAAGGGAGTCTGTTGGATTCTTAGATGTTGTTGTGGTGGAGCAACATTCAGAGATGGGATCACAGGCTGTGATATGTTGTAGTAAGTTGGTTGGTGCTATTGAATAGCTGGTGAAACCCACTGCCTAGCCATAGGTTGTGAGGTGATCCTCTAAACATGTTGTACTAAAGTAGTTAGAGGGTCTCCATGGGTTTGTATTTGTGCTAGTTGGTACTTCTTGTTGAGAAATCGATCCTCGAGTGTATGCGGATGAAGGAGGAAGCATAGTTTCTCCCAGGAAAGGTTGAAATAATGGATTTATATGGGCATGAGGACTGACGGTATGGTATGAATCCCCATGCTCATATTGGGCTATGAAGTCATCCTCCTCATCTCCATTGTGAGGCTCTATTAGAGCTAGCTCTAAGGTTTGACTCCTTGCCATGAAAAGCTAAGATATGAGTCAATGATGGGCTCAGAAAGGGGGATTAAGTTAAATGTTGAGGGAATGAACTCATGACCTCCCTTGTAGATGAGCTCATAGTGTCGTTTTGCCTCTCTTTTTATGCGATAAATAGGCAATTTGGCTTGGATTTTCACATAGATGAAGCTGTACTGTTCTGGTGTGAGGATTGCGCAAGCAGGGTTGATCTGGGAGGATTCCATGATAGTGTGTACAAGCTGATGGTGTGCAGTGTGACTAACCTGTAGCGTGTGCAATGTGACTAGCCTACAACATGTGCATCATGACTAGCCTGTAGTGTGACTAACCTGTAACGTGTGCAGCATTACTAGCCTACAATGTGACCATCCTACATCATGTGCAGCATGACCAGCCTGCAACATGTGTATCATGACATAGACATCATAACAACTAGAGCATGACAACTAAAGTGTGACAATTTCAATGTGACAATTGTGATGTGAGCAACTACGACAGGGTGACTCACAGGGACAAGATGAATAAGTTTCGATAGGTAGCGTGATCGACATTTTAATAGACAACAAGCAAGTCAGGCCCTCCTTCTACTGCCAATTTATTGTACTGATCTAAATCGTTGGTGTAAGGCTGGAAGGGAAAAAAACACTAAAAGATCATTGGCCAAGCACAACTGACCCTTCCTTCTCTTGAGGGCAACCTAGAAAAGGGAACAAAGGAAGAGTGCCTTGGATGGTCGGCACACAAATCAACCAAGGAATTCCCTGAGCATAAACTATGGCTTGTGCTAGGTTTATCGTAACTGATGTCTTAAAATGTAAACAATGCACAAAAAATGTAAATAGAAATTGTATTGTGAATAAAATGTAAACTGAATGTAAAGCATAAAGTAAAAAACTAAATGGCTAGCAAAATGAACTCTATTAAATTTCTTAGAAAAGATGTGCACTGATCAAAGTGTAACTGCATGTGTGGATCGTAGGTCAAGCGTCGAGCCCGGGGGTGACGTGATGTGATGTGTTAGAAGTACTTGGATGCTTGGATTCAAGTGTGCCCGAGCGCTCAAGGATTGCTGTTCTAAGTTTCCTAAGCTATCCAACTCCAAAATTTCCAACCCCGTTTATGTGAATTGATAGGGTATTTATAGGGCTGGGCTAGGCTCGGGTGCAGAATTCAAGAATGGAATCAACGGCTGAGGGATGAGAGAAAAATGGATCAAGTGACGTGTGTCCAGTGCATAGTTGTGCATGAGTTGGATGTGTGTCAGCAAGCTACGTTTTGGACCAAATGAATTGTATCTTACAACATGTGACAACTTGCCCAAGCTGGCTTACAATGCATGACAACTTGCCCAAGAGGTCTTACGCTCATGGAAGCACATGCAATTTGGAGCATAAGAGCCTATAAAGGTCACAAATGATGAAAATTTACAATGAAGTGTCAATGTACAACAAGAGAAATTGACTCTGGCTCGTTTGAAACTTCTTGAAACTTCTAGATTTTTGACTTGATTGTTGTAGGATGTCGATTCAAGTGGTTCCATGGATGTTAAAAGTAGTTTTGCTTAATAAGAATTTCCAGCATGAGTTGATTTTTCCTTAGCGTGACTTGAGCATCCGTACACGACACTCACGTTACAGCATAAGCTCAGCATGAGTGAACAAAAACTTGAAATTTTTCACCAAATTTTGGAATTTTGAAGCCTAATGCTTACAGCAAGGATTACTTGACTGTGATTGATGAGTTGAGCCATAAAGTGCCTTGTTTTAAGCCATTTATGGCAGGTCACGCTGGAGTCACACTAGAGTGTGATCATAGTGTGACATGCCATAAATGGCTTGAAAGAAGGTAGCGTGATCACAACATGACATGCAGCGTGACATGCAACATGACATGACTCAAAAGTGATGTATTTTGTTTGAAATTGTAATTTTGAAGCTTCATTCTTGAGTGCAACTATTTTATGGTTATAGTTGATCCTGAGAGTGATCTGAAATCTAGAATTTGAGCCTGGATGTCACTTGTTTGGAACCACTTTGAGTAGGTCACACTGCAGTCATGCTTCAGTGTGACATGTAGCGTGACCTGTGAAAGCTTTGTAAAAACTTGCAATTTTGAGCTGAAATCTAGCATTTCATAAGTTGGGACTGGAAGCTATCAAGGATGTGCTTTGGGGATGACTTGCACATTGTAGATCATATCATTTTAGTGCATTTTTGAGAATCTGAGAGTTGGTCACGCCATGGGAAAGCTTCCAAATTGATGGGATGAGCAAGCTAGCTTGATTTAGGTAAGCGTGGTTTCCATGCCTTAGCCAAATTTTGCCTCCTGAAAGCTCGAAAGGGCTTGAGTCATTCCTGTTTCAAAGTGTTAGGCCAAAATTAGTGGTGCTTTAGATATAATTACAACCAAAGCAACGTGATAGAACATATAGAAATGGCCAAAGAGAATTCAAAAATCCCCTTGATGTTACACCCTTCACATTTCCCCTTGTTTATTCATCTTTTTAGTCTAGGCACAATGATTATGAATTTATTGTTAGTCTCATTATGAAAGGGAATGTCAGTATGACTAGATCAAGAACCTCTTATTAATTGAATGAGTGGATGCATGATGTGAGCTCACTATCTAAATAATTAGTCCCTTATAACTCAACAACATAGAGAAAACCTCATCTCAATGGGCTACATGATCATTTTATTTACAAGAAAGATTACATCACAAAGAAAATGAAAATAAAAAATATATACAAAATTGAAAGGAATAGGAAAAATTGTATCAAGAAATAAGAAAATGACAAAAAATTGTAAAACAAAAAGATGAAAAACACTTATGAATCTTGAAGATTAGAATGGGCGGTGACCCACATGACTAGACATTTAGCCATGACAAAGATTAATAAGTGGATAAATAGGATCCATGCATGGATAAAACATTGGTAACCACTCATGCCTAAGAGACTGGGTGTTGCGGTGGCTGGGTAGACACATCATTAGTCACACACTTGATTGTTAAATTTTTGGTGGGTTAGGGTATGAGTTGTGTTAACGTTATGGATTTTTGTCCCATGATTGCACCCTTGATCATGATATAGTATGCATGGATTTGGTTGTCTCCCCACATTGTTAGATTCATTGTTTGGGTTTTAGATTGCAGTAACAATGGACGGTGGCCCTTGTGTATGATCAAACGATGTTGGTTGTGAAAACGAAGGTGGTGCATTAGATTGACATTGTGCTGGCTCGGATGATGTGGTGGGTCCATGCATGGTTTTCTTCAGCTTATGACCTTTCCTTCAAAAGGGAAATTTCTGACATTATAGTTGAGACCCACTAGTATCAACCTATCTATGCCCATTTACAACACAAATGCCATTTGTTTGTTGAGATTGTGATGTCAAACCTTCCTCTGGCATTGGCCATGGCATGTAATGAGGTGTAATGTGAGAATATTGAGGGTAGGATGGATGGTAAGAGGTGTGGGCTGGTGATTCCTTAGGGGATGTCATGGGTTGATGGAACTTGGGTGAGTGATAGTAGTAATTTGAAGTAGAGGACGTAGAACTAGTTGGGAAAATAGGGTGTTGAACATAATATCCATGTTGTTTCGATGAATAGAAAGGATAGGGCTGATTTGGTTATGGCCTCCTCTACAATTGTGGTTGTTGTTACTATAGTAGATGATAGTGTTGACACTATTAATAAGTCCCCCTAGGATGGTATGATTAGTTGTGGGATTGTCTATAATTACCTTGTGGGAGAGGAAATCTTTTGGGCATGTTCTTTTGCACAAACTTTCGATTTAAGGCACCTGGCCAATACTCCTATAGATGTAACAAGGTTGGGAAATGACCCTTCAGATGGTCATGTATGCAGGTGTTACATCCATTATTTTTATCTATATTTGAGTCTGTAGTCTCACCTCCTTTTCCTATTTTCCCATTTGTCAAAAAGTGTTCTTAAATGTGTCTTAGTTGTATTGCTTCTTTATCATGATCACCTAGCATGTTTTGCATGATCCTCTTCTCAACCGTCTCAACAAGAGTTGTAACATTTTCATATATCCATTTGGACATCCTATTAAACTTTGCTTCAAGTTCATCAATAGACTTCTATAATGGCAAGATTTGTTACAAGATTACCTTATCGAGGGTCATCTCTTTCTCTTTACCGTAGATATGGACCTCCTTCTATTGAAGAGTTGGGTCCAAATGATATTTCTTGACATTCTTCCATTGACATATCTCTCCTCTTTAGCCACATGCTCAATTAGTTTTCATATCTAATGGGTTTGTAGCTTGTATAATTGACTTGGGGCATACATCCCAAAGACCTCCCTTGTTTCATTACAAAGTCCATCTATGATGTGGAAAATTTTCATTTCCTCAAAGAAACCATGGATTGGGCATCTATTCAATAAGGAATAATATCTAAGGCCATGTCCAAGGGTTCATGTTGTTCTTGGTTTCATTCTTAGGTTTGTCTCCTTAGGTTGGACATCCTTGATTAGGTTTGGAATTTCTCATTGAAGAGTTCCAACATTGTTGCCCATTGTTAGATTAAGCTTGGTCTCAACAATCTATATGACACTTTGGCTTCATCGATTAGTATCTTAGGAAAGAGCTTAAGCTTTTGTCATCCATTTTCAATATTGTAATAGACACAGGAATCATGGAAGGCTTATAAATAATGTTGTGGATTTGGTTCTTGCCTCCTACAAATTTATGGATATTATTCATATCAAGCTTGGGTAGGTGCCTTTCTTTGTGATGCCTGCGAGAGATCTTAACTACTTCTATTATCTTCATCATGATCTTAGTGGCCAAGAAGGGCTCATCATCATCAAAGAGGTTGTAAGAAAAATTTCTCTTTGGTTCATTATGATGATTTTGCTTATGTTCATGCTGATGACCTTGAGTATTCCTATGGGTTCGATTTTTATTTCTATTTTGACCCTGTAGTGGAGCCTTATCTCTATATCTATGTTCATCTTTGCTAGAACTATATGTTGAAGGGGAAGATGAAGATGAATAAGTAGGGGAATCATGATGGCTTCTAGAGTTCACCCTTTGGTCCTTTCATTTATCTTTTTTAGTGTTTGAGAAGGTCTTACTCCTTGGGGCCTCCCCTTATCCAAGACTTACTTCAACTTCACTAGGGTTGTCTATCTTAGTTGAATGTGATCTTTGAGTATCACTAAGATGGTCATGAACATATGAAACTCTTGCAATAGGTTGGTTACTCCAATTTTCTTCATTGTATATCTCATTATTTCTTTAATGAATGATTTTGCTATATAGTGCATTATCACTTGTAAGAGAGATATTGTTGTTGGTTTATGATGTATATCATTTAATATTTTTTGATAGATATATCTTTAATACCTTTACAATGATCATGTATAATATAACTAATCTAGATAACTAGCACCATCATTGGCAATAGTGCCAATGATGATTGACAAGGTACCCCTATGTCCAACCATACAAATCACAAACATTCATGCATGATTTGGTCAAATTATATGGATGGAACTAGTTTTGGCATCTAGATCATTATGTATTAATTGTGGTTTCTTATTTTCCCACTTGGACTCGTGGTAGTTTTATCAAGTACAATTTAGTCCAAAGTGAGATATATGATGTTGTCTAACTCTATGCTACTCCTAATGACAATAAAGAGATTAATTAATTAAGCTACTAAACAATGGAAAGTAAAATCTAGCTAGCCTATGTGTAATGAGTATCTACTCTTAATCATCTGTACAAGCCTTGAACTTTGTGAGACTACTTTTGGGATTGCCAAGCATATGTCACTGGGTGTGCCAAATGATACCCTACTAGATTACCAAATACTTACACTTCAGTGCTCGTGATTAATGTGTATGCATTCCACTTAATGATAGGAATAATAAATAATAATAAATGGAAATGTTAACTAAAAAAGGTAAATAATTAAACAATTAAATGATTAAAAAAATAATAAATCTAAGTGGATGCTGCAGTGATGGGAGTAATCTTGATCTCTATTTCCTAGTCATGTAACATGTCCAAGTATGTCACACTCAAATAAAAGTGTCATATAATCATAAACATTGCACTGTAAGCATGCACTAGAAATAACAGAACTTGAATTCAAAAATATAAGAAAAACTATCAAAAATTGAGAACTACAACTATTTTTTTCTATATCTCAACCATGCACCCAAGTGCTACATTTATAGGCTGACATGGAAGAGATGATATCAGATATCCGACATCACTTCCTAGGCTTTGATAGCAGGTGCTCTGATATCGAGGTCGACAAATTCATGACTCATTAGTAGCTACATGCCCTATTTTTTTAATTTCTAATATAGTGTTGTCTAGATTAAAATATTAAGATTTAGAATAAAATTTCTCACTCTTTTAGTTTGAAATCAATCCTTTTTGGATATAGTTGAAGTGAAATATTTTTTACTCTCAATTGTAGCTAATTTTCTTTTGAAGTTAATGTGTAACAATGCAAGCCATAGAACCAAGTGCAAAATCCTTTTGATACAAGATTCTCTTATAAGAAGCTGATGTGGAAGATCTAGCTTTCTTATAACTAAAAAATTGATTCTATTTCTATTATAAATAAAAAGACAAATGAATCTTCAAAAAACCATTGTCCTTATCTTATATGGTACTACAAGTGTTAGGCTTGTTATTTCTTTTGATCCCATATAAATATATGTCTTATCTAATGTCATTTCCTATAATTAATGAACCAGTACTACACATGTTAATAATGCATTTAATGAATTGAGAAAAAAATAAACATTCTTTATTTAAAATAGAAATATACTATTATATTTTGCAATAGAAGAATCCATACTTATGAATAAAATCAAAGACATAGATCATTCATGTTTTTTCTAACTCAACAAAGCATCTCTTCTTTGCAAGCCTAGAATGAAGATTTCTCATTACTGAAATTTTCTGTACTATTGCAATGAAAAAGGCAAATGAATCTTTAAGAAATTAATGATCCTCAACCTCAATAGTACTACAAAAGTTATACTTGTTTTTTCTTTCAATACCACATTAGTAGATGTCTTATCTAATGTCATTCCCTACAATTAATAGACCATTATTGTACATGTCAATTATAAGGGTATTTGCTAAGATCCTCTTACAATGAAAAAAAATATAGACACATATTGAGGATTATACTCACCAATTAGACAAATAATACAAGGATCAAAATTCATAAAAAAATAAGATGGTAGGTAATGGATTTGAACTTGCATATAAAAAAATTAAACAATACCAAAATGAAAAATGTAGGAATCAATGAATGAAATGTATCAAAAAAATTTGTTATTCAAAAGAATAAGATATTGTTATATTTTATAATAGAAGAATTCATGGTTATGAAGAAAACCAAAGTCATAGATCTTCTATTTTTGTTCTAACTCAATAAAAGGTTTCTCCTCCTCAAGCCTATATTAAAGGTTTTCTATACTAAAATTTTCCTATATCATTATAAATAAAAGGAGAATAGATATTTAAAGAATTAACAATCTTCATCATGAATAGTGCTACAAAAGTTAGACTTGTTATTTCTTTCCATCCTACATGAACAAATGCCTTGGCTAATTTCATTCCTAGTAATTTCATGCTCTTATATTTTTACATTCATAGCAACAACTCCTTAAAATATCCTCCATCATTTTCAGTAGTCATGAATCCATTGATTTTTCTATTATCTAAACATATAATACTGGGTCTCTACATCTTCAATAATATCCTTATATTATGCATGTTTACTTTATTTTTTATATCATAAAAATTCATATAATTGTTAAAACCATCTAGATCATTTACTATGAAAGAAATATTTACTTTAAAATTGAGAAATTTAACCTTTATATACTCATGAAGGATGGGAATAATTAAATGATTATAGCTTTTCATGTTGATGATGTATTGGTAGTAACAATGAAGGCACACATTGTAGAGAAGTTTATGTATTAGTTATCCTTATGATTTGATAGCTTAGATCTTGATGTTACACACTATTATTTAAGAGTGGATTTATGACATAAGTCTAATGGGATAATCTTATCCTAGATGAAGTACATAACTTTCCTATTGAAAAAATATAATATGTCTTACTACAAGGAGTCTAATATTCTAATAACTCTTGGAATTAAAACTTGTATTGAAGAAGTTTTTGATTCTACCCAATACCATTAGTTCATTGGAGCTCTTATATATCTTGTAAACATAGGACCAAATATACAATATGCTATAACTCAATTGGAAATGGTGATGCAAAGGTCAAATTATCATCATATGCAAGAAACCTTCATGATGTTATGATACATCAAAAGTACATTGATCCATGGTCTAGTATTTAAAAAAACATCATTAAAGGTAATGAAAATATATACAAATGGAAATTGGGATGGTAATATGATAGAAAAACATTCCCATATTAGCTTCATAATTTAGTTATATGGAAGTCCTGTAAGTTGGAGATGTAATAAAAATTGGATTGTAAGTAGATAGGTTTTTTCTAGATGCATGACTCAACAGAGCCCCATTGACATATTATCATTAATGCATGGTTAGATGCATGAATGATGATGTAGATAAGGCCTATATAAATGCACTTACCAACCATATTTCAGACATCTAAGATTCATACCTTAGCAAAGCCCTTGTAATTTTATTACTCTAGATTTAGAATATTTTCCCTCTAAGTGCCTATACTATGAATTAACAAGATTATATGACACTTTATTCAAATTTCATGTACTTAAATGCATTGGCATGAATGACAATAAAGTCAATATTTCTTATATTCATTGCAACGCTTAGACTAGATTACTCTTTTCATTCAGTCCTTTACTTTTAATGCAATGTACATTTATGGTTTGAATAATTAATATAATTAATAATAAAAACATAAGTATGATGACTTCAAGCATCACATATTATGCTTGATAATGCTAGTAGTGTCCATCTAATATTCCTAGTAATACCCATTTGGTAATCTAGTAATGTTGATACTAGTTCAGGTTGTTTACAATAAGTGGAAATGGTTACTTTAAATTAGGATAGTTAGTTCCTAGATTATCCAAGTAGTTAAATAATTAATTGTTAAACCTTCATTTGCTCATATAGTCACTAGGATAAAAAATATATTAAAATACTTATAAAAATAAACATCATGTACCTTAACCTACATTTAACCATATCAAGTAATAACACAAGTGTGTGTTAGGGAGACAATGATCATACAACCCCTTACTTCATAGTTTAAAACTATAAGCAAACTTAGGAACTAAGTGCATTAAATTCAACCAAATTTCTAGTGAATACTTGTGATTCGTATGGTTGGGCATAGGGGATACATACTACTCGTCATTGGCATTGTTGTCATGAAGTTTTGTTAGGTAAGTGTCCTAATTAGTAGTAGATTGTGAAGTTATACAAAGATGTTGTAAAGATAACACAACAATGAACAACTATCATCTAATAAGAGAAATCATTAAGGAAATAAAATATCAATGGTACATTGTTTTTATATACAATTAATATGGCTTCTTCTCGTAGGAAAAAATCTCCACCAAATACAAGAGAATCTAATCAACAATAGGGGGCATCAAAGAAGCCCCAAAAACTTAGAGTTGTCTATGCCCATTTGGATCCTTATAATCCAGATCTCACTTTCATCCTAAATCAAGAAGAACATATGTGTTGAAAAAACATGAAACACAACATTGTGTTGCCTTCTTATTGATCTATTCCCATCATGTTAATGGCCAATCTCATTAAACTTTGCATTGTTGCACTCAACTCAAAATATGTTGTGGTAATTTGCAAAATTAAATGGATTACTTACCAAAGGAGCGAGGGGTGGATTGGCTACTATCTTAGTTCAAATCCTTCTTGGGATAAAGTTTGTAAATCATGAAGTTCATTATCTTTTTAAAGTAAAATAACGGGTAGTTTGTCAATTAGGGGAAGCAGTAAGAGAACTTTATTGAGATTTTCTATTAGAGGATTGAATCATAAAAGGAAAAGACTAGAAAATATAAATTCTTGTAAATTCTAAAAATCAAAGAAAATAGTAAAATATTTAAATATTATTTTTTAATACTTTTTTATGTTTACAAAAGAAAACTTGAAATTGCAATATAAAGAAAAACTAAAATTCCAATATATAAAATTTAAAAGAAATATAGTAAATGTAGAATTTTTAGAAAAACTAAATTTAAATAAAATGATGTTAATTAATGAGAAAACCACCTTATGAAAGTTAGAACTAAGGTAACGACCACCAAAATAAGGTAATCAACAAAACTAGGAAAAGAAGGTTTGGGGATTTAAAAATGAAACTTAAAAATAGGTGACCATTGACTAGAAATAGTATCAAAAATAGGCCAATAAAGGTTTGGGTAATTGAAAACTAGAAGATAAAAGTTTTCAAGTAGCCAAAATTGGAAAATAAAAGAATGTCAACAAGACAGGAAATAGAAATGGTCAATGAAGCCTTAGATAACCAGAAAAGGAAACTAAAATAAAAATAAAGATTTATAGAATAGGAAAACATAGACTAAAAATTAATATTTTCAGAAAATGAAAATAGAAACAGTAAACAGAAGTTTTTGACAACAATAAACAGTAAAACTAGAAAATGATATTTTCTGGATATGGAAATAGAAAAATAGAAATAGAACAAGAACAAGAAAAGAACAAAAATAATTGATATTTTAAAGAATAGAAATGAAAAATAGATACTAAAAATCAACCCTTCTTCTAGCACCAAAAAAGTGTTGATGGATAAATTTTGGTCAAACAGCAACACCCAGAAAAAAACTCATTTTAAGAGACTCTTGCCTACGGTTCCTCTCAGATGGGTATGAAAACCTTGGAATAGTCTTATCTAGAAAGGGTAACCTAGTGCTTTAACAGGTAAAAATATTGCTAATAATTTAAAATAACTTTAATAAGAACATGAAATAAATGCTTAAGTTGGTAACTTAATTGG
>MNCI01008920.1:9856-22713 GCA_015680685.1 Gnetum montanum | reverse complement strand
AATGCTGATCCTCAACACCATTACCAAGCATTCCATAATGCTTGTTCCTTGCAAAATGTAGAAAGTAATTGGTAGAAATTGAAGTTGTTTCCAAGAATACTCGTGAAAAAAGCTAAAAGCTGGTACAGATCACTTGAACTAGAATCAATTAGGAGATGGAGTACCATGTAGGAACTTTTCAATGACAAATATCAAACTTATTCCTAGGTGTCCAACTATGAAAACATATCGAAGGATGGAAATAAGGAACCCATGAATCCCTTAATGTAGCAATGGGCTGATATTATTCACTTTTACATAGGTGCCTAGACTATGGATTTTCTCAATGGAAGCAACGAAGACACATCATTGATTGGCTTTAGAATAAGACTCAAGAGACCTTCAAGGTTTATGATAAAGATCGATTATCTAAAATTTCTACCCATCAGATACAAAGATTAATTGATCAAGTTGCCAAGGAAGAGGATGATTTAAGGAAAAGAGAATCAGTAGAAGAATATAACAAAGATCCATCCATATGAAAAGGGATGTAAGAGTTTGTAACCCACAAGAAGAATAAACCTTGTACCAGGTGATTTAGAAGAAGACTATAGTTATTGAAAAATCTATCATTGACATAGTAGCTAAGGTAGAGAAGATGTGAGATTTGGTTGATGAGAAGTTTACAATAGCCTTAAAGAGAGTGGAGGAACAAACTAAGTAAGCCTTTAGTAAAGGGAAATACAATAAGAAGAAAAGACAATTGGGAGGAAATGGAAAAATGACTTAGTGGTTAAATATTTAGAAACAAGCTTTGAAGATGAGGAAGGACATGTCATATGCTAATATGAACATCCTAAAAGATGTTGTCCTATAATGGCACACTTATAAGAAATGGGGGTATATGTACATAACCCCAAATTTATTAAGAAACAGATGCCCAAATAGTTACCTTACCATTAAGGTAACTACAAGCAAGCATTATAACCCACATACTATCCTTGTGGAGCCTACGCATAGCCACAGAAGTAATATCATCAATAGTGGCAACAACTCCAATCATGGGCCATGCCACCACCACACCAACAGTACCTAGATCGACAACTAGACCCATATGGATACTATGTATAATATCCATCTCTCCAAATAATGTAGCCATTTAAGTTCTACAATACTATTTTTCTAAATACCACAGACCTACAATGCCAAGGATAGACTCCAATCCATACATGCATCTACAAGTAGTTGGTTCATCAAATTAAGCTTCTAATTCTTTGCCACCAATGCCACCACCTACTATGCAAGGGAAATTACCACCATAACCTTAGTAGAGGAAAGATATAAGGGTGGTGAATATACAAATAGAGGATCATACTAGAAATTCTAAGGACCAATCAAAGAAATATCCTTTCTTTAGAACAAGTCCAAAAAGGCTGGTAGAGTTTGCACGTTATTGAAACAAGATTCTTCTATGGAAGATCCTCTTAGAAATAATAAGCTTTCACCATAATCAAATATGAACATGTAGACTATCATGCTAAAAGAAATAGTATTAGATTGGATTAAGGTCGGGGCACCTCCTAAGAAAAAATGGATTCATGAGTTCCCTTCATTTATTTATGAATAGTTGAAAACCTACCAGAGAAGGCTCTAATACATTTAGGTTGGGGAGTAAACTTGATATCTTTAGAAATCTACAAAGAATGGAACCTATCAACTGTAGAGAATTGCGAAATCCAATTAGAGCTTGTAGATCAATTTATTACCATTCTTTAGGATAAATAAAAGATGTAGTAACCACTATCAATGTATGGTCTTATCCAGTAGATTTTCTATTGATTAATATGAAAAATAATAACAAAGAATTTCCTATCATAATGAGGAGAGCATGGCTTAGCAATGTGGATGCTAAGTTAAGCATGAGAGACTTATCTCCTGAAATTTCTAAGGAAAACAAGAATGAAGTCATACATACATAAAAGATTCCATGCATTACTAATGATGCAGAAGGATGCACTAGTGGGTTGACACTTTAGGATGTCAACATGATTAGTACCCTAGCCAACAACTGATGTGAGAAATAAGTGTGTGCACAAGAAAAAGCATGGGCTGCAAAACTAGAAGACATCCAATGGCCATAAACTAAGAATTTAAAATTTTCCAAAACATGCATGGAACAATCTAAACCATTTATTAACTCCTCTTCTAAGAGAATGATCACAACTAAGAACTTATAAACAAAAATATTAAACCATAATCATACATAAATAGAAAGAGGAAATAAGGACTTAGATGATCAAAATTCAATTACCATCAAGATTACTTGGGACAATAATAGAAAAACTAAATTTCTAAGTGATGAGTAATGAGGTACCTCTCCACCCAACCATATGAATCACTAAGGCATTACACACAATCCAGTTGAATTCTGTGGACCTATAGTTATCTCATACACTAGTTCCTCTAGGAAGTGAAATGACATTAATAATGTTTGTTGTCTTTCCAACTACACTTATGAGGCTCAAGGGTATGGTTTAAATGTAATTGAGGTATATGAATTTTTATCATTTTATGTTTTATGGATGTAATTGCCTATGACAAGAATAAAGGGTGGAGTAGATTGAAACTAATGTCTATTGCCTAGCTAGCCTAACACAAGTAACCATTCCACTTTCCTGGATACATCTTGAATACATATAGCATTGCTATGCTACCAAATGTTAAGCGTTGTTGGGCTACCAAGTACTCTATGAATGCTTAAAGTGGTCGTGCTTATGTTCATTAATTATTCGAAATAAATTGCTCAATGAAATGCATTAAAGTAAAGAACAAAAAATTAAAATGCAATAAAGAAAATATTAAGCTATTATCAGTGCTATAAGGATTTCCAAAAGAGTTTGTTTTTTTCCCACCACATTGTTGCACTTACATACATCAATGTTCAAACAAAGAATCATACACACTTTAGTCTCCTTCTGTGGGCACTTAGAAAATATTCTAACTTGGAGGAAAATAAACTACAAGAGCTTTGATAATCTAACTAAGAATGATCTAAAACTTACTTCAAATGGGAACTTAGGCATAATATTTATAGACATGGGGAATATACCCTAACATCATACATTTTATGTCAGATCCAGGCCTCAACGTCGCATATGTGATGTTGGGGCTAACACAAATGGTGGTTCATCATACCCCCATAATTGAATAAACTTTTCCTTGAGTAAAAAAGAAAGGGAAAAAGTTCTTTATAATATAACATATTGGGTAGGTATGGGATTATTGACTAACATGACAAACTGAATCAAATGAAATAGACATACAGAATATGAGTGCCCAAGTGTACAAAATTACAATTTTTACAATAGTGAATGTTCATGAGAAGAGGAGTGAACACCCTAGAGAATATCGACATCCAACACCTCTTGATAGTAGGACACTTGGAGAGAGAGATAGAGGAGATAATTTGATCATGAATAATTCTCATTGTGTGGTATTGCGATATCATCCTTGGGGAAGGTAGTCTTGTTTCTAGTCAATGCTTTCCATTACAATCACAACAAGATCATGAATTAGTATGCACCATGTAACACATAATTGTTAAATAGCTTGTCTTATTAGTGGTTACACTTAGCTGAGTTGTGATTGTGGTAGATTGGTTTCTTTAATAGTTTTAGTGGGAAGGTTGATAGATAGGGTAAGATAGATAAGAAATTCATTAAATTTGAAAGAGTTAAATACAAGGAAATATTTGAAGAGGGTATAAGAATTCACAATAATGAAAAGAAGAATTCACTAAAAACTATTGTGAAGATGTGTACAATTGGATGTTATTGATGGGGTAAATAAAAAGAATTTGATTGTAAAAATGTCTAAGGATAAAGAACTTAACTAATCCAACCAAAAGATATACAAGTGGACCCTCCCCAAAGCAAGCATAGGTCTCGTATCCCCTTGCATAACTTCAAACCAAAGAGTTCATAGGCTCCATGGTTGATTAATGGTTATAGAAGGTTAAGTATAAAAACTCAAAAGTAACTAACTAAGAATTCCAACACATCGAACCAAAACATAGAATTGGCAGTGAGGTGGAACATGGAAAGCATATATGGATAAGAGAGAGAGAGAGTGGAATGGAGTTCGTAATGATGGTCACATGGATTTGCTCGTGGATTTTGTGGTTAAATGACTTGATAAGATCCATCCTTAGTCCAGACCAAAGCCAACCACTTTCAGTGACTTCACATTGACATTCTATGACCAATCCATCCCCTGAGACACAAGAGTGATCTCACAAAACAACCACCATTCCAAATTAGAGAATAAGTAGGAAGTGAGAAAGGCAAAAGAGATGACTCCCATAACTAGTGTTTGCAGCTCGTTTATTCTAAGGGGTGTGCTTTGAATTTCCATTATTTTTTTTGAAATGAGAACCACACCATGCAAGGGTGTATGCATTTATTTTGTCCAAGGGGTGTGCTTTAAATCCTCATCTTTTTCTTTTTATTTCTTCTAGATGAGAACCACACCATGCAAGGATGTATGCATTGATTTTGTCCAAGGGATGTGCTTTGAATCCTCATATTTTTTTTTGATGAAAACCACACCATGCAAGGACATGAATTTATTTTTTCCAAGGGGTGTGCTTTGAATCCTCATCTTTTTTTTGATGAGAACCACACCATGCAAGGACTTATTCAAATTCCTTTATTAATTAGCATGGAATGATAAGAAATTCATGGAAACATACATGCACTTAGATAAATAGAAAAGTACAAAGAATACTAAATCCCCATGAAGCCACATCCTATTCAAACCTTTGAATCCTTCCCAAACTGGAACCTACCAAAGTCACAAATTTATTAAATTATAATTAATGAAAAAGGGACTACATGTTTCCAAAACAAGGAAAACCATAGAGTGGGTGGATGGGTGCATGTTGTGGATTCACTACATGTTACATGAAAAAGAAACCATGTCCTAATTATTCATAATGAAATTCAAAGCTAGAAACCAGACACCAACAACCAAATAACAAAAATAGTACATACACAATTAAGTAACACATTATCAATGTACTTGACACTTATCAATAAAAAGTTAGAAAATCATACCAAATAAAAGAAAATATAGAAGATAGTGTAAATTATTCAAGAAATATCAAATGTACTAATGATGGTGTAAAAAAATTAGAAAAGATTAATAAAATAAAAATAGAAAGATCTAAAACAAATAACATGTAAAACAAAAAGTTGTAAAATGAAAAATGTGTAAAACAAAAAAGTTGAAAAACTGAGGAGTCACTTGAATGGTTAGCATGGGTGGCCATCTTCCCCATGACTATGTTGAAAGGACGAGATCTAAAATGTGGAGTGTGGTTGTCCATATGATGAGGTTGTTTTTGTGTTAGCTGGCTTATGTTCATAGAAAGGTTTAATTTATTGAATGTTGACCACCTATTTCTTGTTTGGGTTCTTAGGTTTATAGATCATCATGGTCCCTGAAGGAAAATTTTCATAAATGATCTCGATTCCTTCCCACAACATTTGGAACTTATTTCATTAAGGTATATGTGTGGGGTTCTAGTAGAGAACCTTGTCTCCCAATTGAAATTAAACTTTTCTAATTTTTAGGTCATGATGGTTTTTGTTATAAGCCTTGTGCAACTCATTAGATGATAAGGCTACTAATCGATTTTCATCTAGTAGGTTGAGATTCATCAATTGTTCTTGTTGGGGTATACTTAAGTCAAGGTCAAGGTCACAAGCCATTGAAAGTGTATGAAGTTCAAATTAAATAGGAAGTGTTGGTAATTTATTGTACACAAGCTCATAGAAAAAGTAGCCTATAGGAAATTTCCAAGTTGAGCAGTAGGCCCAAAGGGCATCGTTGAGTTTTGTGTTCCAGTCCTTCCTATATTGTTAATAATTCTTGTTAGTATTTTTGTGATTTCCCTATTGGTAACCTCATCTTGACCATTAGTTTAGGGATGGTAAGGTTTTGTGAGTTTATATTCAACCCCTAAGCATTACATGAGCTTCTAAAAAGTAGTGCCTACAAAATGAGTTTCATTATCAAACATTAATGCATGTGGCACATCAAAAATGTTTACAACATTTTTTTGTACAAACCAAGTAGTGGTAGAAGATGTATAGTTGATGACAGCTGCTACTTCTACCCATTTCATACAATAGTTAATAACAACTATGATGTATGCCTTTTTATTTGACATGGGCATGATGGGACCCATGAAATTAATGCCCCAAATGTTGAATGGTTCTAATGGTTAAATCCATTGTTGAGGTCCCTCCATTTGAGTAGTCATTCAACCATCGCATTGGCATCGATCACAAGAGAGGATGAAATGATAGGCATCCCTGAAGAGTGTTGGCCAATAGTACCCTGCCATCAGGATTTTAATGGTCATGCATCTCCCAACATAGTGTCCTCCATAAGGACCTTCATGAGCACCTTGGAGCATGCATAGTTGATTACCATCAAAGACACACCAACGAACTAGGCCATTAGCACACACCTTGTAGAGGTGTCTGTTGATCTCCATTAAGTGCTTTACTTCATGAAGAAATTGTTGCTTCCTCTGGTGGTCCAACCCTTGTGGCATCTCCTGAGTAAGAAGATAGGTAAGAATGTTATCTTACCATTTTGGCTCATTGGGTATTTATTTAGTTATTTCTCTAGCAAAGAGGAGTTCATTAGGATACTTATTAGATAATGGGATTTCTTCCTCTTTGTCATTCCATCGCAACCGAAACATGTAATCAATGACCATATTCTTAGTACCCTTTCAATCTACCATTATAAGATTGAACTCCTGCAAGATCGCTAGCCACTGTATGACATGGGGGCTCACTATTGGATTCTTCATGAGGAAGCATATGGCACTATGGTTTTTGTGCATAAACACTTTATATCCAAGCACATAATGCCTGAAATTCTCCATAGCAAACACCATCGCTATCAATTATTTTTTTGTAGTGGTGTAGTTAAATTATGCATCCACAATGCTTCAGCAAACACAATGGATTTAGTATGGACATTTTTTATCATCTAACTACATCAGCATAGCTCTTAAAGCATAATTTGATACATCCGTCATGATGTGAAATGGTCTAGACTAATCAGGTACTTGTAGAATTGGAATTTTCACAAGCTTTTCTTTCAGTTTCTAGAATACATTTTCACATTCTGAGGTCCAGATGAAAGGAGCATCTTTCTTTGTTAATTTGACCAATGGTTTTACGATATTAGAGAAATTCTCTATGAAATGCTAGTAGTAGCTAGTGTGTCCAAGGAATGATCAAACATATTTAACTATCTCTTGCTGGTAAGTTATTCCTTGGATGATCCTTATTCTTTTAGGGTCCACCTCAATTCTTTCTTGTGATATTTTGTGCCCTAATACAATGCCCTCCTAGATCATGAGGTGATTTTTCTACCAATTGAGCCACAAGTGAGTTTTGACACATTATTTCAACACTTGCTCAAGGTGGTCCAAGGCTTGCTCAAATGTAGCTTCATAGGTGGAGAAGTCATCCATGAAGACTTCTATACCACTACTAATCTATTTTTGAAAGATGCTCAAGTCCAGACATTGAAATATAGTAGGGGCATTGTGTAGACAAGAAAACATCTTACGGCATGCAAAAGTCCCCTAGGGACCTCTGAACATTATTTTTGCTTGGTCCTCTAGTGCAATTTGAATTTGGTTATAGCCACTATAACCATTTAGGAAGCTATAGTAGCAATGCCCTAATATTATGTTAAGCACTTGGTCAAAAAATGGTAATGAATAGTGATCCTTAAATATTACCATATTCAGTAGCCTGAAATCGATGTAGACCCATCACTTACCACCTTTCTTTGGTACAATTACAAGTGGACTAGCCCACTTGCTATTTGCAATGGGATAGATGAACCTTACCTTGAGAAGCTGTTTAATTTCCTTCTTAATGATTTGCTTCAATTTGGGATTCAACCACCTTTGTCGTTATTGTTTTGGCTTCATGGCTAGGTTGGTGTAAATGCAATGCTGGCATATCCTAGGATCAATCCCTATGAGTTTGGCATATGACCAAGCAAAATCTATTGACCATCTTTCAACTACCTTCAACAACATCTCTTTCTGTTCTAGAGAAAGTCTTGCATTGATTATAAATAGCTTCTTATTTTTAAAAAATACATATTTCATTTTAGCTCGTAGCATTTTTAGTTTAAGGGGTTGTTTCTTGAAGTTCTTAGGAATTTCCAACTCTTCCCAATAGGTATCATTGTTTGTATCATCAAAGAGTTTGTGATGAACTTTCTCTAATTCATCCATGCTTATGACATATACACATGTTAAGCTCTCAGCTGATTCCATGCATGGTGTGCTACTTTCTGAATCAATGGTCAACCACTAGGTGCCCTCTTATTTTATGGCTACTATGTATAGACACCTTTAAATTTCTATTTTTGGTGCACACTATTTGCATGCAGAGATAGATGCTTGTTTGATGACCCAAAGTTTCTACACACAATTACACATGCTATCATTGTGCGTGACGCATTGAACTCTCTTCTTCTTAATCTTTCCAAATGCATTTTCTTTAGATATCTTTATGGAAAGATCTCTAATGCCCATTCTTTCATCTACTATGGTTAGCCATGCTTTTTCCATGATGATTGGGAAGTCCACTTTACAATTCTTCACTTTGATTACTAGGAAGTTAGCATGATTAGACCACCCATAGATAGTGGTCATAATGTCTTCTACCAGTCCCAATGGAATAGTGATGGACTGGTTTGCCAATTCTAATCTAATGTTGCTCTTCTTAAGAGGAGACAAGTTCTAGGTAGTGTACATCTCATAAGAAATCAAATTAACACCAAAACTGAAATTAAGAAGAGCCTTGCATGGTTCATTCCCAATAAGCTATAAAAAATTAGACTTCTAGGATCAGCTAATTTCCTAGGAAGGTTTCCTGCATGGATCCAATCAAACACAATGTGAGTAAGCATTATGGTATGGATCCTTGGTAGAGTTTGGTTTGAAGGAGGCTCGAAGGAATCTAATATGTAGGAAGAGGTAGGAGAAGGGTTGTTAATTATGGGTGTAGGTGAAGGATTAGGTGGGCTATGAGGTTGAAAGAAAGGTCTTTTCTTTGATCAGGCATTTGGCCCATTCGATTAATGATTAGGTTGCAAATTAACAACCCTCATAGAATTGCATTGTTGTGGTTGAGCAGGCAGTTCACCTTGCATTGGTGGAGTAG
The DNA here is from genome assembly GCA_015680685.1 of Gnetum montanum. Taxonomy (NCBI): domain Eukaryota; kingdom Viridiplantae; phylum Streptophyta; class Gnetopsida; order Gnetales; family Gnetaceae; genus Gnetum; species Gnetum montanum. The sequence continues at coordinate 13,462 of MNCI01008920.1, read as the reverse complement.
GTGGTAGCTATGGAACTGAAGGAGTAGTGTGTGTAGGAACATGAGAAGAATAAGGATAGGAGGCAACATCCCTTCTTTCATGCAGATATGGAGTGCAATAGTAGTAAAAAAAGTGGGAGTAAGGCTATAACTAAGAAACTAGACTAGAAGAGTCATGTGAAGACATGGGTTGTTAAGCATGGTAACCATATGAATCAAGCTATTAGTAAGGGTATTGTTGCATTGGCAATGCAAGTGCCCATGATTATGGTTGCTACCATTATTAGTACTATTCATATGATTGTGATGGAGCTCTGCTTGGATAATACGATTTTTGCTGCTAGACCTTCTTGAGATTACCTTGAGGATAAGGCAACCTATTGGAAGTTTTTCTGTGTAAGTTGTGGATGTAAGGCATACATCCCAAACTCCTAAATATGTGATACAATAGGGTAACATCACTTAGGATGTTCATACTAGCAAACATCACATTCATGATCATCATCTGATTCACTACCCACAACCTTTTCTATTGTAGCAATTTTTCCCTTAGCTTTGTAATATGCATGTTTAGCTTCTTTGCATCTCCTATGCTCACAATCACTACCTTGTTCCTGAGACTCTTTAGCAATTTTGAGGATAGCATGAAATTTGCTATCCATGGAGTCTCTTAACTGATCAACCTTGGTCGTAAGTTTAGATTGGAATCATTGAAGTGGAAAGGCTTTTTTATGCATCCCCTCATCAAATACGAATTCATCCTCACTATCACAAAATCTAACCTTCCTCTTGCAGATGGAAGGATCAAAATTGTACTCTACACTTTCTCTTTTTCTTAGTTCATCCTCCTCTTTGGCAACCTGCTCTATTAATTTTGTACCTAATGGATAGTTAGTTCTAACAATCACCCTTGGGCATAGACACCGAGGGTTTTCCTAATTTCATTACAAAGCCCATCTATAATGTGGTGGATTTGAGCTACTTGAGAAAAACCATGGCTAGGGAATTTGTGCATCAAGGCATAGTATTGGCCAATGGTGGCATTCAAGGGTTCGTGTGCCCTTGAATTTGCTTTCTTAAGTTGGACACCAAGGAGTACGTTTAACATTTATCATTGAACATATAAAGCATGGTACTCCATCATTTGAGAGATTTTGGTTCTAAGGACTGGTGCCAATTCTCTTATTCTTTGATGAGTGTCCTAGGAAATAACTTTAGTTTCTACCATTCGTTCTCTATGTTTTGCACGGAATATGCATCTTGGAAAGCTTGAAGATGATTCTACAACTTAGAGTTATATCCCCCTTCAAATTGAGGAATATTCTTCATGTCTAACCATTTGATCTAACTGTCTCTCACATGCCTTGTTGAAATTTTAACTACCTCTATGAAGTTAAGCATACTTCGAATAGCAAATACAAGCTCATCATGGCCTTGATCATGGTGCCTATAATTCCCTCTACTACCCCTTCGTTCATGATGATGTGCTTCTCTTGAATGTCTACGTCATTGATCTTGCCTGTCTTAGCAGTCCCTTTGGTTATTATGGTCCCATTAGTCATTATGCTAATTTTGATTGCCTCCATCATGACCTCACCTTCTGTTGTCACAATCAGAGCCAAAAGAAGAAGAAGATGATGAAGGAAAAGAGGAAGGAGAACCAACACCATCATGGTATCCACTACTACCTATTTTATGATCATGATCACAATCATGATCATATTTTGTGTTTGCATCCCTGTCTTGACTTACTTCTTTGGATCCTACTTTGTTGTTAGATCCCATATTACTAGAATAAAGATTGTGAAATGTGGAGTGTAGATTCTAGTTTTGACCTTCATCATCGAAGTTAAAGAGAGGAGTGTCATTGAGTGGAAGATTTTCACTAACTTTTTGGTACAACAGGAATGGAGAATCATGAAGTCCCTTTCCCTTCAAAAGTTCATAGTGCTACTCTAGCTACCAATCTCATAAGCGTTGTGATTTGGTGAGCTAATAATCTCTAGTGTTGACATCTTCCATGATATATTCCCCATGGTGGTCTTGAAGACCACATCATGCAAGCATTTGATAAAGCATTGTAGGAGTAGCATGATCTAGTGGCAACATAAGGTTACCCTCCATGTCCCAGCATCGTAGTTGTTCATCCTAGTGTCAAATGAAGGTAAAGTTTAGCACATACTCATTAAGATGAGTATATGTAATTCAGTGCTATTGAGACTTTGATGGATGAGAGTTATCAGGCTTGGGCAGAGAAATGCTCCTGTGAGAAAAAGACATTGTTGATTAGCAAAACAAAAATCACATTATGCTCTAAGAATTTGATGTAGTAATTGTAACACAAGATATGACTCTGAGGTTCATTCCAATGATTTAAATACTTTCACTAGATCCTAGATAGTGCACAAAATAATAAAAATGTCCCCAAAAATGGGGCCAATGATGAGTGGCGAGGTACCCCTATGCCCAACCATATGAATCACTAAGGCGTTACATGTGATTTGGTCGAATTCCATGGACCTATAGTTATCTCATACACTAGTTCCTCTAGAAAGTGAAATGGCATTAAGAATGTTCTTTGTCTTTCCAACCACACTTGTGAGGCTCAAGGGTATGGTTTAAGTGTAATTGAGGTATATGAATTTTTATCATTTTATGTTTTATGGATGTAATCACCTACAACAAGTAATGTCTATTACCTAGTTAGCCTAACACAAGTAACCGTCTCACTTTCCTAGACACATCCTAAACACATATAGCAATATTGGGCTACCAAATGTTAAGATTTGTTGGGTTACCAAGTACTATATGATGCTCAAAATGGTTGTGCTTGTGTTAATTAATTGTTGGAAATAAATTGCTCAATGAAATGCATTAAAGTAAAGAACAAGAAAGTAAAATGCAATAAAGAAAATATTAAGTTATTCTGAGTGCCACAAGGATTTCCAAAAGATTTCATCTGATTTCGATCATACTACTGTGCTCAAGCACATTAGTGTTCAAACAAAGAATTGTACACACTTTAGACTCCTTCTATAGGCACTCAAAAAATATTCTAACTTTGAGGAAAATAAACTACAAGAGCTTCACTAGTCTAACTAAGAATGATCTAAAACTTACTTCAAATGAGAGCTTAGGCATAGTATTTATAGACTTGGGAAATATAACCCAATGTTGAACATCCAACATTGAATCCAAGCCTCGATGTCATGGCCCTAACGTTGTGTACTCGACATCATGGCTGACACAAATGGGAGTAATTGGCCAACATGCTTGGACATAAATAGAAGGAAATTCTTGTAGTTTGTTCATTGAAGAGTTAGAATATTTTCCAAGATCCCATAGCAAGAGGTCTAAGTGTAATTGGATCTTTATTCAAGCATTGATGTACCTGAACACACCATTGTGTTGGCAATAAAAATGAGCTCTTTAATTCATGCTTGCCACACTTGAAACTCTCTTTCTTTATGCATTTATACATTGTGATTTCATGTAGTTCACATTTAACATTATTCATTCAATAATTAATTTTAACTAATTAAGAAATTAATTAAAATACAAAAGCATGACTCCTTCAAACATACATGTGGCACTTGGTAGCTCAGAAACGATTAGCGTTTGACAACC
>MNCI01008919.1:57088-101939 GCA_015680685.1 Gnetum montanum | reverse complement strand
TAAAACCTTCTACTTGACTAGTTGGCAATAATGCTTATAATTTTTCTGCACATCCTCCCAAGTGATCTTCCATTTTTAACCATTGCATCCCTTGAAAATACCAATCACAATCTCATGAATCCTTAAAAACTACTTTAGATAATTTTTCTTGTCTTAAGATATGGAACGTATGAGTACATGTAATGAATTGGCACAAGGATTATGCTTCTAAAGGTAATTAATCACATTCATATAATAACATTGAGTAAGGTATTTACATCTTCATCTTTAACTCATTGAGAAGAAAAGTGTTTTTATACTCTTTCAATATCTTTCCAACATTTAGCATCAATTTTAAGTTCCCAAATAATACATCCATACAATATAGTAGGATGAATGATAGTCTAAAATTTTTTAATTTTTGACCTTCTAAACCTAAAGACCTAAATCCTTGCACTTGTTTTTGAAAGCCTATAGAGCCTTGAAACCTCTTACTATTTCTTTGATGCACTTCCCTTACATATAATTGTCCATATAAATGAGACATAAATATTTAAAGGAATCTACTATTTATACATTGATACCGCCAAAATGAAAGTTATAATAGGTATTTCTTGTATCCCAAATTATCAATTTGGTTTTATCTACATTCACTTGAAGACTAGATAAATGACAATAACTTTTTAAATTTATAACATATTTGACATACCTTTTGCAATAGTGGAGATCAAAGAAATATCATTTACATATAAAAGAAGATTCACTACTTGGGATCTAATTTTGATAGTATGACTATCTTGCTCATTACAAAACCATTCCTACATTTCATTAATAAAGATACCAAAGAGAGTTCGAGAAAATGAACAACCTTGTTTAACTTCAATTTTGCACTAGAATTAATTTTTTTTTGAATTCATGTCTATAATTTCAATAGTTACTTCCTCATACAATCTTTAAGTTGCTACAATCATATTTTAAGGAAGGTCAACTTTATGCAAGCATAACCATAGTTTTGTACATATCACTAAATCATATGCTTTTGCAAAGTTAATAAAAAAATAAAAACGTTTTTATTAGCCATTTTTGCAAACTACATGCAATGTCTAAAAGTAACTAAATGATCAATAGTTGAGTGATTTTGTTTAATACCTAGTTAACATATAACCTTGACTTGGTTACCTTTAGCCCAAAAACAAATTTTCTTTTCTAGGAAAGTGCCTAAAAACTTAGCAAAAATATTACTTACAATGATTATCTTATAATTTTTCAAATTAGTTTTATTACCCTCTTTATATAATGAGATAGCTTTACTAGTTTTCTAATGTTGCTTTAATCCTTTCTCCATTGCTAAATTTAATTTATGTCAAATTTCTCATTGAATAGTAGATCCTACCTACTTTAATAATTTTGCATATAAGCCATCTAAATCTATAACTTTTCCAAATGCTAGCTTTTCAATATCCTCTATAACTTCCTCAAGAGTAAATTGAAAAGCTCTTTGTTGTACAATAATAGTAGAATTATTATCTTCTTTTGTGAATTGCTTATTATAAAATGAGCAAATACCTTAAAAAGAAAACTTAAATGTTGAAAACGCTTTATGACAAAAACATTGCTAAAACTATCTAAGTTCCTTTCTAATGATGTAAAAAACATTTTTGTTCTACCTAACAAATTTCCTTCTCTTGGTACTAATTAAGCATTTATATGCCTTGACTAAACATCGGTTTGTGACTCTTATTTGCATTCTTAATATTCTACCTAGCCTACACACAATCCTCATTAAAACAAGTCTTTTAAGTACTTTGCTATTGTGAATGTACAAATTGCTTAGCTGGTGTAAGTAAAATTTATTCAAGCTTCTTATGTTGTCTTTCAAGAGTCAATTTGTTATGTGCTACATTCACATATTTTTTCTTGACTTATGAGGTGATTTTGTACTAAATTTTTTTCTATTCTTATTTTTTGTTGTCTAAAAAATAATTTGAATTTTCAACAAAAATTATACATAATGATGAACTAACTTGACTAAATATTCTCCAACTTCCAAATCCTTAGTAAAATCAATATCTTCATAAGAACATAAAAGGAAATCAATGCAAAAGTTATCTTGAGGTCCCATGAAAGTAAATGATGAAGATTAAAGAAATATAGCAAGACCATTGGAAATTAGAATATCAAAATTTTTTGTCTATTCTAATATTTGTTAATCATCTTATTAATAGTATCATTTTCAAAATGTCATGTCTAGCAATGGTCTTCAATAATGTCTAAACTGCCAACATTATGTTAACATTGAACAATTTTTTTATTATAAATTTATCCTTGCATTAAAATATCCATAAATAAATACTAAGCCTTTAGCTAAAAATTCCATAATATATTTGCCTAAGAATTGAAAAGGATTGAAGTAAGTGCATGAGAGTGATATGTTTAAGTTCAACAACTTTAGACATAACACCTTGTAGGCCAATGATGTTAGGATTAGATTTAATGGTGTATGCAAAGAAAGGATCAATGATAGAGAGAAAGAAATTGATGATTCTTTATGATTAAGATCACATTTGACTAGGAATGTATGATAAATGCTGAAGGAATCTTAAATTGTAATCTTAAATCATTTTCTCATTCAATTCAAAAAGATTAGTAAAGTCACTCAGAGTTATAATAGGATGAGATAATTTGTCAAATTATATAAGAAAACAAGTTTTATAATCATTAAAGATTGAAATAGAAGAATTAGTAAGAGTGAAGAACCATTGAGTTGCTATCCCTTAAAATGTGGTGACAAAAGATGATGTTATATTATGTTATGGATACCTAATAGTATCTTAAAAATTTGAAGATGTTGGTGAGTATGTTGGATAGGTTTGGAAATAGGGTTGAAATTTTAAAAATTAAAAGAATTATTTACTAAAGGTTATGGAGGCAGATTAACAATGTTTAAGAGATATAAGTATCTTGTTCTAGAATTTGTATGAATATGACTAAGAAATTGATTGTCTAGAAAGTTTTGATTTATTATTTTCCTAGTTTGAGGCCTACAAGTTCTACTAGATCTGATCATAAACTAAGTCAATACTGAAATATTTTTTTAAAATTATTTTAATCATGAAAATAAAATACCTTTTTAATGAAACATTAATAAGTTAAAAAACTTAGAAAAAGAAATGTTGGTCAAGGAAACCAAAAATTGGGACCATTCTAGCACCAAAAAGGGTGTTGATGTGAAAAATTAGTCATAAATATAATCTAACATACAATGCCTTAAAAATACAATTTCACAAGGTATTTGCATAAGGCACCTTATTTCTGGGCATTGCTAGTTGGGGAATAGTATCTATAGAAGAGTTTAATAATTGATATAACAAGCATAAATAAAATTAATGGAGAATCTTAAATTGTTTGCATTGCATTAAAATGTTGGAAAAAGGGAGAGAAGACAAAATAAATTGGGTAGATAATAACATAAAATGTTAAAATTAAAACAAGCTAATAATATAAGAGACTTAAGAAATAATAGCATAAAGTATGAATAGTAAATTATAGTAGCAACATGGCCAAATAATAATAGAAACATTTGAACAATAGGAACAATAGTAAGAAACAATAACAAGCATGTAGCAGTAACAACAACTAGCAACAAGTTGTAGGCAACAACACTAGGTAGCAACTTGCAAGCAACAACAAAATTAGATAATAACAACAACTTCTTGGTGTTAGCACTAGTAACCACAACTTGGAATTAAGATGTAAGAAAAGGAAAAAAAAGTGTAAAAGAAAAATGAGAAAGAAATGAAAAGAAAAATAAAGAAGTAAAAAGACTTTTTTCTAAATCCTCCAATAATGAATCCTTTGCTCACTCTTTGGGCTTTTATAGCCTATGCATTATCTTATCCTTTTTATTTTTATCTTTGGAGAGAAAAGCATGGATGTCATATGTCATTGTGCATGTTAATTCAAAATATTCATGATCTTCTAAGTAATCCTTAAAATTTTTTATTTTCATGCTTCAAATCTTCTTTAAATATTTTCATCTCTATGTTTTTCTCAATGAGCACAACTTGTCCAATCAAATAAAATAAAAATAAGTATAAATATTAATACATTACTTATTAATTAGAAATAAATTTTTTTCCTTATTAGTATTAGTATTATTAAGTATTTAAACTAGAAAAACTAGAGTTAGGACCCAAAAGTAAGCGATGTTGTGCATAATTGGTATAAAGCATAAAAGTTGTTCATTTGTTAGTTACTTACAAGGTATAAAGTATAAAACTTATTAATTTGTAAGTTTTTTTTTCTTACTAGTTACTAATAATAATACTTCCTGTACTATTCACGACTATTATAAAATGGAAATATAAGCTTGATAGAAATATTAGATGAATTTCTTTTTTTTTCTAAATTTTAAATGAAAATAAAATATCATGAGAATTTTGATTAGATTCCTAAGCAAGATTCAACATATTTTAAAGAATTATTGGGTATGAAGAGCAACCATAATAAAAATCTGAAGAAAATTTTGAATGGTAAACTTCAGTAAGGGTTTTAAGAAATTTTAGTAGTAAGTAGTAATTTTGAATAATGAAAATTTAAATCAGTGATATACTATGGAATCCAATAACCTACTAAAAATGGTGTAAAAGCATTCCACCAACTATATCATTTTTGACAAGTTTGAATGATCTATATAAAGAAAAAAATAATTTTTGAAATATATTATGCTTTGTATAGTGGTAGCTTATAGTGCATCACATCTAATCTATTGTGTGTGGGTAGCTATACATACATATATATAATGCTTGTTAAACTATTAATAAAAACAACTATTATATGAATCATCATCCACAAATTATTCATAGTATGTGTATATGAACTATCTATGTTTAAGGTTAAAAAAACAATTTTGACAACTACACTATAGCACTATTAACAAAATTTTGATTTTTTTTCTAAATTCATAATAAAATACTTTATTTACAATATAATGTTCTAAATAAAAAATTCCATTACTTCTAATCCTTTGTTAATGTGAGTTCCTATAGTTGCATCACATAACTTACATACAAAATAATTAAAAATATCTTATATTAAAATTCTATTAATGTTTACATGGTACTTACTTAACAAGCTTGTGCCTTTGCTAGTTGCATTGAATTTTTTAGTTAACTACTTTGATGTAGGATAATTTTGTGGTGAAGGGTTCTAAGATTAGTGTTTATATTGATGCAACCACAGGATTACCCACACAAGTGATTTTTTATCACAACCATGGATAAATAGTGGAGATGATAAATGACAAAGATGTCGAGGAAGACAACACCCATGGATGTGGAGATGCAATACTTGAACAAAAAATGATTATAGGAGCATGAAACCTCTTCTATTCTATGTTCTAGCTCATCTCTTTTGCATGGCTCAGATGTGATGGTCATCACTAAAGATGCATGTGATGACGTCTCAATGTCCATCCTCTTCAACTCGCCACTGCTAACTCTAGGGACACATGGTCCAATATGGTTTTGTACAAGCATGTACATGCAATCTGGTCAGATTCTATACTTAACACTCACCGCTCATCACTTGTAGAAAACCATATTGGACCATGTGGAACCAGATTGGAACTATTTGAATCACAAGCATGTACATGCAATCTGGTCACATTCTATGGATGGGACTAGTGAAGTATCTAGATTGTTAAGTATTAATCACAGGTCACTGTCTTCCCACTTGGACTAGTAATAGCTCTGTTACATATTGTTTAGTCAAAAGTGAGGCATATAATTATTGATGTTATTAGAACATTAAACTAAACTAGATAACAACATAGAAATTAATTATTTAATCCAATTAATAATAATAAGATAAATCCTAAGCTAGCATAAGTGTAATGAGTATCTATTCTTAGCTTGCCATACACATATTGAACTCATATACTCACTTCTAGGATTACCAAGCATTATGCTATTAGGAAAACCAAACAATAATGTTGTTGGGATTACCAAGAAAATATGTATTTATGCTTAAAACTAGTCATGCTCATTCAACCAATTGATTAATGTCCATGAAAATGTAAATATCAAATAAGTACATAGAAAGAAAAGTGCATTTAAAATAAATCTATTCTAAGTGAATGTGCTACTATGAATATGAATTAAATATTGATCTTATTGTTGTTCATGGAATGTGTCTAAGTACAATGCCACTTAAATAAGATATCATACAGTTAATTCAAATTCATGATATGAGTAGTCACTTAGTATTTGCTAAGATTATAGAAGAAAACTATAAGAGTTTGGCTACACTAGTAACCAAATGGTGTCAAATACATGACAAATGCTTGCATATTTATAGACAAATGAAGACATTGTGTTGATGCATATGTGTTAACTTATTTAACAATGTTGATGAGGTTATATCACTAAGGATGCATGGATACAACTAAGTTATAGTAGATGCGATGTAGCATCTCTGATGTAGTAGCCAATTCAGACGTGTTGATGTGGATACCCCGTAGCTTCTAGGATGTAGCATCTACAATATCATAGCTTATCGATATACTTGACAAAATGATTCTTCATCAACAAGTCCTACTAGTTTAGGATTGTATTAGCTCAGGTCCCCTTTCATTCTTTTGTTTTACATATTACAGTTCCTCTAAAATAGCTTTGGATACTTTTTTTAAAAATTGATTAAATTCTTTACAATATAAAAAATTATTAAATCCTAATAAAAATATGAAATTGAATGGTTATGCTATTCCATTTAGTTTCCTAGGCTATTTAAATTTTCCATAATTAGCTCTAAATTATGCTTCCTTATTTTTCTTCCTATCTCTTTGGGATGCATCTTTCATTTGTTCTCTCTTCACAATAATGACCCTAGTACATGTATCCTCATTATTATTCAAAGCCAATGCTACAATTAAGATTTTTATTAAAGCTATTAAGTCTTTTATAAATTTTCTAGTATGGATAGTTTTATCTTGTAGAATGTAAGAAACAAGTTTACATAGCTTAGTGAATTTATTATCATAATCATGGGCAATTATGGATTCTTGAAATAGTTAATTGAATTTATCTTCCTTATTTTCTTATAAACATTGCAACTATTTTTATCTTTAAATACTTTAGTCATTTTTTTCCATTTGATAAAAAGCAAATAGTTGATTGCATCAATGCAGCAGCATCAACATAGTCCTTCCTATATCATAGTCTTCATAATTACCTATATAAATACATGTCCCCACTTCATTTATGGTACATATTTGTCATTTTGTAGGTAAAATATTAAAGTTTTCTTTTATGAAAGCAATACTATTTTTGCCCTCTAAGTTCCCCTAGTGTTGATTGAGTACATTATATAGAGTTTTATTCAAGTATATAATGTACCTAGACACATTGACATAACAATAATAAAATCAAGATTTATTCCATCCATTACAACACTTGGCTAATAGGTTAATTTTATTTCTTGAAATTCATCTTAAATAGTGCTTTAATTTTTATGTAATTAGTTAAATATTTTATTTTATTGGATTAATTCAGTTCACATGAGTATGACTAATTTTGAGCATAAACATATTAACTCTTGGTTATCCTAGTAGTAAATCACTTGGTATGCCTACTAGTGAAACATTTGATAATCCAGTAGCATTAATACATATTCAATATGGTGCAGTAAATTGGGAATGAATACACTATGTTTAGACTAGTGTAGAATTATGCTCCTCACTTAGAGTAAATAGGTCAATAATTTAATATTTTAAATATTTTAATAATAAATAATACAATCATATGCCTTAGTCACACTTAACCATACAATGTAAGCTCACACAAGTGTGGTTGGAAGGGTAATGATCAACATCTTAGCACTTAGCTATCTAAAGTAGCCAAATAGTTGTAATTCCATTGAATTTGACTGGCTCATGAGTAAACAATTACAATGCATATGGTTGGATGTAGGATTACTTTGCTACTCATCATTGATGCCATTATTGAGAATTTGATGCTAGTATTTTAGAAAGCTATGATTATTTTTGGATTGCTATTAGAGCTTAACATAATTTATCATCTCAAAATAATAATATTTTATTCTAAGCTATACTTAGAAATCAAAAGATGTATTCTTCTCATAGGATAGATTCCCACCCACCAATTATTATACATGAGCTTGTAAAAGAGTCAAAAAAAGCTGAAATAAGATGCCACAATAGATAAAAGTTATATACCAAAATTTGGATCCATACTATTGAAATTTGATACTTATTCACCACTAATATGAACAATTGTGATGGAGAAACTTAGAGAATAACATAATGTTGTCACCTAATCATGTAGTGCTACCATCTATGCTTATGACAACATTAATAAAATTGAGACTAGAAGCAGTAGCTTTAGACTACAAAATAATTGATGAAATCTTTAGAAAATACCAATCTACAGAGGCCCAACTTCATAAAGATAGATTTATGAAATCTCACTATGAAGTATCTAAGAAAAAAGACTCTCCTATTCACTTAACATCATAGTCAGAAAATAAGAATATTAATTATCCATTTGAAAGGTCTCAACACCAAAATCCTTCATCCCTTAGTAGAGATAAATTGAGCCATCTACGGTTCCATTCAGTCTTAGTAAGAAACCAAGGTAAGGAATGATTTGAATCTGGAATAAGGGGGACCTCAAGACCAAGGTCTTCCAGCAAATAGTCAAGAGAGTAGAAAAAGGATTATAGAAGAAGAACAAGCTAGCATAACTCTCCTAGCTCTCCATCTTTATCCTTATCATTTTTATTGAGATCTAATGAGGGTAAATATGACTAGGGAAGAAGCATTATTGATAGTAGACCAAGTAAAGATAATAGAAGGAACCATAATAGAGAAGGAAGAAGGAAATGTAGACATGAACAAGGAGATAGATGCCATCATAAAAGAAAATGAAGTAGGTAACACCAAGGAAGATATGATCATAATAGGGATCATAAGGATCGTAATGATTATGATCAACTATTATTTATAATAAGAAGCATGATAAATATCTAGGAGGAAACTTATATCCCTACCAAGCATTAGAGGGACATCTAGATCAAACATTGGATTTGAACAACATCCTTAAGTTTAAGGGAATTTGCAACATAGATCGATAGCATCACCTACAAGCCTTCCATGATGTTTGTATCTTGGAGAACATTGAAAATGAATGGCAAAATCTAAAGCTCTTTTTTAGAACACTTGTTAAAGAAGAAAAACGTTGGTACTAGTTCTTGAAACTATAATCAGTCAAAAGATGAAATGTAACATTGGAGTTATTTAATGAAAAATATTAAACATACTTTAGGAGGTCCAATTTGTGAAAGTAGATCTAAGAATGAAAGTAAGAGAATCATGAATTCCTTGATGCAACCCTAGGTAGGTACTACTCTCTACTTCAAAAATACCAAATCATGGCTTCTCTCAAGGGGAATAACTACACCACATCATAGATGGACATAGGAATAAAACAAGGGAAACTCTTAGGGTCTACATTCAAAGAAAATTGTTAGAGATGAGAGTCCATCAGATTTAAAGGTTCCTTAATTAAATAGCAAAAGAAGAATAAGAACTAAAGAAGAAAGAGAGGACATAGGAGTATAATAGGGATCCCTCAATCCATAAAAAGAAGATCTAGCTCTATAAACTAAATGGAAAAGCACTATTAGAGGAGGTTAAAGACTCTAAATTAGATGAAGATGGATGTGACATTTGCTAATATGAACATTTGAAAGGATATTTTTCAATAATGTCACATTTGTAGGAGTTTAGGGCTTATGCATTAAATTCAAAGTTTGTTAAGAAGCAATCCCCAAGAAGATTATCTTATCCCTAAGGTAACTATAGATAATTTTACCATCAACAAAAATACTATTCATGTGGTGCCTCATCTTATCTTTAAGAGTATTACTAGTAGTGGAAAAACTTACAATCATGGGGGATGCCACCATCAAAGTAGCAATATCCCTTTAGGTGATGGTTATAAATATTATGTTCAACAAGTTGTATCTCCAAATATCTCTACCAATTATGTTTTAAATCATCATTATTATCCTTTGAAATACCATAAAATTGCCAATCCACGTGTTGAATCTCCTTCCACCTATGCTTCTTATCCTTCACAATACTCACAATCTTACACCCCAAATCCTTTGCTAGATAATCCACTAGTGGAAGGAGAAATCTCTCTACATCCTTAATAATGGAATACCACTAGATTAGTGAATTTGAAAATGGATGAAAACTTGATCAATCTCAAGCAAAATCTTTAGAAAGGATCATTCTTTAGGTTATCCAGTCCACACAAACCTTCATAGACATCCATGACTACTAAGCTAACACCAATAACCTTCCAAATAACATTTACAAAATTTCATGTTTGATGAGTGGCGAGGTACCCCTACACTCAACCATACGAATATGAGCGTTACACGCGCAATCCAGTCAAACTCCGCAGACTAAGTGCCTACACGCCTTATAGAACACTTAAGGTTAATTAGTCGTTGTCTTCCCAGACTTACTTGTATTTGTCACGGTTGTATGGTTAAGTAAGTCTGAGGTATATGATTTTTATATCTTTTCTGTTTTATCTCCTATGCTGAAGAGGTGAAGGGTGAATAGACTAATTACTAACTTTAACTAACTAACTAAGTTTGAATTAACCTAGCATCAACATCTGTTCCCACTTACTGTTCACACCTTGAACCAATCCAACCTTGGTTACCAAACACTAGTCGTTGTTGGGATCACCAAGCGTAACACACGTGCTCGAAGCAGTCATACTGAGGCACTTAACTAGGAGAGAAGGGTTGAGAGACATTTAATGAACTAAGAAAGCATTTAAATGATAAAAAGTAAATAACAATAAATAAAATCCTATTTAGCCTATTCCATGCACTGCAAGGTTTATCCAAGAAGTTCATCTTTATTTCTGTACACAAACATGTGTTCAGGTAAAATATTTGCTCAAATAAAGATCCGTTCACTTTGGAGCTCCTACTGCGGGCACATGGAAAATATTCTATCTCTAGAGGGATCAAACTGCCAGAGTTTCGCTATGGTCTAGGCCTAGCATGAGAAACAAGGGAGAGCCACCTCTTATATATAGATTTGGCAGTGCATCACGATATCGCGGCTCATGCGATATCACGTCCCATCAATGTTGATTCATGCTATAATAAATTGAATGAAAGTAGGAAATATTTCTAGAAAAAGAAATGTTTCAAGGAGTCCTTTAATTTATTTGCTAATCATGGAAAATACATCTTGGATGGATTTAATTAACTTAGGTTCTGAAATCAACTTAATATTACAAGAAACGTGTACGATGTGAAACTTGCCACCACTCAAGAAATGCAATATCAAGTTTTAACTTACAAACTAGTTCATCATTATTCCTTTGTGAATAGTAGAAGACATTATAACCACCATCAATGGCTTGTCATATGCTATTAATTTTCTAGTAATTCATATACATAATTACAAGGACTTTTCCATCATCATGGAAAGAACTTGAATAAGCATAATTGATGTCAAACTAGAAATCATAGATCTATTCTTGAAAATTTCTAGAAAAAATTTGAGCATGGAAGGATAAAGAAGAAAAGGGTTCCATCTATTATGTATAATGACATAGGATGCAATTACATGTAAAAAATTTGAATAATAAGAAGCAAAACCATCACATCATGCAAGTCATGTGCTAAACTAGTCAAAGTCCAAAGGTGCCTATATGTAGTAATTATAAAATAGGATGGTACCCAATGATTAACATTAGATGATAGCTCCAATTCTATAATATACATGAAACTAGAAAAAGTCCTTAGAAGTACTTACATCAATAAGATGGGTAAAATGGAGCAATTCAGAAATTATGTCTTTATTACAAAGCTTAGAATTAAATTAGGAAGAGTTGAAAATTCTTGAAGCATTTGAACTTGAATCCTTAGATTTATAAATATTATTGAAGTCTCTTGAGTATTTTTTCTTGAAAAATGAAAGACTAGTAATTATAAATGTGAAATTTATAAAGGAATGAAAACATAAGTTACTAAATGTGGTAAATAGATGACCAGTAGCCTTTACTTAATCATATGATGAAATTACAAGAACTAATTTATGTATATGCCAACACTGAATCTACATAAACTTTATCATTAAGCCTAACTAATAATCACAAAGAAGATTAAATCTTAAGCTAAATCAAGTAGTTAAGAAGAGGGTAAAGAGGCTCCTAAAAGCTAGATTCATCTATGCTATAGTAGATAGTGAGTGGATGAGTCCACTAATCATTGTACCCAAGAAATATCGATAGTAGAAAATTTCCATTAAGAACACTTAAAGAACATTTTTCATTGTCATTTGTGGACCAAGAATTGGACATTATTATAGGTCATACATATTATAGTTTTTTGGATTACTATAGTGATTATAATCAAATCCAAATAGTACTAGAAGACCAAGAAAATATAACATTCATAAGTTCTTGGAAAATTTTACATCAAAAAGAATTTCATTTGACTTATGAAATGTACCTATAATCTTTCAACAACTTGTTCTTAGCATCTTTCATTAATAGATTAATAGTGGTGTGGAGGTCATCATGGTGGATTTCTCCACATATGGGTCAAACTTTGAACATGCATTGGACTATCTTGAGTAGATATTGAAATAATGTGTAGAGAAAAATATTAAGATCAACTAGCAGAAGAGCCATTATATGGTTTAGGAGGACATTTTCTTAGGTCATTGAGTTTTAGAAAAAGAGATAAAGATGGATCTAGAGAAGATAAGAGTGATCCAAGGAATAACACAATAACAAAAAATAGCAAAAAAATGTTTGTATCATTCCTTGGATATATAAGCTACTGTAAGAGATTTTTTGAGAATTTCTCCAAGATTATCAAACCACTAGTATAGCTAATAAAGAAGAATGATCATGTAAATGGATAAAGAAATGTGAGTATTCATTCCAAATTCTAAAACAAAAACTTGTAGAAACTACAATTTTATTGAGCTCTTGATTGGTCCAAGATATTTCACATCATGAAAAATGCATTCAAAGTTTCCTTAGAAGATATGCTTATATAGTTGAATGACCAAAAACATTTATACTACATCCATTGTTCAAGCAGAAGTATTGCAGGTGCATAATTGAAGTACACCATAATGCAAAAGAGCTAATGACAATGGTATACATCTTGGAAAAAGTAAAGCATTATGTGTTTGGGTATTTAATTTTTGTACATATAGATCATAATATAATATGATTCCTAATGAATAGATAATTCTTGTATTACATGGTGGCTGGTAATCTTGTAGGAGTTTTACTTGACAATGATTGATAGAAAGAACACTGAGAACATTATTAAAGATCACTTGTTTCAATTAATATGGGATAATATGGATGATGAAGAGCCGCTTTTAGATCATTTTATAAATGAAATACTATTTTTAAAAGAAATAATGATAGTAATAGATGCAATCAAATCATTGTATGCAAACTTCCTCTCATACTTTCTTGCACAGGAGGTCCCTACTAAATGGTACAAGAATAAAAAGTAATACTTCCTTCACCAAGTCAATCACTACATGGAGATACAAGGAAATCTCTATAATATCTACATAGATGATTTGGTATGATGGTATGTGTTTGACAAAGATCAACTTAGAATTATCCAATATACTCATGAAGAACCTTATGGAGGCCATTATGCAAGAAGGAGGATAGGTATCAAAATCTTCATTGTAGGATAGTTTTGGTCCGTAATCTTCTAGGATGAACATTACTTCTTCAAATACTATGAGGGATGCAAACAAGATGGAAGAATAAATACTAAGCTTGAGGATCCATTAGAATGGATCCAATCATTACAACCTTTCAATCTTGATTTTATGGATCCCATCACACCCATGTTGAATAGAAAGTCCTACATCATTATTATAGTGTGCTATCAAAAGAAGTGGGAAGAGGTTGTAATGGTAACAGATTGTACATCAACAATAATAGTTAAGTTTAGTGTGCCCATGACACTTATTTTTGATAATGGAACTTACTTTACATGTGCTACTTTAAAAAAACTAATGAGACACTTCAAGGGGGAACATAAACTAATAACATCCTATCAGTTCCCAAGAAAATGGTCAAGATAGGAAAATTACACAGATTCTTACTAATCCCATTAGCATGTATAGGTGAGATTGGATCATAAAACTCAATGATGCCTTATGAACCTACTACTTCACTTGGAAACTCCCTACCGACTACTCTCCCTATGAGTTAGTATATGGTAAACTACCAAAACTTCTCATCCAAGTAGAGTTACATCCACTTAACATAACCTATGAGCTAGATCTCAACATCAGTTTAAAACCAAAAAATATATCTCATAAACCTCAAATACTAGATGAAAATAGATAAGTAGCCATTATGATGAATGAAATGCATAAGGCATATACTAAATAATGCATGATGCTAGAATATAAAAAGAAGATTTTCAATTAGAAAACAAGGTCCTTTACTAAGATCCTATACATATGCCTTAATGAGAAATATTTCAAATATTATGAAAAGAATTTTACATTATTTATTCTACTTTTCATTTAGATGCCATGATAATTTACCACCTCGATTACCCTAGTAAGCTAATTTTGGTCAACACAGAAGTGATAAATTCATTTAAACTGATTAGCTAAAAACTCTAACAACATATTAACCCATGGCTAGGTTTGCTCTATTTTTAATATATCCATATTGCAGCTTAGTCTTGGGGTAGATACCAATCTAATAGGATACCCTATAAGGAATTTTTTTTTCATCTTTTTATTTTACAATTTATTTCTATTTTATTAATTCTTCATATATTTTTTATTTCTTATATTTTATTTTATAATTTTTCTTCCTTTAAGTCATTTAATACTTCAAACCCTTTTATTTCAATTTTTCATTTTACATTAATAAGCACTATCATTTATATATAGGCCAATGTTGTTATTTGAATCATGTTCTATGCTATCAAGAAGATTAGGTAAGTAATCATGTAAAGTAGTGAGACCATGTGATCCATCTCTTTAGTTTCTATAAATAAAAGATCTTTATCATGAAAGTAGTGTGGTTCTTCTTATATCAAAACTAAAATTAACTCATGATCTTTATGCCTTGAGAAAAGGGAGAAGGATCATGAGAAAATGGCAAAAGGTATGACATCAAGAGGACTTGTTGATTTTTTGTACTTCCTTGATAAGTCTTACTACTCCATGTGTTAATGTCATTATTCAAATTTTAATTCTAATGAAAGCATATTCTTGAATAATTATTACCTTTCCATGTCACTAGAAAGATGTTATCCATGCCTAAAGAAAGTTTTCTAGTAAGGAAAGCATAGTGACCAATTAATTAACTTACAAAAGAAAATTGATTCTTGAGGTACCATTGGAATAACATGTTTGAAGGTAGGCAATTGCTAAAAACCCCAAAGATCTCTTAAACTAGTCTTATTATGTGACTAGAAACACATGTTACCCATGTCTAAAAGAATCCCTTTAATCAATTATAAAGTTTCTTAAAACACTTAATATTTAAGTAATTAATTAATTAAAAATACTTCCTTCTTTCTTTCATTAAGTAGTAATGTTTTCATATGGGTGTGGGGTCCTATGTTTGTAAGTTTAGGATGAAGTAATGGGATCTCACAAATAAAGTTATGGACTTATTCTAAAACCTAGATGAATAGGTATGATGGACATTTTAATCACATTTAATACAAGGACCTATTATGGATATTGAAACACCGTGAAAATTACGAATCGGCCTAGGGTGAAGATTCATGATTCGGGCGAAAGTTTGCAACAGAAATCCAGAAGACAGAACAAGGCAAAGAGGCATGCAACATCAAGTCTCCAAGTTTCTTACAAATTCCAACCTTATTTTTTTTTCTCTCTTTACGCTACATTACACAACATAGCGTAATGTCGCTCAGCATAACTCTGCTTAATGTAGCCCAATATCAGAAAGTAACATGCTTTGGCAAATTCGACAAAGTTTAAGGTCTAAGAAGTGGACTACGACTTGTTGCATATTCCACTAAGTCTTTTATTCAAGGCTGAATTTATGCTCCATTACGTAGAGCAGCGTAATGAGATTCGAGGAAGTCAAAGTCAGAGTCCAAAGAAGCGCAGCAAATTGACTTCTTCTTTTGCAAATTGGTCGCTTTATGCTTATTACGCTACGCAGCGTAAACAAGCTTACTTGTTGTGAAGTTGACCATTTTACGCTCTATTACACTTTGTGGCGTAAATAAGCGTAAAGCAGCTTGAGTTAACTACTTCTATGCTCTATTACACTCTGTCATGCTAGGCAANGAGTTAACTACTTCTATGCTCTATTACACTCTGTCATGCTAGGCAATGTAAACAAGTGTAATATAGTGTAAGGCCAGCTAAGGCAGTACCAGACACGCACTTGCTATCCATACGTAGCAATACGCTTATCAATGTATCACAGCGTAATCATGAGGTGGCTTCAGCAGGAGTGGTTGATAGCATACTTTGCCCCCTTCCCCCAAAATGTGATGCGACATGACCAGGTTCAACATAAAATTTGCCAAGTCAACGACACTCTAAAATTTTGAGACACGTGTCATCAGGGCCGTGTCTTCTCGACGTGATGCTGACCCTATAAATACTCCAGTTGTCGGAGAAGAGGAAAGATCTTCCTTTTCTTTTAAGAAAGATAGAAGACATTGTTTGAGGGATTGGTAGCAGGAGCTACTGGTCTTTTTGGCAAAAACATTATCCTCTCCATCAGCGATCATTAGCAGTTTTGAGCAAAGACTACCGAAGGCAAAAGAGCAGATCAGAGATCGAGAGATCATCTGGTACGATTGGCAAAGTTTATTGATCAAAAACAGTTGATCGATAGACATCCAGGGTTGACCTTCCTTACATTCCACTTTTGGCTTACGAGGTAGATCAAGCTTCATTCTGTACTCCCTTTTGAACATTTTTCTTGTTGTTTTGTGTATGCTTCGCACAAAGATAAGCGAAGTATACCATTGGAACGTTGTATGCAATATATCTAGATTTCGATGCAAAACATA
Source organism: Gnetum montanum (assembly GCA_015680685.1). Taxonomy (NCBI): domain Eukaryota; kingdom Viridiplantae; phylum Streptophyta; class Gnetopsida; order Gnetales; family Gnetaceae; genus Gnetum; species Gnetum montanum. Next base: position 84,830 of record MNCI01008919.1, on the reverse strand, counting down.
GATCTTGGAATCACACATCTTTTCTAAATCTAATCTTCTTTGTCGCGTTGACGTTATCGTCATTTCAAGTTCTTTACATTGTTTTCTACTTCTTCTATGATTCATCGAGTTAATTATATAATACATATACTATTGCGATATTCAACAATTTACTGATTAAGTAAGTCCCTGTCTGATCGACAAGACCATTCAGGGCACTATAGATTCGTTTTCTCTAGCACGACCCTCTCATGGATCCGTGGTTAAGACTGTGTACACGGATCTTCGCTTAGTATTTCCAGTGGCTGACATTTTTCGTCGTTACAGTTTTTTGGCACTAGAAGAAGGGCCTAAACCTCCGATCTGTATTTTACGGGTAGCCCTATAAGCAATCCATACCTGCGTTCATAAAACGTAAACGTAATACCTTTAGGAAAGTTTACGAAATCGTGTGGTGTAGATTGGTCATAGTAATGACTCCTTTGGAGTCCTATAGGGTAGAAAGCCAAATCGTAATTTTGTTTTATCATCACCTTTGAACCTTTTCGTTGCTATCATCGATCTATCTGAGAGATGGATTCTGCACATACAACCACTATCGCTATGATCACCACTGACTCGGGTGCCACATCCGTAAATCCCATCACCGTTCTCGGATCAGCTTTCGGGGCAACAAGACCTTAGGGACCGTTGCATCGTTCATTGAGATTACAGGGCAAGGTTCCTTCACTCACCTTCTTGACTCCTGAAGAGTATAATTTCATTTACGTCAAGATCCAGGCAAAGCTTGCCCTTAGCCGAGCCAAGATAGAAGCAAAACGAAATTACGAGCTGATCCACAGAGGAGGTTAAGACTTCATCCCTACTGCATATGACATCATCCCCATGATAGATCATTATCATGAACTCCTTTCCCAACTGGTTATGGCTAAGAATCGGACTACACAGTCTATTCTAGAACCTCAAAACGAGGAAGAGGAGGAAGATGAATTCGCAGCCCAATCTGAACACATGGATTCATACCATACCCTCAGCCCCCATACATATGTGAATCCCCTGTTTAATCCTTTCACCGGAGAAGTTGTCCATCTCAACCCAATCATGGCCACCCAAACACATATTCTCATCGTCCCGCAGGCCACTATGCAATCCTCAGTCTTGCAGGTACAAATGCCATCTCAAAATAACATGGGAGTAATCTCCTCGCCACATGTAATCAGTATTCTGTCGGTGATACCTGCATCTATCGCACCCCATTTCATTCCCCAAGTGCAAGTCCATACCACGCCTATAACCCGCTCGGTGCAAAATCCGGTGCAAACCTTATCGTCATAGCCCATTGCAAGACAACAGATCATAACCACCATTTAATCGCAGCGATCGGTTCAACAACCTAAGGCTAGTCAATGGATCACGCCTGTTGCACAGCACAATCAATCTACGTTCTATGGTACGCAACCCTTGGCTGCATCTACCATGCATGTCCCATAGATAACCGCACAACATCCTTACACTCTCCATCCTACACATCTGGCGATGATCAATTTTTCTGCACAGCTTGTCGGGTGGTGGGTTTCACAGGTAGCTCCATCTGTGGGGATAGTCCCTGTTGCGTCGTTTGTTAGCCAAGCTATTACTCCCTTTCCATTACTTGGAATGGATTTTTCAGTCCAACCCCCTTCTCCTCCAGCGCCAACTTTGCCATCAACAGGTTTGGATCAAGCTTTTTTGCTTATTTAGACCCTCATCGAGGAAGTTAAGCGCCTTAAAGCTACTGGCTCTGATACGATACAGGTCATGGATTTCTACCATGATGATCCCATCAGCCCAGTAGTACCCATGCTATCATTGCCTCTAGGGATGTCTTTGCCCCATTTTACTAAATACAATGGAGAAGGTGATCCTAATGCTCATCTCGTTACCTTTAGGTTTGAATCCTTGTTACTACAACAATGGCCCCATATGATTATTCGTGTCTTTGCGATGTCTCTGGCAGGTAAAGCCTTAGATTGGTATCTAGCACTCCCTCGCTCTTCCATCTCAACCTTGGAAGAGCTCCTAACACAATTTGTGACTCACTTTAAATACAATTTAAAGCTAGAAGTCACATTAGACCAACTTATGGGAGTGAAACAAGACCCGCTTGAGCCAGTCCAGAAGTTTATACAGTGATGGAGCACTACTCTAAATGAAATCCACGAGCCTATCGTCGAAGCCCATTTGTTGGCTATTTTCAAAGGAGTAGTTAACGACTTCATCAAGTCTAAACTATACTACCTTGCCTCTTGCTCCTTGAGTCAAGCTTTCGTGCGAACTAAGAGCATCCAAGATGCTGCGAAGGCTAGCAAAGACCCAGCATATGTGGCTTATAAGAACACCAACAATAAGGGTAAGGAAAAAGGTAAAATAGCAACGACAATAGTAGCTATGCTGGTCGAGGACGCCAAAAATAAGAATAACAAGAAGACACCCACAACGCCTGCCGAGACCACGGCTAGTACACGCAGCATTGGCCAAGAAGCACTTGCCCCTGAAAAGACCTCACAGTCAAAACCAAACTTTGAGCGTAAATATCATTCAAAATATACATCCCTGCCTATAAAGCATTCGAAACTATTGAAAAAATTATTAGGAGTAGGATATATTCAAAACAAAAAAGTATTCGAAGAAGCTCTATAGCATCACAGGCGCCATTGTGAATTGCTGAAGAATCCTTCTTTAGCTCTACCTAATGAACCGCTAGTCCCTAAGTCTTTTAGGCTGGATCATTTTTGTGACTACCACCAGTTGTGTGGTTATGACATCGATTATTGTTGGGCGTTGAAGGATGATATTCAACGCATGATTGATGATGGTTCTTTGTAATTAGATGGAAGTAGTCAAACACGTCCTAAAAAGCAGGCGATGCATGTGTACAAAGATCCATTAAATGCAAATAACGCAATGTACACCATCAACATGGTAAGTACGGACAGTGAGAGGAAGGTACCGCCTAAACAACCCTTTGTGTTACGTGTACCTACCAGTTCACCCTAGGGGGCAAGTTCTTCATTGGCAGTTAGTGGCGTCTCAAGGCCACCCTTTGTTATTTGGACGCCCTCTCCAACTATAACTTAGTCTCACATTAACAATAAAGCCGCAGCCACACCCACACCTACTCCTAAGACGCCTTTTATCCTTAGAGCACAAAAACCACCAGCTGCTCCTTTTATGCAGGGGCAAGTCTCTAACAAAAACCATCAACCGTCATCCAATAAGAAAAAGGAAGGAGATGCATCAATTAACTCAACTAAATATCGTTCTATGCTAGGGTTTGCTAAGCCTAGACCCCTAGCTTCTACACCTTCGCCTGCACCTCCTAGGCAAGACAAGGGTACAGAAACACAGCCACCTCTCCTCAGTAGGAAGAAATACAACCCTCCGACTGATGCCATTCCACCTCGGGAAATTTGTCTCTTAGGGCAAATGGAAGAAGACATAGGAGACAAGCAACCCAGCCGAGAGCGAGACCTCCTCGATGCATTTATGCAAGTCAAGCAGGCTCTAAAATATAAGAACACAACATTGAGCCTCTATGACTTGCTTATGACATCTCAAAAGCACCATGAGGCTATGGTTCGTATGCTGACATCCATACCTGTGGTTGAAGGCTTACCAACGGAAGAGGAAGCGATACATGCTGTCATGTTTCCCCCCACCGCTGAGTGACCCAAACCTATCCCATTGACCTTTCACGATGAATCCATCAAAGATGATCCTGAGAAAGGTCGAGTAACGACAGAACCCATGTTCATCACCATTTGGGTTGGTCAACATCGGATCCGGAGGGTGCACGTTGACGATGGTGCGGCTACGAATGTCATCCCTTATCCTATAGTGGATAAATTGGGCCTAGTCAACCAGATCAGTCCTACGATGACATCATGCCTAAATTCATTTAACGGGGCATGATTTTAAGTCAAAGGGATGGTGCATATCGATTTTGTAGTAGGAGACCAATTCCCAACAAACGCTACATTTATCGTTGTCGAGGAGATGCCCGGCTTCAACCTGATTTTGGGGAGGTCCTGGCTAGCCCAACTGAGGGTAGTTTCATCACTGATACATCAAGAGATACACCTACCTTATGCAGGAGGAGAGGTAGTGATACAGGGTGATGAAATAACTCCCAGAACCATCAATAACATTGAGGAAGAACGGGGTTTGGAAATCGAAATGCTTGGAGAACAAACCCATGTCCAAACGCCCGAACAAGTCAGAATGACTAATGATAGCCTAGCTTAGGCCGACCTACCATTTCAGGGAGAGGAGGATGATGTGGAGGAGTCAGGCCATAAATCTCCTTGCCCTTATGCACCACTCAACATAAAAGCTATCAAAAAATAATTACGGGTTAGCGATTGACCTGCGTGGTATTTACACGCATCATTACATTTTCACTATTTTGTCATTTATGCTTATCAATTTTGACTATCAGTTTTGTTTAGTATCCATATATTTGTGTCTGCTATCAGCTACGTCATTTACGTTTCCCAGTTTACACCATTTATGCTTCTTGACTCCTATTAGCTATATTAGTACAATTACGCAAATATGTACACTTCTATCAATTGCATTCTCTGACATACACAGATGGCCCACAACGACCTAAAACTAGTAAAGGCCTGTAACAACCTAAAACTAGCAAATTCATCTATATCTTATGCAAACGTTATGTGACGGCCCTCAATGGCCTTAAACTAGTGACTCCATTCTACAGTCATAATAACGCCACCTATCCAAAACCTTCGACAATCCTATTTATGCTTTATATAAATAAAGACATGAAATTAAAAACCATAACATAAAGAAAATTTCTTGATTAATCATGCCAAAATTCATATTATCTTTGTTCCATCTCATAAATAAAATTGTGTGTAATCACAATTACGCATCCCCTCTAGCACTACTATCTCCCATATCCCTTAACTCTGCCTCTAAGCCTAACAAATTGTCTTTGTATGGGCCATCCCTTTTAGGAAGTATTCCTTCATGAGGAACAACATCTTCACAGGGTTCTTCCACTAACAGTTGCTCCCCAAGGGGACGATCTACGTCATTATGCTCTCCTTCTTAAACATGCTCCTCGTCTTGTCCATCTTCTTCATCTGTTCCTTGTAACTACATACAACAAGTACATAAGCAAAAGCCATGATAGGACAAGTCAAGAAATTTAAATTCAATAACACTCAAACTTACTCGCGATGGATCTGCATCCGTAGCAAAGGGGAGTTGATCTAAACCGACCCACAGGCATTGCATAATCTCATCTTTGGTCAACTCAAACCAAACTCTATTCCCCAGATTAGTTCCAGCCTTCACCTTCCCTTTCTCCATGCTAGTCCACCGGGGTGGTTCGGGAAAGAAGGTAGGGACTGTGGTCTCTTCCCTGAGAAGAGTAATTTCTCTTTCTGGGGACGCGCTCACCATCACCTGCTCTTGAAACTTCTCGAAGGCCTTTGACGCACTAATGACATCGAGGAACAATCGCAAGGATTGAGCTTTAACGGTAGAATCTCGATAATGCTGACGATAAGAGATACTTTCTCACTTATACAGATGCTTATGATCTTTCTACTTCTGCCCCCACTCTTGGACACTTGCACAAAATTTCTTCCAGTCCTGATTCTTCTGGGCCAAGAGCTCTATTTGCATCCTTTGCTCCACCAATTCATGACTAGTTTGTACACTATTTCTGACTACGGTCCAGTAGTGAGCGCAGTCAATGATAGCTGTCTGCCAGTCCTCTTCACCCATTCCTCAAGCTTGCAGGAATTCACATCGCGACCTTAAGTCTCCGACCTCTTTGGTCAGAGACATCCTTTCCTTCTCTGATCTCTCCAGCTTCTTCGAAAGGTCTTCATTTACATTTTGACTCTCCCACAAGGAGCGGGTCAAGCGTAACGCACATTTACACATTTTCTCATAAATGTTGCGTGGCACGACCGTTCCTTCCGATGAGGGTTTGATGGTGTCCAGGTTAATGGGCTTCGTAGAGTCCCATCGAAGGTGGGCTCCTGATGATGAATATTAGATCAAATGTAAATAAACATTGTAACCTTATAACAAAATAAGCATACCATAGCTGCAACATACCAGCCCCAGGATCGACATGCTCTAGGCGCTCGATCATATCACCGACGACACCTTCCATAAAGGTAAATTTATCGGGGAATTCACCCCACACTTTGCTTACAACAGTGGATGGGGAATTACCTCGTTCATCTGTAGCATAATTAAGTCAAAATTTTTGGCTACTAACAGAATTTCTTAAAAATTTCAATGGACTGATTACCTCTTCTTGTCCCAGTGGGAAGTGCATCAACGTTCTCTGCCTCCACTCTCTCTTCGTGCACAAGGGTCTGTGCGTCACTCACTCTAATAGCTGGGGCCTCCTTCCCCACGCCGTAATACCACCGCCCTTATTTCAAGGGTCAACCGCTCTATAGGTCTCCCTGTTTATGCCATATAATGCACTCAAATAATTCAAAATAACTTGAATAAGTTGCATAATACAATAATTACCATAACTTTTACTATATCCTTTCGCTTACCAGGTGGAGGTTTACTCCACTGAAACTTAACTTGTACAGTTTTTCCCGTGCCACCTGCTGGCTCCACAGGTGCCTCGGTTAGACAAGGCCTTTTACGCTAAACCGAGGCATCTACTATTTCTGTCGCCAAGCATTTTCCCCGTGATGCATCACCAGTGTAAGAGGGAAGCACCCCACCTACACTGTCAGAGCCTTGCATTCGAGGTGCACCAAATTCCTAGTCATTATAAAAAGCGACTTCCCAATTCCCTCCAGAGGATCCTGTGACCGGATAGTGCCGAAGAGGTGGGAGATATAGGGTTTGGATAACTAGTCTCAGTCCTGTTGCACCCATACCCCATTCCTCTGGACCACGAAAAATTCAGCAAAATACCAGAGGAAAGCTATGAAGAAGGCAAAGTGCACACTGAAATGGGACTCAAGCTTTTGGCAGAGCCTGATCATTTCAGTGCATAATCCCTCAGTGAAATAGCTTGCCCAGTCGAATTGGGTCCCTTCCTCAATCACCTCTCGCATGATACGGGCCTGTTCTATAGTGAAGAACTTCCCCTGCGGGAGTGTTTTAGGGAAAGCCCAAGCTCAAAAGAGGGGATAAATGGTCTTGGCAACCTCTAACTCGATCTTTTCACAAGGAATCCCTTTGTGTCCTTCTTAGTCCCCAACCACTCCTTCAGCTCTTCCTGATATTTGACGCTTCTCCTCGAATTTTCTTCTATGAGAAGACCATCTGAGGGGATGCCGAAAAGGTTAGTAAATAGTTGAGCGTCAATGTCAAAATGCACACACACATTACACATATGTGTGGAAAAACGTTCAGCTCCCTCGCTGAAGGAGTTAACTAGGGTTAACATTTCACTTGCGAGGACATTGGGGGTTACAGCTAGGAACAAATGCATTAGCCTCGCCTCCCGTAGCTTAGTAACCAATGCAATTGGGGCCACCGTGTGGCTGAGCCAGTGTTTTGCTTCCTTTATGTCGCCATAATAGAAGAGGAGGGTGTTCGCCTCGCAGCCAGAAATCATGATGGTAACTTCCTGGGATTCCCTTACTGATAACACAAGACACAAGTCAAGATAGCAAAGACAATGTTACGCAACATTTCAAACACTAATATCCTATAACTAATTGTAGCAACGAAACCTTACTAGGTCCAAATGGCAAAGGAAATGGAGGAAGCTTCCTTTGCACGTCTGCGAGGGTGAGGGGTGGGTTCAAATTCCATTCCTCATGTAACCACCTGAGGTTTTAACAACTCTTGAAGGAATCAGCATAACAGGTAGGATACTCAGGAATTTTGAAGGCCATTTGCCCCATAACACCTACGCGTATGTTGCTAGTGGATGTAAACTCATTTATCACCCTTTTGATCAAGGAAAATGTATCATTATTGCCTAATAACCCATTTTCATTGATGAAGAACCTGTATCATATAACACATTACTATCCTATGCTCTACAAGTTCAGACATTAGAAAACATATTAACAACACCGCAAGTAAAACGACTTACCCGCCTGAATAATACACCATGCCCGGTGGATTATGAATGTAGGTTGAGACATGACGGGCTACAAACAAAGTATTATACGCATGATAACAGCTAAATCTAGGCATCTCCTAGATCCAACTTAAATGCCTCAATCCTCTGGCACTAAGATCACAGTCTTGGGGTTGACTAGTATCAATAGCCCCATCTGTTAGGAAAGCCAGGACATCCTGTGTAGAACCGACTAACAAATGTTCCAAAATAGCTCCAGCCACATCACCCGACAAATGCGACCAAACGATGATGCTGTAGTTACGCAACAAAAACTGTAAAAACTCTAGCGCACCCTTCCGGAACCATATTGCCTTCCCCTACAAATGAGTTTGAGGGGGAGGAACATTGGCTGCGGGAGGGTTTATACAACATAAAACCCTGACTATGTCCAAAACGATTAGGACAGATTTCACCATTATGCTGTACAGAACATAAACACGTTACCATCTAGATTCCGTTGCATGCTTAGGAAAACTATTGGAAAAAGTACAAATTACGCTTTAGCCATACAGCCAAAATCACTTAAACCCTTACAATAGTGCAAGGTTTGTCTCAGACAATGGCGATAGACGCAATACCGCTATTTAAACCCTTGTTTCAATACAAGGTCTACATTTCAAAACTCTAAGTTTATGCAGATGATGCAAAAGAATAAACAAAAGAGAAAGCATATCACCAAAAGTAATACGAGTAAGTGAGGGATGGCCTACCGATTCAGGGGAGTAACATCTTGTACTTCAACCAAGGCTTGCGAAGCACGCTGCAGACTCCCCTGTACTTCATCAATTTTTGCTAGTTTGGCATTCTTTCCTCTCACCTTCGGTGCCATGGTTACAGTCCTGTAAACCTTTAGAAATGTGCTGCTATCTTTTGCTCTTTCTCCCTCTTTCTGCGATAGCTGAATTCGAATTTGCAATAGCCAACAGCCTATTTTCGATAAGAACCACTTATTTATAATATGCAAAACTAACTGACTTGATGCCCGATTAAAGCGGGACTTGCCCAAATGACAGTGTCAGCATGAGCTGGAACCCAAAGATCAGGGCATTAATGTGGCAGATATTGCATGCATTATGGTCCGAAATGACCTTAAATTGTTGCATCTTATCACTTCGTAATTGGGTCACATTAATTATAGGTTGTTCACGGTATTCAAAATTCAGTTAGCTCTTCACGTTCAGCAATGTCATACCATACCTTTTTCAAACTAAACCAAGCGTCATATGTTAATACTGGCGGCATTTAACTTAGCATTTTCCTAATTACTTTCATATTTGGCAATTTTGCAAGACAATTGGCAAATGGACGAAACTTTATTTACACCCCTAGCCTTAACAGGTCCACATGGGGGAATCATTAGACAATTTGATCCCATACTAGTAGAAACTAACTTTGCCCTCAATGATGCAACCATAGCCACGTCAGAAACGTCTCTAGATTGGCCAGAATAATCGATGCACACACTAGATTTGGAGGCTAGAGATGTAACCGAAGACCCCCTTAATGAGGTCTCTGTGGTTACGAATAAAGGTGAGAACAAAACTCTTAAGGTTAGTTCTTTACTAGACCAAAAGGCACATGACAATATAAAATAGGTGCTCCAGAATAACGTCACAGTATTTGCATGGTCATATGAAGATATGTCAGGACTAGATCCAAGGTTAATACAACACAACATAATTCTAGATCCCCATATTAAAGCAATTAGACAAAAAGCACGAAAAATTAAGCTAGAGGTCACGCTAAAAGTATGTGATGAGATCACTAAACTATACCAAGCTGGTTTTATCCACGTGGTCGATTACTCAGATTGGGTATCTAATATTGTAGTTGTCCCTAAGAAGACCGGAGGGATACGCATTTGCATAGACTTCCGAGACTTGAATAAAGCTACAATCAAGGACAATTTCCCGCTACCGAGTATCGACCAACTAGTAGATACAACCGTTGGGCATGCGCTTTTATCCTTTATGGATGGTTTTTCAGGCTATAACCAGATTCACATCAACCCAGAACACTAGCTAACAACAACATTCATGACACCCTGGGGGACCTTTTGTTACACTATGATGCCTTTTGGTTTAAAAAATGCTGGAGCTACGTATCAATGAGCTATGACGTACATCTTCAGTGATTACCTCCTAGGAATACTGAATGATTATGTTGATGATATAGTTGTTAAGTCTATAAGGTCAGAAGATCATTTAGAAGATTTGGAGTTAGTCCTTAAAAGATGCTCTAAGTATGACCTCCGGCTCAACTCAAAGAAGTGCGTATTCGGAGTCAAAATCGGGCACATGATGGGGTTTGTGGTATCGGAAATTGGCATATGAGTAGACCCTGACAAGGTCAAGGCCATTGTTGAATTGACACCCCCTACAAATCTCAAGCAATTACGTGGATTCCAAGGGAGGTTATAGTTTATTAGGCGGTTCATCTCGAGGTTAATGGATAAGTTATACCCTATGCAGCATCTGCTTAAATAGGGGGTTAATTTCGAATGGACGGATGATTGTCAGCATGCGTTTGACAGCTTGAAACAAGAACTTCAACGCTTGCCAACAGTATTCCTCCCACAATGGGATCAGTCGTTCTACATTTACCTCGCAACCTCAGATGTAGCCCTAGCTGCATTACTCTATCAAAAGAGAGATGATGGGTCAAAAGTACCCATCTACTACTTGAGTCATGCTCTATGTGCATATGAAATGAGCTATAATGAAGTAGAGCATAATTGTTTTGTGTTAGTATTTAGACTCAAAAAGTGCAGACACTATCTCTTCCGTAGCCAAGTCAATATAATCTGCAAAAATAACATCCTTAGAGCTATTACGCACAACCTATATGAAAGTAGTAGGATAGCTCATTGGAAAGCTATCATGGCAAAATTCGATTTGCATTACATTGGTTAATCTTCTACAAAAGGCCAAGCGATAGCCGACCAACTAACAACATCACCTATTGATAGTCAGGCGATGATAGAACCTGAATTTCTCGATGAACATGTACATAGTCTAAGCTCTATTCTAACAGGCCTCAAAGTAACATTACATTTTGATGGAGCTTCAACCGCTAGAGGTGGCAGTGTCACCACGGTCATTACGCTGTCACCTGAGGATGTACGTCTGCACGCCTACTGCTTGACCTTCCCCTGTACGAATAATGTGGCAGAGTATGAGGGGCTCCTCAGGGGATTATTAACAGCCAGAGAGCTTGACGTTCAACACTTGGCGATTAGGGGCGATTCGATGCTCATTATAAATCAAATCACAGGAGTCTACATGTACAAGGCTGGACATTTACAGCCCTACTGTGATATGGCTAAAGATCTTCTAAAGCAGTTCATAGCAACCGATGCCCAACACGTGCCTCGAAATGACAACACGCTAGCCGATGCACTAGCTATATTAGCATTGAATGTGTCGCCGCACCTGCTTGACACCTGTCCCGTCTTAATGATAGAGTGTGTAGATCCTATCATTCAGACGGTGCCAATATTTTCATTGCTCACGGATGAAACACCAGAATGTTACAATAACATTAAAACTTACCTCCTGCATGGCGAACCACCACATGAGCTAACACATGCACAGAAAGACGCAATCCGTAAGCGAGCTAGGCAATACGTCATCATAGGAGATAGTACCCTTTGTAGACGCTCTTTCGATGGAGTATTGCTTATTTACGTTAACAAGGATCAAGCACAATGTATAGTCGGCGAAGTTCACGAGGGACTGTGCGGAGGACACGTAGCCCCATGGGCAATGGCCGTAAAAATCCATCTTTTAGGATATTATTGGCCCTATATGGAAAAAGACTATTTTAAAAAGGTCAAAACGTGCGACATGTGTTAGCGTTATGCAAACCTTATACATGTGTCGCCTACGGAACTACACACGACTCAGATTACATGGCCCTTTCAACGATGGGGATTAGACATTATAGGGCCTATCACACCAAAATCTTCCACAGGACATAGCTTCATAATCACCGCTACTGAGTATTTCACGAAGTGGGTTGAAGCCATCCCTTTGCGAAAGATCACATCTCAACAGATCTGCCATTTCATTTTAGAAAACATCGTAACTAGATTTGGCCTCCCGATGACTATCATGACCGACAATGGGCCACAATTTAGCAGTGTGGAAACCAAACCTTTTTGTGATAGCCTTGGTATCAAACAATCTTTTCCCTTGCCTTATTACTTGTAAGGAAATGGTCAAGCTAAAGCAACAAATAAGGTCATTATCAATTTGCTTAAGAAAATGCTCAGCAGTAACAAAAGATTATGGCATGAAAAGATCCTCTACATGTTATGGGCGTATCATACCACATGCAGAACAGCTACAGATAGTACACCCTATAGCCTATTCTATGGATCTGAGGCGGTGCTGCCCCTCGAACTACAAGTTCCTTCTCTATAGATGGTCCTCTCCACGATTATAAATGACACTCAACACACTGAGTCTCGGATCATGGATTTGGATTCAGTAGAGGAGAAGCGAATACAAATGCTTAATACCATTGAAAAGTATCAAGATAAGTAGAGGCAGAAGAACCATCATAATCTACAACAACGTTCGATCAAGAAAGGAGATTTGGTTCTCAAGGCCATTCGCAAACTAGTAGGGAAATTCTCTGCAAATTGGGAGGGCCCTTTCTTAGTAACCTGCGTGTATGGCAACGGTGCATTCAAGCTAGCAGACATCAACGACAATGAGTTATCAAATCCTGTGAATGATATATACCTAAAGTAGTACTACATCTAGCTGCATATCCAGTGTTAACATCAGGCGCAATAATCATCTACTATGACGTAAAACTGGCACTTTCTGCATGCGTCCGTCACGATGCTAAACTGGCAATGATCATCTGCCATGACATAAAAATGGCAAATTGCAATCGTCCGCTACGACGTAAAACTGGCACTTTCTGCACGTGTCCGCCATGACGCTAAACTGGCAACAATCGTTCGCCATGACGTAAAACTAGAAAATTTCAATCTTCTACTACTACGTAAAACTAGTAGTGTTGTACAGGTTCGCCAAGACATAAAACTGACATTTCCTGCATGCGTCCGCCATGACGCTAAACTAGCATTGGCTGTCCGCCATGACATAAAACTAGCATAGGTAAGTATCTGTCTGCTGAGACGTAAAACCAGCATAGACTTGTTCCTGGGTCACGACATGAAACTGACATCCACAGCACGGTCTGTTGAGATCATAAATCAGCTCTACCGCCATCCGCTACAACGTAAAACTAGCATTTTTTAGTCTTCCTAGACTTTAAACTAGGACCATGGTCTGCTGGGACTTAAAACCAGCAACAACAGTCTACCAAGACTTAAAAATGGGACCTACAGGCCGCCAACATACAAATCAAGTGAGTGTAAGCATCTCTGCGTAGCTGTAAAATGAATGGGGTGGGGTGTTGGGATAGCCCCAGCATCGCTACCTCGCGGGCATTCTACTGATTCCTCGAATATGCTGAAAGGCATACTATTGATCCCTAGGAGATGCTGTCACTGCACCCATTTCAGCGGTGGCACCTCTGAGAGGTTAGTTTAGTCATTCGAAGCCCCAAAGGAGTTCTCATCAACCACGACCTTGGGGACCTCCGCCCATCGTCATTATTAGACTCTAGCTTCATAGATTCACCTAGCTGGTTCTTTGTATAACTAGTTGGGTGCGACGAGTCTGATTTTCTTTAGTGGCGATATGCTGGGCCGAGCATCAACATTGAGACCCTGGCTTCTTGCTATGGTCCCGTGCCCATGGCCCGTTCACTCTTCCTCACCTTGGATGGCACTTGTTTCAACAACTTCTCTAGCGATTCAGCTGAGCATTGGTGCCATCTGTTTTCTTCTTTGATTGCAGGTTACTTGCTACGAGGACGTTGTTCAAAAGTTCGTTCACCTGAGCAGTGAAGTACAGACATCGTTTTCAGATGGGCGCTTAGGTTAGCCTGTCTACTTAGGAGTGCAACCCTATTTTCTTCATAATCCTACCTCTCGTTACTATTCCCCTCCTTAGCCATTCCATCTGCTTTCCTTGTACAAAATGCGAATACGCAGCATACGCTTTCCACCTCTGCATTACAATCAAGTGCATGAACTGACGCAACCCAACTCGCCTAGTGGGAACCAAAAAAAAAGGGGAAGTCGGCAAAATGGATGAAACACAACTCATCTAGGCCGCGTAGATGTAACACTATTCATCCATGCAAGCCCTTTTATCTACAATATGATGGCATAACTCGATGCATATGCAATCGCAGGAGGAGGCCTTATCGCTTATGTGTGAAAAGCCATACTCACACACTTGAGTCTTTCCCGAACCTCTCTTGAGTCTTCCCCAAACCTCTCTCCTCTTACCTTTGTAAGAATTCCCTCCCGTACCATTTTATCTTCCATTTCTCTCACTTCTGCACTTCTAGATTGACAGGGAGACACCTGAGTAACCGTCGATAGACGCTATTGGTACTTTTAACCATCCAGTGTTTTGTATTCTTTGTCGACATCTTTTGAGCAAGCCCTCTAAACGTCAACAAAGAGGGGCCATTGAAACATTGTGAAAATTACGAATCGGCCTAGGGCAAAGATTCATGATTCGAGTGAAAGTTTGCAACAGAAATCCAAAAGACAGAACAAGGCAAAGAGGCGCGCAGCATCAAGTCTCCAAGTTTCTTACAAATTCCAACCTTATTTTGTTTTCTCTCTTTATGCTACATTATGCAACATAGCGTAATGTCGCTCGGCGTAACTCTGCTTAATGTAGCCCAATATCAGAAAGTAACTTGCTTCGGCAAATTCGACAAAGTTTAAGGTCTAAGCAGTGGACTACGACTTGTTGCATATTCTGCTAAGTCTTTTATTCAAGGCTAAATTTATGCTCCATTACGTAGAGTAGCGTAATGAGCTTCGAGGAAGTCAAAGTCAGAGTTCAAAGAAGCATGGAAAATTGACTTCTTCTTTTGCAGATTGGTCACTTTACGCTTCTTACGCTACGCAGCGTAAACAAGCGTAACTTGTTGTGAAGTTAACCATTTTACGCTCTATTACGCTTTGCGGCGTAAATAAGCGTAAAGAAGCTTGAGTTAACTACTTCTATGCTCTATTACGCTCTGTCATGCTAGGTAGCGTAAACAAGTGTAATACAGTGTAAGGCCAGCAAAGGTAGTACTAGACACGCAGCTGCTATCCATACGCAGCAATATGCTTATCAGCGTATCGCAGCGTAATCATGAAGCAGCTTCAGCAGGAGTGGTTGATAGCGTACTTTGCCCCCTTCCCCCAAAACATGATGCGACATGACCAGCTTCAACATAAAATTTGCCAAGTCAACGACACTTTGAAAGTTTGAGACACGTGTCATCAGGGCCGTGTCTTCTCCACGTGATGCTGAACCTATAAATACTCCAGTTGGCGGAGAAGAGGAGAGATCTTTCTTTTCTTTTAAGAAAGACAGAAGACATTGTTTGAGGGATTGGTAGCAGGAGTGACTGGTCTTTTTGGCGAAAACATTATCCTCTCCATCGGCGATCATTAGCAGTTTTGAGCAAAGACTACTGAAGGCAAAAGAGCAGATCAGAGATCGAGAGATCATCTGGTATGATTGGCAAATTTTATTTATCAGAAACAGTTGATCGATAGACATCCAGGGTTGACCTTCCTTGCATTCCACTTTTGGCTTACGAGGTAGATCAAGCTACATTTTGTACTCCCTTTTGAACAGTTTTCTTATTGTTTTGTGTATGCTTCGCACAAAGATAAGTGAAGTCTACCATTAGAACATTGTATGCAATATATCCAGCTTTCGAGTCAAAACATAGATCTTGGAATCACGCATCTTTTCTAAATCTGATCTTCTTTGTCGCATTGACGTTATCGTCATTTCAAGTTCTTTACATTGTTTTCTACTCCTTCTATGATTCATTGAGCTAATTATGTAATACATATACTATCGCGATATTCGACAATTTACTGATTAAGTAAGTCCCTGTCTGATCGACAAGACCATTCAGGGCACCACGGATTCGTTTTCTCCAGCATGGCCCTCGCACGGATCCATGGTTAAGACTGTGTACATGGATCTTCACTCGGTATTTCTAGTGACTAACATTTTCCATCGTTACAGATATGGTAAAGCATTTTACATCCCTATATTTGCAATCCTTTCTTATTCCATTATTTACCTTACTGTTACATGTAATTATTTACCTCATGGTTTTGGTTAGTGTAGTGCAAGATTCAAAAAAACAATTATTCTGTGGATATGACCTATAAAATTGCTCAATATTCAAATTTAAATGTGCCTATAGGATACCTTGTGGAATGGTTATACAAGTACATTAAGAGCATCAACCTACTTTGGAGAGGATCCACTTATATAACTAATGAGGTGTATTTTGTATGGATCTCATATTGGAGACCAAGAAGTAATGTTGAATATTGGATATAATGGGATGTGTGCTAACCTATAAATATAACATTTGGGAAAACAATTTGAGATTTTTTTTTGTCATAGCGTAGTAGAGCTATTGCAGTTTTTTTGCCCCAAAGTTAGAATATTTTCCCATGTGCCCACAGTAGGAGTCATTGAGTACACTAATATTTATTCAAGCACTATTGTACTTGAGCACAGTAGTGTGTGCAACAATAAAGATGAACTTTCTAATAAACCTTGTAAAAATTTGGCTAGATTAAATATTTTCTTTATCCATTTAATGTTTTATGCAATTTCCTTTAATGGTTTAAGTAATTAAGCTAGATTATATAGAAATTAATTAAGCACATAAGTACAACCACTTCAAGCATCCACATGACACATGGTAATTCCAGTAACACTTAACGTTTGGTAACCTAGTAGTGTTATACATGTTCAAGATGTGTACAGAAAGTGGGATTGAATGCTTATGTTAGGATTAGTTAGACATTGGTTATTTAGTTAGATTAAATTTGCAATTCAATTACATCATTTCTTTCATCCTTTATTTTAAGCATCCAAAACATAAAACATAAAAATGATAAAAATCATACACCTTGATTACACTTAACCATACCTTTGCATATCACAAGTGTAATTGGAAAGACAAGAAATGACTATTAGGGAAAGTTCACTTCCTAGAGGCTAATGTACCAAAAGATAAAGGGTCCACAAAATTCAACTAGATCACATGTGAATGCTTAGTGATTTATATGGTTGAGCATAAGCATATTCTTCACTCATCATTGGTGTTGTTGCCTTGGACTCTTTTTGTTGGAAACCTAAGGTATCTAGGCATAGTGAAAATCATTAACATCATTAGGGTTAAAATCATCCTAAAAATAAATATAATAATTTGAGCACACTAATATCTTATTATAATTGCAAAATGACTTCTCCTCACAAGTGTGATGATACTAAGCTACTAGTGCCTCAAAAATGTAAGGTGGTATATACTCATCAAGATGATTATATGCCCAACTTCATCTTCATCCTGCATCAAGATGCTACTCCAAAATTTTGGAGTAGTAGATACCATGATGGTGGTAATCCTTTCTCTTCATCCTCTTGGTCTACATCTTCTTCTTTCTCTTTTGGGTCTAATAGATGCTATAGAGAGAACAACTATGATGAAGGTAAAAAATGGGACAATGATAATTATAGAGACCACCATGAAAAAAGGGGTAGTAGAGGAGATCATAGGTGTCATTGAAATAATGATGATGATGAATGCTTACTTGCCACTCGAAGCATGCTAGACATTGCAGAGGTAGTAAAAATTCCAACCAGGAATATGAAATATAGTCAGAACAATATCCCTAGATTTGAGGAGGGATATAACTCTAATTCAAAAACACACCTTCAAGCCTTTCATGATATCTATTACTTACAAAATATTGAAAATGATTGGTAGAAATTAAAGCTATTTTTCAAGACACTCATCAAGAAAACAAAAAGCTGGTTTTGGTCCTTGGAGCTGAAATCTATTTGTAGGTGGAGTACAATGCTAGAGTTGTTCAATGATAAATATCAAATGTACTCTCAAGTGTCTAATTTGACAAGGTAGATCTAAGGATGGAAGCAAGAAATACATGAATCCTTGAATGTCACCATGGTCAGATACTATTCTCTCATACATCAATGCCCTGGCCATGCTTATTCTCAATGGAAACAACTTCGCCACATCATAGATGGACTTAGATAAGAAATGAGAACTCTAGGAATATATGCCCAAGGAAGACTATTAGAACTTAGAGCCCATCAGATCCAAAGGCTAATGGAGTAGGTAGCAAAAGAAGAAGGAGAGCTAAGGAAATGTGAAAGTGCTGAGGAATATAACAAGGATCCTTCCATTAGAGAAAGGGAGGTCTGATTTAGCAACAATGAGGAGGAGTCACCACTTGATGAGGTTGTGCAGTCAAAAACCTTTACAATCCAAAAATATATTTTTGATATATCAGCCAAGGTTGATAAATTATGGGACTCTTTTGAAAAAAAATTCCAAACTACTCTAAAAATTACAGAAGAATCAAGAGAGCAAAGTAGTGATCATGACTATAGGAGATAGAGAGAAGCTAAATGTGCATATGAAAGAGGTAAGGAAAATGCTACTACATTAAAAGAAGTTGTGGAGACAAAATTAGATGATGATGGTGGATGTAACATCAACCAATATAAACATCTTAAATGTTGATGCCCTATTGTGTCATACTTACAAGAGTCTGTGCTGTATGCATTAAATCCTAGATTGGCAAGGAGGCAGACACCCAGAAGATTACCTTATCCTCAAGGCAATCCTAGGTAGTTTCACCAAAAACAAACTTACTATCCAAGTGGAAATCCACGATAATCATATGAGTATTACTAGCAATGGAAACATCCATAGTTGTGGGGGATGCCACTACCAAGGTAATAGTACCCTTACAGGCAACCAGATATATATGGGTACTATGTTTAGCAACCAATGTTTCCACACGACTCTTATAGTCACACTTCTTTTTAGCATGACCACTACCCTCTAAAGTATCATAGAACTCATTCTCCATCTACTAGAGGGGAGCCCCCACAACCATATTACCCTCCTCATCCTTCTACATATTCCCCTCTACCCTCAACCTAGTTACCACCTACTCCATCAATGCAGGAAGAAATTCCACCTCAACCACAACAATGTAATGCAATGAGGGCTATTAACTTATAGTTGGCTCCTCATTTTAGTGGTTCAAAAATAAGATCATAAAAAATACCTTTCTTCCAAACCAATAGCCCAACTAAACCCTCACATACACCTACAAATAGCAACCTTGTTTCTCCATCTCTCTCTGCATCTAATCCATTCAAGTCCCCTTCAAACCAAACACCTCCCAAAGTGCATACTATCATGTTAAACTCATATGGTAACTAATTGGATAAAGATTGGCCACCTTCCTAAGAAACTATCTAATCCTAAAAGTCCCCTTATTTACTTTAAATCACTGGGAATGAGCCTTGCAAGGCTCTTGTGGATTTAGGTTCTAGTGTTAATATGATTTTCCATGAGATGTATAAACCTTGAAACATACCTCCACTCAAGAAGAGAATCATCCATATCAAGTTGGTTGATTAGTCCATCACTATTTTCTTAGGACTAGTGGAGGAAATTGTGACCATTGTTTGTGGGTGTTCCTACCCCATCGATTTCCTAGTGATCTGAGTGGACAATTGTAAGGGGGACTTCCCAATCATCATGGGAAGCACTTGGATAAGCACTATTGATTCATGATTAGGGATCCAATATTTTCCCTTAAAATATCTAAAGAAAATACATTCAGAAAGATTGAGAGGAAGTTCCATGCATCATGGATAGTGATACAAGGTGCAACTGTGTGCAAAAACTATGGGCTGTTAATAGTATATGTATCAAATCATGTAGTCTATGTGTTGATATATTTGAGATTTAGAGGTGCCTATACATAGTAGCCACAAAGTAGGAGGTCACTAAGTGGCTAGCAACTGACCTTGAGGGCAACTCAACACTTTGCATTTAACCTATTGATAGCCTAACATGTGCCTATGTGGAAGGCATAGATGAATTGGAGCAAGTTCATCACCAACTCTTTGATAATGCAAATGATGATACCTATTGGAGAGAGTTTGAAATTCCTAAAAATTTTAAATAAGAGCCCTTAGAGTTGAAAACTATTCCTACCAGCATGGAGTATGCATTTTTGAAAAATGGCAAGTTGGTAATCATTAATGCCAATGTTGCTCTTGAACAGAAAAAAATGTTGTTGAATGTAGTCAACAAATGGACAATAGCCTTTGCTTGGTCATATTATAAACTCATAAGGATTGATCCTAGGATATGCCAACATCATATCTATACTAATCCAACCATGAAGTCAAAGAGGCAATCATAGTGGTGGTTGAACCCGAAATTGAAGAAAATCATTAAAGAGAAAACTGAGCAACTCCTCAAAGGCAAGGTTCATCTATCCCATTGCGAATAGCGAGCGGGTTAGCCCACTAGTGATAATGCCAAAGAAATGTGATAAGTGATGGGTTTGTATTGATTTTAGGTTGTTAAACATGGCAACATTCAAAGATCACTTTTCATTGCCATTTGTGGATTAGGTGTTGGACATCATTTCTAGACATTGCTACTTTAGCTTTTTGGATGGTTATAGTGGATATAACCAAATTCAAATTGTGACAGAAGACTAGGCAAAAACCACATTAACAAGTCCCTAGGGAACTTTTGCATATTTAAAGCTACTTTTTGGCCTATGCAATGCTCTTGCAACATTCCAATGCTTGGTCTTAAGCATTTTTTAGTAGCATATTGGTGGTAAGATGAAAGTCTTCATGGATGACTTCTCAACCTATGAGGTTACATTTGAGCAAGCCCTAGACCGTCTTGGCCAAGTTCTCTGAAGATGTGTGGAGACCAATCTTTGACTCAATTGGTAGAAAAACCATATAATGGTCTAGAAAGGCATTATGTTAGGGCATATAATCTAACAAGTAGGGATTGAGGTTGAACTTTAAGAGATTAGGATCATCTAAGGAATTAACCATCAAACAAAAACTATAAAATATGTCTAGTAATTCCTTGAACACATTGGTTACTATCAAAGATTCAAAGAGAATTTTGCTAAGATTGCAAAATCATTGATTGAGATAATAAAGAAAGATGCTCCATTTCTTTAGACTAAGGAATGTAAAAATGCATTCAAATAGCTAAAGGAGAAACTCATAGAAACTCTAATTCTATGAGCACCAAATTGATCTAGACCATTTCACATCATGAAAAATGCATCAAATTATGCCTTGGGGGCCATGCTTACACAATTGGATGATAGGAAATATCCATATTACATCCACTATACATGTCAAAGTATTATGGGTGCATAAATAAACTACATCACCATAGAAAAAGAATTGATGACAATGGTATTTCCCTTAGATAAATTCAAGTACTATGTGCTTGAATACAAGGTGTTTATGCATACAGATAATAGTGAAATTCATTTCTTGATGAATAAGCCAATATTAAGCTCCCATGTCATACAATGGTTGGTGATCTTGTAGGAATTCAATCTTACGATGGTAGATCAAAAGGAAACTTAGGATGTCATCACTAACCACTTGTATTGGTTGAGATGGGACAACAAAGAGGAGGAAAGACCACTATCTGATTAGTTTCCTGTTGAACTCCATTTTGTCAGAGCTATAACTGAACCATTGCCCACTAAGCCTAAATGGTACAATGGCATTCTCATATATCATCTCACTCAAGAGATTCCATAAGAGCTAGACCGTAGGAAGAAATAATAGTTTCTTCAGTAGGTGAAACACTTTATGAAGATCAACAAGCATCTTTACAAGGTGTGCGCTAATGGCTTAGTTCATTGGTGTGTCCCTGATGTTGGTCAACTACACATTCTCCAAGATACTCATGAGGGTCCTTGTGGGAGGCACTATGTAGGAAGACATGTGACTATTAAGATCTTAATGGCAGGATATTATTGGCCAAAACTTTTTAGGGATGCTCACCAATTGTTAGCTCTTGTGGAAATTTCCAATGTAATGGTGGAATGACTACTTATATAGAGGATCCTTAGTAGTGGATCTAACCATTGGAATCCTTTGACATCTAGGGAATTTACTTCATGGGTCCTATAATTTCCATGTCAAATGAAAAGATATACATCATAGTCACTGTTGACTATTGCATGAAATGGGAAAAAGTACTAGCCATCACCAACTATACATCTTCTACTGCTGCTTGGTTTGTATAATAGAATGTTGTAAATAGGTTTGGTATGCCATATGCATTAATTTATAATAATGAAACACACTTTATAAGCACTACCTTTTGGAAGCTTATGCAATGCTTAGGGGGCTTAGCATAAATTAACAACACCTTATCATCCACAAGTCAATGATCATTTTGAGATTACAAATAGGGAAATCATTAAGATGTTAAAGAGAACAGTTAGCAAATATAGGAGAGACTAGAGCATGAAACTTAACAATGCCCTTTGGACCTATTTCTCCACCTGGAAGCTCCCTATAGGCTACTCTCCATATGACCTAGTGTATGGAAAATTACCAACTCTTCCTATTCAATCTGAGCTCTATACTCTTTCAACATCATGTGACCTTGACCTTGACTTAAGTCTAGCACAAAAAGAAAGATTAATGAATCTCAACCTACTAGACAAAAATAAATTTGTGGGCCTATCATCTAATGAGTTACATATGGCATTTAACAAAAGAGGCCATGACCTTAGAATTAGGAAAGTCAAATTTCAATTGAGAGATAAGGTCCTCTACTGGAACCACACACATGTGCCATAATGAACCAAGTTCTAAACACTATGAAAATGTCCTTATATTATTTTTGAAACCTTTCCTTTTGGGGCCATGTTGACCTACAAACCTGAGATCCCAAACAAGAAACAACCGGTCAACATGCAACAAATTAAACCTTTCCATAAGTATAAGGAAGCTAGTGGTCATAACACCCCCTCAAATGGACAAGCACACTCAATTTTTCATATCTCCTCCTTCCAACTTAGTCATGGGGGAGATGGCCATCCATGCTAATCATATAAATGGATCAGTTTTTTTTGTTTTACACATTTTTATTTTACACTTTGTTGTTTTTACATCATTTTTGCTTTTCTACTTTTTAATGTTTTACACCACCTTTTTTTGTTTTCAAAAATTGTTAGTATGTTTTATTTTTCTTGAATATTTTATAGTTTCTTCTATATTTTTCTTTATTTTTGTGTGATTTTCTTATTGTGTTCTAATAATAACATGCCTTATTTCCAAGAGGGTATAGTGTGGTTTGCTTGATGTGGGCATGTGCTATCTAGTTATTTGATTATTAGTGTCTAGATTCTAGCTTTGAATTTTGTTATTGATAACTAAGACATGGTTCCTTTTTCATAAAGTAGGTATTGAGTCCACATCATCCACCCATCCAAAAACTATATGGTGTTTCTGATTCTATAAGTATGAGGTCCCTTTCCTTAGCAAACCTTTAATGAACTCTTAACCTTGGTAGTTTTTGGACTTGGAAAGGATTCAAGGGCTTGAAAAAGTTGTGACTTCAAGGGAACTCAATACATTTTGTACCCTTCTACTTACTTAGGTGCATGAGTGTTTTCATGGATTTCTTACCATCCCATGTTGAACAATAATAGGAAGTTAAATAAGTCTTTGCATGGTGTGGTTTCCATCTAAAATAAATAAAATTAAAAATAATGATGAAAATTCAAAGCACATCCCTTAGTCAAAATAATGGACTACAAGAATTAGTTATGGGACTTGAAAGACATGTTATCTGTGCTTGAAGGTCCCCTCTAAGTAAGGTCCTTTCTCACTTTCTACTTCTCTTTTCTCTTAAATAAGGAATGGTGATTGTCTATGGAAGCACTCTTGTGTCTCAAGGGGATGGAATGGTCTTAGAGTAACAATGCAAAGTCACTATACATGGTTGATTTTTGTCTAGACTAAGGATGGATGTTATTAGGTCATTTAACCACAAAATTCACAAGGGACTTCATGTGACCTTAATCAGGAACTCCATTTCACTTTCTCTCTCTCATCCATCTATGCTTTCCATGCCTAATCTCATTATTGACATTCATGTCCTTGTTCGTTGTCTTAGTTCGATGTGTTGAAATTCTTAGCTAGTTTCTTCTAGATTTTCATACTTAACTTTCCATAACCATTAATAACCCATGGGGCCCATGGACTCCTTGGTTTAAGGATATCCAAGGGTAACAAAGGGAATGTGCCTTTTTGGGAGGATCCACTTGCATACCTTTTAGTTGGGATAGTTAAGTTCTTTATCTGTAGGCATTCTCACAATCAAATCTTTTTGCATGTCCCATTGATGACATTCAATTTTGTGCATCTTCACAATGTTTTTCAGTGAAATCCTCTTTTTTGTTGTTGTGAATTCTTTGACCCTCTTCAAGAATTTTATTGCATTTGAGCTTTTTAGAATTTAATGATGAACCACTTATCTATTTTATCCCATTTTTCAGTCTTCTTGCTACCAAAGGTATGCTCTATGTCATGGGGGCCACTTAGTTTTTTTTATGGCCAATTTTTTCAATTTTTTCTAACTTCCACAAAGGTTTAACTAAGGACTAACACTAACATCATCAATCCATGAAGTTAAACCCTTTCAATGAACTCTTATAGCTGTAGAAATGAAATACTATTAAAAGAATTAATCCACCATAATCACAACCTAGCCAAGTGTAATTATCAATGAGACAAGGTACCTAAAAGCGATAAGTTACACATTGCACACTAATTCATGGTTTTGTTATGATTACAAAGGAAAATGTGGATTGGAAGTAGGATTGTCTTCACCAACCCCTTTATGTTCATTGAATCTTCTCCTTTATTCTTCAGTTGCTAGAGAAGTTGGATGTTAGTTTTGGCCAGAGTGTTCAATTCTATTATCATGAACACCCAATTTTATAAAAGATTGTAAATTTGTACACTTGGGTGCTTAGAATCTATCTATTTCATTTGGTCATTTTTCATGTTAGTCAATAATCTCATACCTTCTAAATATTTTATAAGGGACTTATTCCTCCTTTTGTTCACTCAATGATGAGTTTTCATTTAGTTATGAGGGTATGATGAAGTGTCTTTTATTTGGCTTGAATATCAAATGCCCAATATTGGGGACCAAGAAGCAATGTCAGATATCTAATATCATGAGATATGTCCCGGCCTATAAATATAACACTTGGATGCATGGTTTGAGAGTCCTTATATCATAGTGTAGAACAGCTCTTATAGTTTTTCTTTCCCAAAGTTAGAATATTTTCCCAAGTGCCCATAGTAGGAGTCATTAACTATACGAATCTTTATTCAAGCACAATAGTGTGTGTGGCAATAAAGATAAGCTTTTTAATAAACCTTGCAGCACTTTGGCTAGATTAAATGTTTTCTTCATGCATTTAATTTTTTAAGAAATTTTCTTTAATGCCCTAAGTAATTAAGCTAAATTAAGCTAGATTAAATAGCAATTAATTAAGCACATGAGTACGACCACTTCAAGCATGTGCATGATGCTTGGTAATCCCAGCAATTCTTAACATTTGGTAACCCAGTAGCATTATATGTGTTTAGGATGTGTATGGAAAGTGGGACTAGATGCTTATGTTAGGATTAGTAAGACATTGGTTAGTTAGTTAGATTAAATTAGCAATTAAATTATTTCATTCCTTTCATCCTTTATTTCAAGCATCCAAAATATAAAACATAAAAATGATAAAAAAAATACATCTTGATTACACTTAACCACACCTTTGCATATCAAAAGTGTAATTGTGAAGACAAAAAATGACTATTAGGGCAAGTTTACTTCCTAGAGGCTAGTATACCAGAAGACAAAGGGTCCACAGAATTCAATTGGATCATGGGTGAACACTTAGTTATTTGTATGGTTGAGCATAGGGATCTTTGTCACTCATCAATAGCCTTTAAACATCTAGTCTATACATCATTTCCACATGTCCAAAACATTTAGATGCAACTCCATATTCAAGTACACTATTTTTTTATTCATCTTCTTAACAATCTCTTATGTTGTTACTCAATATATATTGTCTAAGCTTTATCAACCTTAAGAGCACTAACTTAAGCCTTACCAATGTTGCCCCCATGTCTACACTCTTTCTCTAGCTTTCATTCAACCCCTAGATTACCTTAGAATTCATCAAAATTATCTAGAAAACAAGAAAAATTTTATAACTTGGCCATGTCAATACTACTACATTAATGCATCCCTATTGATACAATAGAAAAATAGTATATATATGCACTAGACTTAGCTATTTTTTAAAATAATTTTTAATTAAATTAGAAGGGAGTTTATGTCATTTTAAGAACCAATAGCACTCTAAATGTAACCTCTTGCAATTCATGAAGCTAAATTTAGACATTTTTTATTTTGTGAACTCCTGAAGTTGAGCTCTACATCATGGGAATACTAACACTAGTAATTGTAAAACTTTTTCAATGTCTCACAATTAGCAAGAAAGGTAGTTAAAGGATAAATTATAATAATTATTAACTATTCTTACTACCTTAGGATATTTAAATCATAGATTGTGATTACTTAGAAGAACTAATACCACATTTTCATGAAATAAGCTAACCAAAGAAGAGTTAAAGAGTATCAACACTTATATTTGAGCTTTCAAAGACTAATCAATGATTGTTCATATGATTATAGATGTTTTTAAAATAAGGTATCCAACTAGGTGGGCCTTTGTAACTAAGGGAGAAAAATCCATGAGGAGGGTGAGGATAGCAGAAACATTAAGTAGAGTCAATGGTTGAGATACACATACAATTGATCCATCAGAGAAGAACAAGAGGTGGAATTTCTTTACCAAATTTTCATTCTAGAAACAAGGTAATCTAGGTAGGATAAAGTTCCTAAACATAAGATAGGACTTAAGGTCATTCTCACTAAGGCTTACTTAGAAAAGGTCAAAAGCAAGGAGATCCAAAGTTTGGTTTTCCAAGAGCCTAACTTTAGATCATTCTTGGAGTTTGTACTCGAAGAGGTCAAGGCATAGTTGCAAACTTTCCCACTTTGACATATAAATTTCATCAATGGAAAATGGTACCTTAGCAAAACATACTATTTTTTGGGAATATTGCTAAGGAGACACCATAGTGAAGATTAAAGACATTACTGATGAGTGGTGAGGTACCCCTACACTCAACCATAAGAATACGAGCATGTACGTGCGATCTGGTCGAACTCCACAAACTAAATGTCTTAACACCACAAGAAACACTTGGGGTTAATTGTTCGTTGTCTTCCCAGGCTTGCTTGTATGTGTCACGGTGTATGGTTAAGCAAGTCTGAGGTATGTGATTTTTTTTGGTATTTTTCAGTTTATCTCCTAAGCTATGAGGGAAAGGGGTTGAGAAACTAACTAACTCTAACTAATGTCCTAAGTCTAAATTAACTAGCGTCAGCATCCGTTCCCACTTACCGGACACACCCTGAACTATGCAACTATGGCTACCAAACGCTGATCATTGCTGGGATCACCACACGTAACGCAAGTGCTCGAAGTGGTCGTACTGAGGCACCTATTTAGCCTAC
>MNCI01008919.1:37018-50666 GCA_015680685.1 Gnetum montanum | reverse complement strand
AATAAATAACAATGAAATAAAACCATGTACTGCAAGGTTTATCCAATAAATTTTGTCTTTATTTCCATACACAACTTGTGTTCAGGTTACAAAGTTGCTCGAATAAAGAGCCGTTCACTCTAGGACTCCTACTGCGGGCACATGGGAAATTAATCTAACTCTGGAGTGTTCAAACTACTAGAGCTTCGCTACTTCTAGCCAGGATTGGGAAATGAAGGGAGTGTCACCTCTTATTTATAGATATGCCAGCGGACCACGATATCGCGTACGTGATATTGCAGGGAAAGATGCGATATCGCGGCAGTATGCATGTCGCGTCTCATCAATTACCATTTCCTACTTGGTAAAGATCATTGTAAACACCTTGTATTTACCCAATGAGGAGGAAAAGCTTGCAGATATGTCTACATAGTCTAATGCAAAAATAAAAATAAAAATGAAATGGACTAAATGATATTATGACATTAATCACAAAGAGTAAAATTCCCTAGCAAAGGCAAAGTGTATCTACTTCAAGATAGTGATGTATCATCTCATTCCTATGATACAACCCAATAAGATGAGATCCTTCTCTAACAAGGCATGTGTAACCCTTAGTGGAATGTTTCTCATCAATCTATCCTACTTAATATTTTTGAAGATCGAAAATCACTTCAAGGAGAATGAAATAGGTAGCAAGATATTTCCATTTCCATGCTTAACTTGAAAACTCTAAAAAAGAGAAGAGATCACTTAGGATATCAAAAACATGTTCCAAAGAGCTCCAGTTACATCATGACAAGAAATCATGAAGGAAAAGCCACCTCCAAGGCTTTAGCAAGGGGAAGCACCACCACTACCACTAGGCAAAGATACCACAAGTGTAGAGAAGTACATAAGACAACTTAGAAAACAACAATAGTAAGTACCTAGTGGTGAGGCATTAGACTATTGTCCAATCATGAGTCACTTGAATGAGGTGATAAGGACCATTAGTTAATATTAGGATGATTTGGCCAATTTTTTCTTAGTGCAAATAAGTCAAGCCACTGTGTGTACCAACCTTGTTATAGGAGAATTTGTAGTATCTCTATCTTTAGCTACTAGATTTAGGGAAATGATAGCATGTAATATAAGAAGGTGATGGAAAGATTAGTGGGAGATGGGAAACTAACTCTATAAATATTTAACATTCTAGAGGTATTTCAACAACCTAGTCTAAGCTTTTGGAGATTAGAGTCAAGCTTCTAGTAGCTAAAGCACAATTGCATGAAGTCACCAACTGTTATCAATAATTGATAGCTAACATGATGTAACTTAGAGCTCTTTTTTCTGATCTAGAAATTCTTGAAATGGAAATAATCAAGGATGAAATGTATAAGAAGCTTTAGGATAAAAAAAAAAGAAGATCAAAGAAGAGAAGAAAAGTCAACCTAAGATGAAATCTTATCAAACACAATGCCACATAATACTAATAATGATCTTACCCAGAAAGCAAATGAAAGAATTTTGATAAAAGAAAATGAAATTTTGGATATGTGAAAAAATTATTTACAAGAATTATTAAATGAAGAATTTCCAAGAAACGACATCCAAAAAGAGAAGCAAATTTTGGTTGGTTAATGAACTTTCCTTCTCTAAGGTGAAGATAGCCTTATCAAAGATGAAATATGGAAAAGCTATTGGACTAGATAACATTCCTATAGAAGCTTGGAAAGCTCTAGGAAGTACAAGAATTTTTTTGGTTGACACAATTATTTAAAAAAAAAATTAAAGGATGGAGAAATGCCCAACAATTGTAGAAAAATCTATGCTATTCCCATTTACAAAAATTAAGGAGATGTACAAAATTGGCAAAATATAGAGAAATCAAGCTAATGAGCCATGCCATGAAGCTTTTGGAGAGAGTCATGGAGTAATGTGTTAGAATTAAATCAACAATCTTAGAAAATCAATTTGGATTTATGCCAAGGAGATCTAGTATATAGAGTATTTTTTTGATATGATAACTAACGAAGAAATTTAGAAAACATAGAAAAAATTTGTATATGATCTTCATTAATTTGGAAAAAGCATATGAA
Source organism: Gnetum montanum (assembly GCA_015680685.1). Lineage (NCBI taxonomy): Eukaryota > Viridiplantae > Streptophyta > Gnetopsida > Gnetales > Gnetaceae > Gnetum > Gnetum montanum. The sequence continues at coordinate 48,606 of MNCI01008919.1, read as the reverse complement.
AAAGTACCTGGAGATATTATTTGATTAACCTTGTAGAGAAAAAAAATCCTTGATAAATATATTAAAGTGATCCAAGACATGTATGAAGGAGCTACCACTAAAATTAGAATAGCTTATGGAATAACATCTAATTTTCCAATCACAGTAGGTCTACATCAAGGGTCCAAACTTATCTTGTACTTATTTGATATTATTATAGATGAATTAACAAATAAAATACAAGATGAGATTCCTTGGCATATGCTATTTGTAGATGATGTTATGTTAGTGAATACATCTCAAGAAAATATTGCTACTAAAATGAAGTGGAAACCTGGTCTAGAAGTAAGATACAATATATAAAATGCAATTTTAATGATAAAATAAATATTTGTAAAATATAAGTAACTATTTAGTAAAAAAACCCTCACTACAAATAGTTTTTCTACGTAGGATCAATCTTCCAATTAGATGGTAAATTTGATAAAGATATTAGAAATAGAATTAAGGTAGGATGGTTAAAATGGAGATAGGAAAGTGGTATTCTAAGTCATAAAAGAATACCAATAAAATTAAAGGGAATATTTTATAGGATAGAAATTAGGCCTACTCTCTTATATGGTGATGAATGTTGAAAAGTACAAAAGAGGCATGAACAACAAATCTATTTGGAAAAAATGCATATCCTTCAATGGATGTTGAATGTTAGTGGAAGAGATAAACTACATAATATAGGCATCGAAGGAAGACTTGAAGTGGCTTCTATTTTAGATAAGCTACAAGAATGATCACTTAGATGGTTTGAACATATGTAAAGAAGATTAGACAATGAGCCTATAAGTAAAGGTTGCTATATCACTATTCCAAGAAAGCTATTAAAAGAAAGATCAAAGAAGGCATGGAATAAAGAGATTGAAGATTATTTGAAGAAACTACAAATAAAAAAATGTCTAGCTCTTCATAAAATTGAATGATAAATAAGAACTCATGTAGACAACCCCACTTTGTTGGAACAAGACTAGGATTATGATGATGATGATGATCTTATTCAACTATATTGAGAGAATAAAAAGTTGATCAAAAAAATAGAACATTACTTAAGGTAGAGAAAAAAAAAGTAGAAGAATACCTTAAGCACCAATAGGAGCAATTGACCAAAGTAAATTAGAATGTTAAGAGATAATGAGTTGAAAATAGAAATCTATTGATGGAGAAGATATACATAGTTAGGGAAAAGTTAGTGACTAAGATTGCCACCAGGAAAAATGAGGACTTCAAATATGAAAAGGTTAAAAATCACTCCAATAACTAGTTTGGTATGCTAAAAGAAGTAAATGAGAAAGAGATCTGACTATTGACCTTTTGGTATGTTAAAACCTTAAGGAAAATGGAGAACATGGAATGTCTCTTATGGATAATGTGTTTGCAGGACATGGATAAGAACTCCAATATAAGACCTAAGAACTCAAGGAAATGAGATCTATAATGAGATGAAAAAATGAAGAATACATGTGTAGGATGAGAGTATGGATAAGCAAGAAGGAAAAGTGATAGAAGAAATTATTAGAAGACAAAGTATAAAATTTAATGAGATGTCTCTTAAAAATAGTAAACATCTACATCCAAGAGTAGACATCTTCTTACAAACGTTCCATAGAAGACGTCCCATTTTCCAATGAGATGTCTATTTTGAATTAAGGCTAATCTCAAGTAGACATCCCAACTTTGAAGGAGATGTCTACACTAGCTATTTAGTAGTCATTGCATGAAATTTGAAGGAGTTTTTAGAAACTTCAAGGCTATAATAGAATACCAAAGTCTTGGGAATTAAAAAAGTACTATTCACATTCAAGCTTCTAACTATCTATTCTATTCTTACTCTTTATTGTAATATCATTTACTTGGTTGTAAGTTGCACAGAGATTCAAAGTACATGGACTTGTAAATATAGTTATATTTTTTCCTTGTGTCTTTCTCTCTTTCTTGTAGTCCTACAACGTTGATGTGCTTCTTGTGAGAAGGCACCTACATTGAACTTGTTAGGACCTTGCGGGGTTGAGTGGTTTTGCAATGTCAAAATCCTCTAGAGTGGAGCTTAATATTATAAAGGTTGTGGGATCCTTGAAACCACATTATGAGCTTGTTGGGATCTTCCAAGATTGAGTGATTTCACAGTGATGAAACACTCTATAGTGGAGCTTAGAGCTTGTATAGGATGTGGTGCCCTTCAAACCACTTTTTGAAGAAATAAAGTTTGGAGGTGTGGAAGAAATCTACCCATCAAGTGTGGACTACCCAAGTTGGATAACCACATAAACTTTGATGTGTTTTTGTGAATGATGCATTTTTAATTTAGAAAACTTGTTCAACCCCTCTTCTAAGTTCTCAATCCTCAAGTGGTATCAGAGAATAGTACTCTAAAGTTAATGCTTCAACTTTCAAGAGTGAACTATGGAGGGGGCATCCTACACTAAACCACCAATTTTTGAAGCGTGTGAGTTTTTTTATTAGAAGGAAAGGATGTAAGGCTTATTTGATTCAATGGAATTTGAAGTATGGGAGTCAATCCTTGAAGGCTACACATCACTCATTGACAGCGCATCAAGGGCCCTCAAGCTAAAGAGTAAGTAGATGCCTAAAGAAAGAAAGAAATTTATGCTTGAATCTAAACCAATTTTTTTTATATAATGCATTAAATAATTATAAATTTAATATAATATCTATATGTAAAACTAGTAAATAAATTTGGAAAACCTTAGAAGCTACCTATGAGAGCACATCCATAGTTAAAAAATCGAAAATTTTGGTTTTGCAAAGTGAATATGACAAACTTAAAATGAGTGAAGGTGAAAAGATTAAAGATAATTTTTCTAGGGAAAATGATCTGTTTGTAGTAATTAGGGGTATAGGCAAGGACTTTCTTGAAAGTGATGTAATCATTAAAATGATTAGAATAGTACAACATGAATTTAGACCTAAGGTTACAACTATGGAAGAAATTAGAGATTTTTTGGTCTTAAAATTCGAAGAGCTTGAAAGTGCCCTTATTTCTTATGAAATGAATTTCATAAGTGAAGGAGCTATAAAAGAGAAGCCCATTGTCTTAGAATAAACATCTAAAGAGAAGGAACAGACTGAACAAGAAATGAACAATGAGCCAAAAATAGCTCATCTATTAAGAAGTGTTCAAAGGATTCTAACAAGAAAAGAAAGAAATTTAAATCAATTAGGACCTAACCAATCCAACATCATAGGTAAAGATAAAGGTAAGAATTTTTAAAATTTAAATTCTGATGCTTTTTCAATAGAATGTTGGGTATGTCGTAAAAGAGGCCATGTGGTCTTTTAATGTCCTAACACTAGCATGTTACAATGGAAGGATAAGACTAATGTGGATATGAAAAAGACTAACTTCTACTTAAGCTGCAATGATGGTGAGAAAAGTGAAGAAGAGGTGGATGATACTTCAAAAGATTCACATCTCATCTATACGGCTCTCACAGATAAAGATGCTAACTTATCTGATGATGATGATCAATTGGAAACTAATGAAGAAAGCTATGACCTCTTGTGTAATGAACTTCTATCTCTTTAAAATATTTGTATAAAGTTAAAGGAGTTAAAAAATAAGGATTAATATGTCTCTCTATTAAATATGAAACTTGTAGATTTCACAAAAGAAACCTTAGACCTAAGGGCTGAGAATAAAAGACTAACCTTGTCTTATGACTAGATTAAGGAAGAACTTGCAAATGCTAAACTTGTAAATGAAATGTTGGTCAAAGGAAAAGAATCTCTCCAAATTTTTCTTTGGTAAGGAAGAAGTCCAAAGGATAAAAGTGGAATAGGTTGCTATCAACAAGAAAAAACATCAATAAAAAATGTATCTGAGAAGAGGCCTCTTCAAAAATTAAGGTATTTACTGGCACTACATTCAAATAAAAAGCAACTACAAGATTTGATAACTTTAATCTAAACAAAAGGATTAGGTGTTATTATTATAATAGATTTGGGCATAATTAATACTATTGTAATTTAAAGTATTATCATATGAATATTTGGACATATAAAAAAACTCCTTGGTATTATCCAAATGTGTCTAGAAAGGAAACTGTGTAGGAAAACCATAAAAGGTGGATAAATCAAAAGGGAAAAAAAGTTAGGAAGGTATGGAGAATCAAAAAGAAGGAAGATTATAGTGAGAGAATCCTCTCTAAAAATTTGTGAAGGGAAGCTAGTCTTTGAAAATAGAATAAATTTTCAAGAGAGGAGGTACCTCAAAAGGAGGATCTCATTCTCAAGCTTCTTAGGCAAATTCATTTTCTTCAACAAAGAAAGGTAAGAGGAGGTAAGTATTCAATTCATTTTGAATATCTCTTAAGAATCCTTAGCAAACATTCTTAAGCTTGTCTTGCTGGGACATCTACCTAAAGACATCTACAAAGAGATGTCTCCATAAAAAGATAGATGTTTACTTGGATATGTCTACTTTCCAAGTGAGATGTCTACCTTATTTTAATTAAATGCAACATAGACACCTACATCTCAAAGGATACATCTATATTTTTGTAAAAGACCATTGATAACCACAATTGTATAAATCCAAACTTTCCTTTCTCATTCATTCTTCCATGTCCAAACATAGATGATGAAGGGTAGATGACCAGGGCTTCACCATCAATAGTAATTTATGCATTTTTCCTCAAAATCCATGGCCCACAAGAAGGTTGCAATGTCAAGGCCATCACCAAGGAAAATCAAGAAGTTAAAGGAAGCTTCCTCCAACACTATAAGCACCTATTCTACACATCTTAGATCTAATGAGGCCCAACATTAGTTTATGATAACTCAAACCATATTTATTATTTCTAAACATTCTCTTTATTTCTAGTAGCATCATTAGAAGGAATTGATGGGATTATTTCAAGTGTTGAATTGGGTTTCATTCATTTCCATGAATTTTTGTGTGTCTGAAATTCTCATAAGAGAATTCTATTGTAACATTTTCATTGCAAATGCATTTGTTGGGGCTTTCACTACCATGGTTGGAGGTATGTTGATTGATGTTTCTCCTAAAGTAGTTAATGAAATTCTTGGGATATTTAGTGTTGATGTTTCTAAGATCACCATTCATTCCATGAATGAAATTTTTACAAATGGTGTAATTCCTATTTTCCAAGATGAATTTTGCAACACTTTATTTGTGGAGTTAATGTCTCTATGTAGTGGAAGAATTTATAAGAGTTAGATTGCCCATGATGCTTCCATCCTCTCTTTCATTATTTTATATACTGTAATTGTAAAGGGAAAAATCTATAACTATCTGTTTTCAACCCAAGGATTTGTTCTCTATTGCCTTCTCACAGGACAACCTTTGGACCTAGATCATACTCTTTGCTGAGACATATTGGGCTTGTTCACCAAGGAGAGAATCTATGAACATTCTCACCTCATAGTATGTTGATTAGACATAGAGGTGTTTTCATTACTTACATGAATTTGCTTAAAGGAAAGAGAAGCCTTGGTGAGTATTTAGAAAAGAGGAGCTCCACTAATGCTGAAGGTGCAAAACTCGACACTAGGCCACAAAAATCAAGAAAGAAGAAATCTACATCACCATCTCAGGTCTCTCCTTAGTTGAGAAGGTCTATATTTGTTGGAGGTTAGGTGAGGCCTTCTCTAAAGAAGCTACTTAAGAATTTTGCTTAGGCTATTGGAAGGATTTGGTAGGAATCTCTCTTACCTTCATAAGAGAATAGATGCAACTAGAGTACCTATCCCTCTTAAAGGATAGTCATTTAAGGAGATCACCACTTCTCCCATATCAAATAGTGAGGAAGGCTATCTAGCTCCAACTAGACATTCAATAGTATCTAGGCATTCTTGGGTTTATGACTTAGGAAATGCATTAGATTTAGAAAATCTAGATGCACCACTAGCACATGTCAAGGGGGAGTTTCCTGATCACATACATCTAGGACCTAGTTCTTATCATTAGGATGATGCTCCATTAACATTTGAGCAATAGGGCATGGAGAGCATCTTTAGGACTTCTTCCTAGTAGATACCTACTAATCCTATCACTTATCAAAGGAAGGGTGCTTCCTCATTGTCTCAGCAGGCTCCATCCCAATAGGATCCCCTAGCTTCATCTCAATTTCCAATGAAGCTCCATCCATAGAGGGATCTAGTTCAGCTACCATCATCAATTGATGATGATGAGTAGCATGTCTCTAGCATTAGTACCAACACCAACAGTAATGATGAGGAGGAGAAGACCTATAGAACTTCTCATGTTGTAGCTAATTTTGATGAGGATTCAGATGATTGCACTAAGGTCAATGATTAGAGTTCTCAAGTTGTCCCTTCTTTTGGATGATGTCCAAAAAGGGGGAGAATTTCTGGATAGTTTGTTTTGTAAAAAATATACATTTGTACATTCTATATGAACAAATGCTTGTGAAATTTATGCCCCTTGTATATGGATGATGACTATGCTAGATAGATAGGTTGACCCTTGGATAGTTTTGGAAATCCCTTGTTTCTTCTTGAACCCATTGGCTTGAGCTCTTATGTTTTTACCTCAGCAATTCCCTTTGGCTATCATTGGAATTTATGTCTTAATAATTTTTATTAATTATTGTTATTTAAAGTTTATGCCATAATATCTACTAATCCATTTTCTAAAGTTTTGAACATCACCAAAAAGAGAGAGATTATTTACCTTTTGGTATGTCAAAACCTTAAGGAAAATGGAGAACATAGAATGTTTGTTGTGGATAATATGTTTGCAAGACATAGACAATAATTCCATAATGAGACCTAAGAACTCAAAGAAACAAGATCTATGTTGAGATGACAAAATGAAGACTACATGGTCAAGATGAGAGTAGGAACTAGCATGGATGAAAATGAAGGCTACAAATCAAATGAAGACGCTTCAAGGACTGGCAAGAAGGCAAAGTGAAAAAAGAAAGCCTCAGAAGAAAAGGCACAAAATTTGAGGAGACATCTCTTAAAAATAGTAGGAATATACATCCATGAGTAGACATCTCCTTGTAGATGACCCACAGAAGACATTCCATTTTCTAGTGAGACATCTTTCTTAAATTGAGGCCAATGTCAAGTAGACATCCTAACTTTGAAGGAGATGTCTATACTAGTTTTTTGGTAGCTATTGAATGAATTTTGAGGATTTTTTAGAAACTCTAAGGCTATAATAAGATACCAAAATCTTGGAAATTAAAAAAGAACTATTTACTTTCAAGCTCCTAGTTTTCTATTCTTTTCTTTCTCTTCATTGTAATATCATTTGCTTGATTGTAAGTTGTATTGAGCTTCAAAGTACAAGGACTTATAAATTTAGTTACATTCTTTCCTTGTGTCTTTCTCTCTTTATTGTAGCCCTATGGGGTTGGTGTGCTTCTTGAAAGAATACATCCATATTGAGCTTGTTAGGATCCTATGGGGTTAAGTGATTTTGCAGCATCAAAATACTCTAGAGCATAGCTCAATTTTGTAAAGGTTGTGGGATCCTTGCAACCATATTCTAAAATTTTTGGGACCTTGTAGGATTGAGTGGTTTTGTAGTGATGAAACACTTTGGAGAAAAGCTTAGAGATTGTATAGGGTATGGTGCCTTTCAAACAAGTTTTTGAAGAAATAAACTTCGAAGGCATGCAAGAAATCTACCCTCCAAGTGTGGACTACCCAAGTTGGAGAACCATATAAACTTTGATGTGTTTTTTTAGCTGATGCATTTTTAATTTGAGGAACTTATTCAAACCCCTCTCCCACCACCCAACCCCCACTCTACCCCACCCCTCCTCCCCCCCTTCTAAGTTCTCAATAATCACTAACTAGTCAAGGCAAAGATGAATGATGTTCTTTAGCAACTCTAGCAAAGAGATGATGCATGATAGTCCATCTTCAATGGATGTAATGCATATAATAAGGTAGAAATACACATGAAGGAGTTTCAAATCAAAGAGATAAAAGATACATGGAGCTTGCTAAACTCAAATATGCAAATTTGACAATGCTCACTACTAGGAGACCTTGGTTAGAGTTATAAAAGTAGGTTGCTAGCTCATACCTATTATACAAGAGTGAGTTCAAGCTCCACAAGAAGACTATGCAGAATTTAAAGATTAGGAATGTAGAGGTTGAGGTTCTAAAAGCTAAATTTAAAGATTCATGAACAATTGTAGAGAACCTAGCTAGAGAATGATTGACCATCAAGATCTAAAAAACACATTAGGATCATTCAACATTAAAAAAAAATAATTCATTTCTTGGTTTTTTAATGCCAAGAAATTTTTCACTACTTTGCCTTACCCCTAGAAAGTGTTAATCCTAAAGACTCAAGGTAAAGTTACTTGGATAATAAATGATCCCATGAGTAAGTAGAGAAGATGAAGATGCTACTTAATGCATTGTAACTACCAAAAGAAGCTACAATAGTAGCATGATAGTCATAGCAATAACCAAGATATGAGGAGCAACCATAAGAGCCACCACATCTTAGTATAACTTAAAGCATATACCTTGGAGAAATTTTATACATATTAGGTAAGGCCATTTTTATAATTTATTTGCTTTTATCAAAACCTAATTATAAACACTTGAATAAATTTATTTATAATATTAAACTCAAATATTATTTATTTAGTCACTCTTATACTTCCCAAATTTTGTAATTAATTTAACTCTAATTTTTGTCAGCTTGAGAACGAGTTTTTAGTTAGTAATGAAGGTATGATGAAAAGTAAGTCAGTTGACTATGTTGCCCTCCCTGAATCAATGCATCAATATTGACATAATCTTTGTAATTACCTATATAAATGCATACACCAACCATATTTATAGTACCTTTTTAATTATTTTGTAGAAAACTCTTGTAGTTTATCTAAAGTTAAAATATTTTTTCCTCTAAGTGCCCATATTGGGAATTGACAAGACTGTATAGAACTTTTATTCAAGTGTATAATGTTCTTGAACACATTAACATGATAATAATAAAATTGAGATTTATTTAATCTATTATAGCACTTGGCTAATAGTTTAATTTCATTTCTTGTAATTTATCTCAAATATTTCTTTGCTTTTCATGTAATTAGTTAAAAATTTTATTCCATTTAACTTTGTAAATTTACATGAGTATAATGCTTGGTAATCCTAGCAATGAATTCTTTGTGCACCTAGCAGTGGAACACTTGGTAATCAAGTAGTATTAGTATATGTTCAAGATTTATATAGTAAATTAGGAAAATATACTCTATGTTTAGACTAATTTAGATTCACTTTCCACACTTAGATTGAATAGGTTAATATTTTAATTTCAATACTTTAAATATTTCAATAATAAAAAATACAATCATATGCCTTAGTCATATTTAACGATACAATATAAGCCCACACAAGTTTAATTTGGAACAAAATGATCAACATTTTAATGCTTAACTATCTAAGGCATTTAGCTAGTTTTAAGTCCATAGGATTCAACTGGATTGTGTGTGAATGCTTGCAATTTGTATGGTTAGGTGTAGTGTTACTCCATCACTCATCACCATTAAATCTCTTTATCCATCTAGGGTAGAATTTTTTCTTTATCATTCCACCATTGTTCTACTACATCTTCCAACTAATAAATGAATAGAGAAGTTTTCTTCATAGCATTATAAGGTAAGCTTCTATAATATTTCATTAACCATTTTAAGCATTCCATGGTACTAGTAAGGTCCTTAATATCAAAGAAAGTAGGAGGATTTAGCCTCCTAAAGCTATATATATCAAACTACCTTAATCTTATGAACTTCATTTCTCTAATCTTCATTATTATCACTCTAATTTTGGTTTTGTATTGATGAGTGGCGAGGTACCCCTACACTCAACCATATGAATACGAGCATGTACGCGTGATCCGGTCGAACTCCGCAAACTAAATGCCTTAACGCCACAAGAAACACTTGGGGTTAATTGTTCGTTGTCTTCCCAGGCTTGCTTGTATGTGTCACGGTGTATGGTTAAGCAAGTCTAAGGTATTTGATTTTTTTGGTATTTTTCGGTTTTCTCCTATGCTAAGAGGTAAAGGGTTGAGGAACTAAAACTAACTCTAACTACAGCACTAAGTCCTAGCGTCAGCATCCGTTCTCACTTACCGTACACACCCTGAACTGTGCAACTGTGGCTACCAAACGCTAATCGTTACTGGGATCACCACACGTAATGCATGTGCTGGAAGCGGTCGTACTGAGGCACTTAACCAACCTATGTGTGACAAGCAGCCGATTCCTTGACTATCCGTACACATCCGTAGATGCTCGTAATCAAGTCGTACTTGTCCCATGCTCTAGGAGGAAAGGGTTGAGAGAATCTACTTGCGATGAGTAGCCGATTCCTTGGCTAGCCATACACGTTCGTCAACACTCGTAACCAAGTCGTACTCATGCTGCGTCACTAGGAAAGTAGTAAATAACATTAATTAAACCTATCCATGCACTGCAAGGTTTATCCGCAAGGCTCGTCTTTATTGCTGTACACAACTTGCATTTAGGTACAAAGCTGCTTGAATAAAGAACTGTTCACTTGGGGGACTCCTACTACTGGCACATGGAAAATATTCTATCTCTGGGGTGATCAATCCACCAGAGCTTCGCTACTTTATGCCTATCTGATGGAAATGAGGGGAGTGCCGCCTCTTATTTATAGATATGACGGCTGACTGCGATATTGCGTACGCGATATCGCAGGGAAAGACACGATATCGCGTTTTTGCAATCTACGTCTCATCATACCCCCATGACTAAATGAAAACTTGTCCTTGAGTTCTTTACAATGATATCAGGTAGGTATGGGATTATTGAGGGACATGGAACTAATGGAATGACATGTGAACGATTCATTATTACAAGACTTGACAAACTGGTGTTCGTGACAACAAGGGTGAACACCTTATTACAATGACATCAAGCCACATTTGGTAGCTGAGAGAAAAGAGGAGAGAGAATAGAAGAGAAGAAGAGAGAAGAGTCTTGCTGCTGCCAACGCCTAGATTGCACCTTCCATTGTCCATCCGTAAGCGCATTATCCATTCTACTCTTTGCATAGCTGCTTTAGCGCTGCTCCATTCCAAGTGTTTGCTCCAGATCCATTCTGTTGTTGCATGATTGCCCTCTGCACACACAACACAATCATATATTAGCAAGGGTGATTGAATCATTATGTAAATAATACCTTGCTTCAGTGTAAGTCCATTGGCTAGGTTGTGGTATGGCTGATATGGATCTAGGAAAATGTAGATGATGACTACCGAAGGTGTAGGGGTGAAGAAGAAAAACGAAAAAATTTGGGGCTTAGGAGAAAAATCAAAAAAGTAGGCCCCGTACCCCCATGACTAATCGGGAACCTCCGGTAGCGTGAAAATGGAAAAAGAAAAGGAGTAAGAAAGATACGTAAAAAGGGACAACTATGGCGTCAGTGAAGTGGATGTCAAGATGGAAATGAACGAAAATAAAATAAATTGCAAAATGTTAAGGAAAAGAAGTTAACTAATGTTCCAAATAGGAATGCCAGTGGGTCCTCCCCAAAGCAGGCTCATGCCCTTAATG
>MNCI01008919.1:0-36482 GCA_015680685.1 Gnetum montanum | reverse complement strand
GTTCCCTTGAAGTCACACCCTTTGCAAATCCTTGAGTCCTTCCTTAGTTTGAGAAATGCCCAGTCACCAGTTCGTTAAAGTTCTTATTGGAAGGGAACTGTACATTTCCAAGCCAAGGGAAACCATAGACTTGATGGATGGATGGATGAAGTGATCTCATTGCCTACCATATCAAAAGGAATAGACCTTAGTATCAACAATGGGCTTAGAAGGTAAAAACCAAACATTAGCAATTAATGAAAAATAGTTCATCCCATCGGCCCGAACACTTATTGGGTGATGAACTTACATGGTGGATGACACACACACACACACACACACACAAAATAGAAAAGTATAACGATGGTGTAAAACAAATACAAGAAAAGTTAAAGAAAGTGTAAAACAAAAAGGTGTAAGACAAAAATGTGTAAAACAAAAACTGAAAAAGAACTGAGGGCCCCATATGGTTAGCATTGGTGACCATCTCCCCCATGACTGAGTTGTAAGGGAGAGATCCGAAATAGTGAGCGCCTATTTGAATTTCTAAGAAGTGCTCAACTTCTCCTAATTGATGATCTTATGTTGAGGGGTGGAAGTTGGAGACGCTCACGTTCCAATGTGTCTATGCCACGGTTGTTGGCATGAGTTTCCTCAGTTCATTCCATGCATATTTTTCTGCTCCTATGAGAAGCTATCAACCACGGGGTGTCTACTACTTCTTGTGTGGTTGCTACATATAGGCATCTTTGTTGTAGAGTTTCTTGGGCACACCTGTTACATGGAGACATTTCCTCCATGTCATCACCCGATGAATCACTGTATGTGATGCATGGAACTATCCTCTTCTCGATCTTTCCACATATGTTTATCTTAGAGATTTCCAAGGAAAGATCACGGATCCTAAGGCATGCATCTACTGTGCTTAGCCATGCCCTTCCCATTTTAATAGGGAAGTCCCCTTCGTTGTTGTTCACTTCGATCACTAGAAAGTCAGCTAGGTAGGACCAACCACACACAGTGGTAATAACATCCTCCACTAATCCCAAGGGAATGGTGATGGACTGGTCTGCCAGCTCTAGTTGGATATTGATCTTCTTAAGTTGTGGCAGGTTCTAGGCGTGATACATCTTTTGCGAAATTAAGTTGACTCCGGAACCTAAGTCAAGAAGAGCTCGATGTGGTGCATTTCCAGCGATCTGCAAATAAATAAAGGGACTCCCAAGGTCAGTTAGTTTCCTGGGAAGGTGGCCTACCTTAATCCGGTTAGTTATGGTATGTGTTAACATAACCGTATGCGTTACACTCCTTTAGACTGAAGGGTTCTCCGAAGCGTTAGTGGTTAGAGGCCTATACATGTACCCATCCGCTTGTTGTTGCAAGAGTTTTTCTGGGCTCCTAGTTCTAAAAAAAGGTCTCTTCTTTGTATAGTTGTCGCTAGAACTAGTACCCAATTGGATATTTACACTCTAAATATTTATAGCTCTCGCAGCGTTACGTTGCTACGGTTGGGTAGGAAATTCCCCTTGTATTGTTGGAACAGGTTGTATGGGAACTACCGGAGGAAGAGGTGCGGGTGGAATTAGAGGATGGACGGAATGTGAGATGTCTCTTGGAGGAGGAGTCCTTTTGAAGTACTCCCGTGCTTGGTAGTGACGTTGGGGGGTAGTGTGACCCATAGAGTCACCTGGAGAAATTGGCTGCTGCACATAATAACCGTAAGGATTAGGCTGCCAGTAAGGGTATTGATGTGTTGGCGGTGGCATCCCCCATGAATGTGGATATTGCCATTGCTGGTGTTGTCCAATGGGCTATGGAGGTGTTTCACTTGGATAATATGTCAAGGGTTGGTGGAACTGCCTTGGGTTACCTTGTGGATAAGGTAACCTTCGGGGTGTTTGCCATTGATTAAGTCTTGGATTTAATGCATACACCCCAGACTCCTGCAGATGTGAGATAATTGGGCAACATCCCTTAGGATGGTCATAGTAGCAGACCTCACATCCACTATCATCATCTGAATCAAAATTTATAGTCTCATCGGAGATAGGAATTTTCCCCTGACCCTGGTTATGTGCAGGGCTTAAGTTTCTCCGCTTGGTTTTGCCTTTATCACTACTTTGCTCTACCTTAAACTCTTCTACAATTTTCAAGACTGTTTCTATTCTTGAGTCTAAGGAATCCCACATTTGGTCTACCTTAGCTGATACCTCAGTTGTTAACTTCTGGATCGGCACGGTTTTCTGATTCACCAACTCTTGGAGTTGTGACTCATCCTCCTCATCACAGAATTTCACTCCCTTCTTGTGAAGGGAGGGATCACGGTTGTATTCTTCCACACTTTCTCTCCTCTGTAGCTCACCCTCTTCTTGTGCTACTTGTTCCAACAAGCTTTCAACTTCATGAGCTCTTAGTTGGGAGAGTCTCCCTTGGGTGTAAGTCCCAAGAGTTCTTCTCGTTTCATTTCGTAGCCCATCCACGATGTGGGAAAGTTGATCCCGCTTAGTGTACCCATGGCCCGGGCAATGATGTAGCAGTGTATAGTAACATGCCATGGTAGCATCCAAGGGTTCATAAGCACCTTGTTTCTAGCCTTGGATTTGCTTACGCAAATTGGACACTCTGGAGTATGTTTGATATTTGTTGTTGAACAATTCAAGCATCGTACTCCACCTCCTGATGGTTTAGGGTTCTAAGGACCGGTACTAGCTCTCTGCTTCTTTGATGAGTGTCCTTGGGAACAACTTGAGTTTCTGCCACTCATTATCTATGTTTTGCAAGGCACAGGCATCGTGGAATGCCTGTAAATGATGTTGAGGATCAGCGTTGTATCCCCCTTCAATGCATGGGATATTATTTATGTCCAAACTCTTGATCCTACTATCTTTTAAGTGCCTTGTGGGGATCCTAACTACCTCTCTAATGTCTAGCATGCTTTGGGTTGCGAGTAGGGGTTTGTCATGATCATCTCTTTCATGACGTCTATGATGTCTTCGTGGTGGTTCCCTACTCTCCCTACATCCTTGCCCTTGTCCTAACTCCTCTCGACCTTCCTGTCGAGGTCTTTCATCCTTTTTACTTTTATCCCCCCCTTTATGCTCATGGTGGCTGTGCTCAGATGTGGAAGGAGAGGGTGAATGGTGAGATGAAGGAAAAGAGGAAGGGGATCCATCACCATGGTGATGTTTCTTACCGTCTCTTCGGTTGCTTCGGCCCCGATCGTTGTAACGATCCAAGTGTCTGTCCTTAGTGTGAGTGGTTGTTCTTGTTGTGAATAGTTGGTGCTCATGGGGATCAAAGCTTGTAGCATGTACAGTTGATCGAAGGCTCTGATGCCTTACCTCTTCACCATTGTAAGGAGGAGGAATGTCATCTTCTAAGAAACCCATTGTGAGGGGTTCCTCATCTCCTATTTCACTAATGACATGGGGGACCTTGCCCTTCAACAATGAATGTTGGCTCTCCTGCCTTTCGTCCCGAATACGTTGTGCATTTGTGGGATGATAATCCCTTGTGTCATGGTCATCTAGACGTATTCCACAAATAGTTATTGCATACCAATCTGTGCTAAGGCACGGAAAAGCATGTTAGGGGTTGCTCGATCCGGGGGTAACATAATGTTACCTTGCAGATCTCTCCACCGCAGTTGCTCATCTTGATGGAGAATAAAAGTAAAGTCTGGGACATACTCATCAGGATGAGTATATGTTACTTTAGATTGTTTAGGACATGGCTGGTCTCGGTTATGCATGTGATGCTAACTGTCTTCTGTATTGTCCTTAGGTGAGTTGATTTCGTGAGAAGAAGCCATCCTAATGGTGTGATGTTTACCGTTATTTATGTTCTTATTAACTGATTAACCCGAAGGTTCGTTAAAGCTCACAACCATGTGAGTGATATCCCTTATGTTCAATTGGCGTAAAAACACTTAGTCCCCGGCAACGGCACCAATGATGAGTGGCGAGGTACCCCTACACTCAACCATATAAATACAAGCATGTATGAGCGATCCGGTCGAGCTCCGCAGACTAAATGCCTTAATGCCACAAGAAACACTTGGGGTTAATCATTCATTATCTTCCCAGGCTTGCTTGTATGTGTCATGGTGTATGGTTAAGCAAGTCTGAGGTATTTGATTTTTTTGGTATTTTTCGATTTTCTCCTATGCTAAGAGGTAAAGGGTTGAGGAACTAAAACTAACTCTAACTACAACACTAAGTCCTAGCGTCAGCATCCGTTCCCACTTACCACACACACCTTGAATTGTGAAACTGTGGCTACCAAAAGCTAATCATTACTGGGATCACCAAGTCGTACTTGTCCCACGCTCTAGGAGGAAAGGGTTGAGAGAATCTACTCGAGATGAGTAGTCGATTCCTTGGCTATCCGTACACGTTCGTCAACGCTCATAACCAAGTCGTACTCATGCCGCGTCACTAGGAAAGCAGTAAATAACATTAATTAAACCTATCCATGCACTACAAGGTTTATCCGCAAAGCTCGTCTTTATTGCCATACACAACTTGCGTTCAGGTACAAAGCTGCTCGAATAAAGAACCGTTCACTTAGGGGACTCCTACTGTGGGCACATGGAAAATATTCTATCTTTGGGGTGATCAATCTGCCAGAGCTTCGCTACTTTACGCCTATCTGATGGAAATGAGGGGACTTCCGCCTCTTATTTATAGATATGGCGGCAGACTACGATATCGTGTACGCGATATCACAGGGGATGCGATATCGCGTCGGCCGTGATATCGCGGCTTGTGCAATCTGCGTCTCATCATGTATTAAGATCAATAATTGTCTAAACATCTATTTTTGGGTTGTTGGTGCATTTTGAGGATTTTTCAATGGAATATCATTGAATTAATTTATTTCTACCATTTTGTACAAAATCATATTTATAACATCATAATTATCATAATCAAATGTAGATACATAATCCAAACAAATAATTCATACCATATTTTATCACTTTATTAAATATTAACATCACATCTACATGCATAAGTAGCCAAAATAAGTACATCACATCAAAACGTCATCATTTATAGTATCATCTATAGAATATATAAATATGTACAAAAATACACAAACTCATATATCATTGGATCATAGCTTCTTTATAGAAGTTGATCAAGTCTTTTATTTTCCATAGTTTAACTTCATGAGTAATTTAGGATAATATTCCTAATTTTTTTATTGTACCCTAGATGTGCTATCTATTCATTCACATATTTTCATTTTAGATAGGATACATATTCTTTGGTTGTCAGTCTTTGGTTATTTATGGGTTCTTCTAGCTACCTTCCTTTTTATTAATACTATTGCATGATCCCTCTAATTCTACTAGTATAGCAACTTAAAGCTTTAATCTTTTATTTATTTCTCCTAATACATAGTTATACCTTTTTAGTATAGTTAATTGGTATTGCAACTTTTGTAATTTCTTAAATCTTATATTTAAGAGGATGATAACATTAATCAATGAAATAATAACATTACTTAAAATGATAAAAAAATTTCAAATAAATTAAATAATGCTTAAAAGAATTAAATATTAAAATATTAAATAAAAAATCCATGATTTAATACCAATGATGTAACATCCTCATTAATTATCTATAATATTTTATAAATAGTTAATAGAAATGCTACAAAATCCCAAGGATCTAGATTGAACCTCAATTTAATCAAATCACAAATTAAAGATTTAACTAATAAAAATCATTGATTAGGATCATAAAGAAAATAACATATGGTATAAAAATATTCCATATTACTACTACTAATAATTAAATAAAAATAATTATAAGAAAATAAGAAACAAATGTAACCACATAAATGTAGATGTTGAAAAATAAATAAATTGCATAATTAGAAACTATATGATGAGACTATTTCAATGGCATTTGTTTCATCCTAATTAGGCTTCTAGAAATAAAATTATTCACATTTCAAATTTATTTAAATAAATACTTAAAATATCATTAAATAAAAATATATAGTAAATAAAATTATTTTTTCCTTAAACATATAAGATGGCAAAGATAGATATTTCATAACTATCATATTTTATTATTTATTTATAAAAATAGGTACATGGTTCACATATCCAAAATTTATATATTTTTTCTATTTTACAAAAATAATAGCGCAAATCCTAAAGTCCATCTTAGACAAAATTGAACCACTTGTCATCCCATGTTCCTCTCTTTGAATTATTGTGGCTACTCAATGTTCTATGCATTAAAATGTAGGAGGTGTCAAACCCCCTCAAGTAAGAAAGATTATTTTATTTCTTTATCAATAGAACATATAAGGTTTCAAGTTAAAAGTCTAAGGATTTGGAGTAAGGAAAAATTCTAATTAAATATTTTAAAATAATCCAAAATCTAGAAATTTGATAGAGGTTCCAAAAATCCAAAATATTTTATATTTAACCTAGGAATATCTCAAGGATAGGTCTTGGTTAATCCTCACAACCAAAATATGCCAAAAAATTTTAGAATAGCCTCAATACTAATATCAAATTATTGTAAATGATTTCAATAAGTGACTAATGGTTGACTCTTGGTAATTTCAAATCAAAGGTTGAAATCCATCCTAATCCTTGTTCCTATGGGATGAAGCCTACTAAAGAACAACTCACTACTACATATGCAAATAGTGGCTCCTCAAACATTTACAGTTTTTGCTACCAATTAGCAACCTTGATTGTAATATATATCTATTACATCTTATTTTATTTTCAAACGAATTTCCAAAATAAACAAAAATCCCTACAAAATCTTGTTCCATACTGAGGACTAATCCATAAAAATCATCAAATAATCAAGAAGCAAGTTAGGAAAGAGTTTCAAATATTCTAGAAATTTACCAAAAAGATAGAAAATGACTTGGATTGAATTCCAATACAAATTCCCATAAAAACAAGCCCAAAATGTTAGAAATTCAATAGATTCTTGCCTTAGTAATAAACATAATGTTGAGGAAAACAAATTGATCATGCTAACAACTTACGTTAATTTCAAAACAATAAAAAGAGGTTAATTAAATTTCTATCAATCACCAATCATGAGTTCTAACTAGAGTTACACTATACACATCTCATGTCTTTGGTTATCCAAGTGAAAGTAGGACAAATCATAATTTTTAACTTGTATTACCTAAGAATATTTACATACATAATTTTAGAAATATAAATTAATTAAAGAAAAAAATGAAAAAATTAAGAAATAGAATAAAAGTTGAGGAATGCTGTAATTTTCATCTCTCTTTAGGAATTGAAAATTGTAGTTATAGCTTATTCATAAGAAAAATATGGTCAGATGGCCACATTTAGGATGGTAAGGCTTGATCTTGCTTCTTGACTTAGAAATTAATCCTAATGGTAAAATGAAAGGTTTTGATCATTGTCAATCATTAGATCATCATAATTGATAAAATAAGGCTCTTGATAATTCATGAATGTTAATAATTTTTTCAGTCTAAGGATGGTTATGGGTATGCCAAATGTTGCTCTTCACTGGTTGGAGTTTTTACTAACACATTGTATGTTTTGATCTTCATATATATTACTAGATTATGTATAGATTTATTCCCACTCATAGATATCATACACCTTATCAAAATAAGACTATGATTCTCCCTCATGGTTAGATGTCTTCCTAATGCTTGTTGGATGTTCTAAACCCTCATTCAATTATTGATTTACCAACCAATTCTTCAATTGCTTAATTCCTTGGATAATTGTTTGGCTTCATTTATTAACTCTTGATGACCTTTCTATCTCCTATAGGACATTGAATTTAAGCAATGTAACTAATGACAAAGTAAGGGTTGCTAACTTAGGTCAATTGTATGGGTTATGAATCTTCATCTAGGAATTGTATAGGAATAAATATATTCTAATTACTTAATCCTATGATCCTATGTTAAGGTTAAGTTATTTGGAAATGATCATTTGGTTATTAGAAAAAGGTATTAGGTATAAAATTAGTAAGGTTATGACCTACTAGAGAATAATTTAAATTGTTACCTAGTTACTGATCCTCATATGACCAAACATACCTCATTCTTGAACTCAAAAGATTGAAAAATGTTATAAATGACTATCTATTTGTCTAAAATAGATATTGAATGTGGAAGTTATAGTATTTGATGTTATTAGTATTAAAAATAAAATATTATTAGATGGTATATAACATAGTTTTAATTACATTATCTATACCTGAAATATTCTCCAAGCTAGTATTGGGAGTGCTAGTACTAGGCCTTGAACTCAATATCTTAGGATTGAAATTGTGTGAGATAAAAAATCTATTATTATATTAGAATTCAAGGTTATTTTAATGAATTTTTTAGGTTATAGATGCTAAAATTAATTGTGTCATTACATCCAAAATATCAAAAAATGTAGGAAATGATCCTTTATTTATCTAAAACTTATACTATATAGTTGACTTATGATCATATAAAATTTTCAAAAATGGAAAATAAATAATTAAACTTAACTTTATTAAAGACTAAGTTAAAAAATATAATTAATTTATTGATCCTAAGGTTCAAATACTACACCTTCTACTTGGTAACTTCAAGTTTTAATACTTCTTCAACTAGCCATTTTACAAATTTGCCAAATGTTTATACTTTACAAAAAATATGCATGTAAATAGTGAGGAATCACAATCATTAAATAGTTTAGCTTTGAATTAAGGTCTAATTCTATTTAAGTAGGAATATTTATTTCCTTCTATATTTTAAAAATTTTCTAAAATATTGTTTATTTTACCATTATGTGGACCTACTTATAATTGGTTTGTTTTCTTTGTTTGTTTTTAATTTTTCTCAATGAATTTGATTTTTCTCTTTTCAATTTTTCTCTAGTAGATCTAATTTCTCTAGAATGTTTCTATGGGGGTTACTATATTACTTCCAAACTCTTCAACCAATTTTAAAATTATTGCTTCTTTTATTGATGTAGAAATTTTTGTTGATTCTCAAAATATAGATTAACAAGTTGGTAACAAAAATGTTGTAAGCCATGATAATACAACCAAAACACCTTATTTTTTTCTATTTAATAATGTATATGAGTCATGGTTGTTGATATTTTATTACAATATGTTATTTTTTTTAAATTTTGGATTACCTACCTCATAATCAAAGTTTTGTTTTGTAGTTAAATGATGTGATGAAAAAACATGATATGAAAGTTATTCATGCCATGCTTTATTCTTGTTTTCTTCTACTTGTTGAGTTAGGAAATGCTTAGATGATGTAGCATGTTATAGATATAGGGGTTTTTATACATAAACATGTAGTGTTGATCATTTGTAAGTGGCTTCTAGATTTTGATGTCTAATATAAAGAACATGCCAAAGTTCCATGTTTTGTTAAGTTATATAATGTTGCATTGATTTTTTAGAAAGTTGAGTAAGAAATTATTAGTTTTCTTACTTCCATTAGGTATATGAAGTCTATTTTTTTAACGTTTTCTTCTTGTAGATTGTTATTCATTGAAATTAGCCTTCTTAATTCTAAAAATGAATTAGTATTACATAGAGGAGAAAAGACTTATAGTCAGCTAATTACATATTATGATCTTCCTAATTTTGGTAACTTTTATCATTATGAAGGATATTTTTTTAATCCTAATCCTTTTGTACTCAAGGAAAAATATTTTGAAGAAAGAAAAAAATATGTTGAAGTTAAAGATAGAACAAAATAGTATGAAGTTGAAGATATGAAATATCAAGTTAATGCTAACGATAAAAATGATTAAATAATGATAAACAATCTAAAGAAGATGGAAGCTTCTATGTTTATTTTTGCTAGTACTAGAGAAAGTATTAAGTAGCCTAGATAGATAGCTTGTAAGGTAAATTTTTCTTTGTCTATCAAGAATACTATTAACTCATAGATTAAAATGATTGTTAATAAGAATATTATAGTTGATGGTAAAGATTCTCCATATAAAATCAATAACAAGCAACGAGGTAAATATCTTCTATCAATGGTAACTCTTTATTGCTTTGAAACAAATATTGGTATTTAGCCATAGCTCTTAATCATGAATATTTTTGCTATTTTAAATGGAAGCATAAATGTTGAAAATTAATGTAAATCTTGCTAGAACTAGGACCTTCCTCCCTAATAACAATTAATTGTATTTACTTATTTTTTAAAAGTTTCAATTGAAAGATTGTCCACTTGAGTAGATTGTCCTAAAATTGAAAAGTTTTTTTTTCATAGTTTTTTTTATGATGTCTACTTAGTGTTAAATTGTTTATAAAATCTGAGTTTTATTTGCTCATTATTAATATTCTTTTGGGGTTAGAAACTCCCCTCTATAATTTACAAAGAATCCAAATTTTAAAGTTTATTTCATATGACCTATCCTAACTTCTAAATTTTCTTATAGGTAGATAGGAACACATAGGTATCTATTAGATGTACATCCATCTAAGGGTATCTACAAGATTGTGGGCATTTCAAGCATTATGGTAATGTGATAGTGACTACCTACCAGAAAACATTATAGTAGATCGTTTGCATAGGGTGAAGCTATAGGCATAAGGCAAAGTAATAGGCCATAGTTGTAGTTGTGTAACAAATCTATGCTTAAGCACTAATGTGGACCTTTTTGTATGTCAAAAAATTAAGGAAAAAGGAGAAAAAAGTTTTTTGTGTGATTGTGTGTTTGTTTTGTTTGCAAGACAAGAACTTGGATTAAGATAAGAAGGCTTGCAGTAGTTCAAGAACATGGACAAGGAATGAAGAATTCAAAATGCAAAGGGAGCAAAAGAAAGATGTCTCTAATAAATAGTATATGTCTTGGTAGAATTGACGATAGTGTATGAGAATACATCTCTACAAAATAGTAGACATCGTTTTGGAAAGAAGGATGTCCTTCATTAGAAAAAGACATCTTTTCATAATGAAGGTTAGATGCAGAAAGACGCCTTAGTCTTGAAGAAGACATCTTCAGTGACCATTAGTTAGCCATTGCACAAGTTCTAAGATGAATTTGGAAACATAGTGGTTATAAGAAGACTTCATTATCATTGGGAAAAGAGTAAGCATTATTAATGAGTCATGTTTTACATGGCTATGATATTAGAGCCACAATATCAAGTATCGGATATCGAGGCACAACCTCTGATGTCGACCATTCAATATTTCCTCTTCTATTCATGCCTATAAATACCACGCTTGGGTGCATGATTGAGATAGATAGAAATAGGAATTTTAGATATATTTTCATAGATTTTTTATTTCAATTTTTGTTGTTTTCCAGTACATGCAAATAGTGTGATGTTAAGTGATTGTACAACATCCTTATTTGAGTGTGACGTACTTGGACATGTTACTTGATTGGAAATAAAGACTAAGATTACTTTCATCATTTCAGCATCCACTTAGATTTAATATTTCTTTTAATTATTTACTATTTTTGTTAGTTAATATTTTCATTTATTTCTCTTTATTATTACTGTCATTAAGTAAACTGAGTATGACTAATCGCAAGCACTTAAGTGTAGTTACTTGATAACCCAGTAGTGTATCATTTAGTAAGCCTAATGATGTGTGCTTGGTAATCCCAATGGTAGTTATGTGAAGTCTGAGTGATGGGATGCGATATCGCATAGGCTGTGATATCACGTACACGATATCCCGTCTTTCCCTGCAATATCGCGTACGCGATATTGTAGCCTGTCGCCTTGTCTATAAATAAGAGGCAACTCTCCCTTGTTTCTCTATCTAGATATAAACCCTTAGCTAAAATCTAGTAGTTTTACCATTCCATAGATAGAATAATTTCCATGTGCCCATAGTAGGAGTCTCAAAGTGAACGGATCTTTATTGGAGAAAATTGTACCTGAGAACACATTTGTGTATGGAAATAAAGACGAACTTTCTGATAAACCTTGCAGTGCATGGACTAAGCTAATTAGGATATAATTAATGTTAAATTCTTAAATTCCTCCTTAAGGACTTAATATCTCTCAACCCTAAACTCTCATAGTTAAGTGCATTCAGTACGACTGCTTCAAGCATGTGCATTATGCTTGGTAATCCCAGCAACGAATAGCGTTTGGTAATCCTAGTAGCGTTGCATTGGTTCAAGGTGTGAACGGCAAGTGGGAACAGATACTAATGCTAGGACCATTAAATCTTAGTTAGTGAAAGTTAGTTACTTAGTCTCTTCATCCTTTCCTCTCTTAGCATAGGCAATAAAAAGGTAAAAGACATAAAAATCACATACCTTAGACTTACTTAACCATACAACCGTGACAATACAAGTAAGTCTAGGAAGACAACGATTGATTAACCTTAAGTGTTCTATAAGGTGCATAAGCACTTAATCCTTGGAGTTCGATGGGATTTCACGTGTAACGCTAGTATTCGTATGGTTGAGCATAGGGATACCTCGCCACTCATCATTGGCGTCGTTGCCAGGGACTTAGTTGTTTGTGTGCTAAGTAGAACATAGAAAATCATCCACATCGTTGGGATCTAGAACAAACCCTTAGGGTTAATTAGAAGAAAAATTAAACAATGATCAATAGCAAACCAAGTAAACAACAATGTCTTCTTCTTCTCACAAAAGCACTTCACCACCTAGGGATCGCACTAGAGACAATCAATGACACAACATACATAACCAAGAATTGCCAGTTCCTCAATAGTATCAGGTAGTGTATACTCATCAAGATGAGTATATACCCAATTTTACCTTTATCCTCCATTAGGATGAACAACTGAGTTGGCGATACTTGCAAGGTAACATAGTGTTACCCCCAGATCGTGTAGTCCCTAACATGCTCCTTCGTGCTCTTGCATAGATAGGCATGACACAGCTATATGCTGAATACATTGCATGTGATTACGACACAAGGGATTACCATCCCACAATGGTGCAACGTTTAAGGGACTTGCGGCAGGAGAGCTACCATACATCATTGAAGGGTAAAGGGCCCCACAGTGTCCTGCACGTCCTAAGTGAAATAGGAGATAGTGAACCAATTATAACAGGTTCTCCATCAAATGATGTTTCCCCTCCTAACGATGGTGAGGAGGTGGGCTATCAAAACCTACACTCCATGATTCATAACCCTGGTTCTAATCCCTATGAGCACCAAGTGTTCAATGAGGAAACACAAACACATGACAAGGGTGGGCAGTCTGATCGTCATCGCAATCAGGGCCGTAACCACCAAAGAGAAGGTAAGAAACATTGTCATGGTGATGGTTCCCCTTCTTCTTCACCTTCATCACATCATTCATCCTCTCCTTTCACATCAGGACATAATCACAAAGAGCCTAACCATGAGGATAAGGGTAAGAAAGATGAGGGACCTCGATGAGAGAGTCGAGAGCAAGGACAAGGGCATTCGAGAGAATCAAGGCATGGAAGAAGGAAAAGTAGGGAACCGCATAGGCATCATAGACACCATGAAAGAAATGAAAATGAAGAACCCCTATTAGAAACCTAGAGTATGTTAGACATTACGGAGGCTGTTAGAATACCTACAAGGCACTAGAAAGATAGCCAGATCAAGAGACTAAACATGAATAATCTCCTACGGTTTAAGGGGGGATACAATGCTGATCCACAAAACCACTTATAGGCATTCCACAATGCTTGTGCCTTGTAGAATATTGATAACGAGTGGAAGAAGTTAAAGTTGTTCCCAAGGACACTCATAAAAGAAGTGGAAAGTTGGTACCAATCCTTAGAATCGAAATCCATTAGACGGTGGATTACAATGCTAGAACTGTTTAATGATAAATACCAAATGTACTCCAGAGTGTCCAACTACCGAAAGCAGATCCAAGGGTGGAATCAGGGTAATAATGAACCCTTGGATGCTTCCATGGGCCAATATTATGCATTGCTACATTGTTACCCGAGCCATGGTTATGCTCAATAGGATCAAGTTTGCCATCTCGTAGATGGGCTAAGACATGAAACCAGGAGAACCCTTGGAACATATGCCCAAGGGAGATTATTAGAACATAGGTCCCATGAGGTTCATAGATTGTTGGAGCAAGTAGCTAAGGAAGAAGGAGAGCTACGCAAAAGAGAAAGTGCAGAAGAGTATAACCGCAATCCTTCCCTCTGAAAGAGGGGAGCGAGATTCTACGAGGAGGAGGATGAGTCACCACTCAAAGAGTTGGTGAATAGAAAAACCTTGCTACTTTAAAAGTTGACAACCGAAGTGTTGGCTAAGGTAGATCAAATGTGGGACTCCTTAGACAGTAGATTCAAAATCATTCTCAAAGTTGTAGAGGAGTCTAAGCAGCGAAGTAGTAATCATGATAAGAAAAAGAGGAGGGATTTAGACCATGCACGTAACAAAGGTAAGGGTAAAATAGCTATCAATGAAGAGGTTGTGGATTCGAATACAGATAATGAAGGTGGATGTGAGATTTGCCAATATGACCATCCTAAGGGATGTTGCCTAATAATCTCACATCTACAAGAGTCTGAGGTGTATGCACTCAACCCAAGACTTAACAAATGGCAAGCACCCTGTTGGTTACCTTATCCCCAAGGTAACACAAGGTAGTTCCACCAACCATTAACATATTATCCAAGTGGAACTCTGCCACAACCTATGGAGAAACACTAGCAGTGGAAATACCCACAGTCATGGGGGATGCCACCATCTAGGCAACAATACCCTTACCGACAACCAAATCCATATGCCTATCACGTGCTGCAGCTAGTTTCTCCAAGTGAATCTATCAATCATATGACCCCAAAACGTCACTACCAAGTTCAGGAGTATTTTAAGACTCCCTCTCCTAGAAGGGATACCCCACATGCATACCATCCTCTGAATCCATTTGCATCTCTTACACCAATAGTTCCACTACCACCCACTCCAACAATGTAAGGGGAACTCCCCACTCAACTATAACAACATAATGCTACGAGAGCTATAAACCTTCAACCCACTGCTGGTTCTAACAACCATACAAAGAGAAGACCTTTCTTTAGAACCAATAATCCAAACAAGCTCTCACAACCATAAGTGGTTAATTCTATGACCACTCCTTCATTAAGTAAGGCTTTGAAGCTCCCTTCAAAACAACAACAGAGCTCAACGCACACGGTTATGTTAACACATACCTTCATGGACTGGATAAAGGTGGGCCATCTTCCCAGGAAACTCTCTGACCTCAAAAGTCCCTTAATCTACCTCCAAGTCACTGGGAATGAACCATGTAAGGCTCTTCTTGACTCAAGTTCTAGAGTCAACTTAATATCACAAGAAATGTATAAAGCCTGGAACTTGCCTCCACTAAAGAAAAGAAATATTCAATTAGAGTTGGTTGACCAGTCCATCACTGTTCCTTTGGGACTTGTGAAGGATGTCGTGACCACTGTGTGTGGTTGGTCATACCCAGCTGATTTCCTAGTGATAGAAGTCAACAATAACAAAGGGGACTTCCTAATTATAATGGGGAGGGCATGGCTAAGTACCATAAATGCATGCCTAGGAATCCATGATCTTTCCCTGGAAATATCTAAGGAAAACTATTATGGAAATATTGAGAAGAAAGTTCCATGCATCACATACAGTGATACAGAGGGTGATGACATACAGGAATGCTCAGCATCTCCTGCATGCACCCGATGTGCTTAGGAAGTTAACATACAAAAGTGCCTGTATGTAGCAACCACACAACAAGAGAACACCCAGTGGTTGACAACTAATCAAGAGAGTAACCCACCAATATGCATGGAACTAATTGGGGAAACAACGTGCACTCACATTGAAAGCATAGATACGTTGGAGCATGAGCGTTGCCAACTTTCAATCCTTAATCTGAAAACATCAATTGGGAGAAGTTGGACACTTCTAAAAGATTCAAAAAAATGCTCATTATTTCAGATCTCTCCCTTTCAATTCAGTCATGGGGGAGATGGCCACCTATGTTGATCATTTGTAGCCCTCAATATCTTTTTAAGTTTTTGTTTTACAATTTTCTTTAACTTTTCTTATTTTTGTTTTACAACATTGTTCATAATTTTGTTTATTTGTGTGTTTGTGTGTATTTATCCATTTTGTTAAGTTTGTCACCCAATAAGCGCTCCTGATGATGGTATGAACTGTATTCCATTGATTGCTAATGTTTGGTTTTTACCTTTAAGTTATGATGTTGATACTAAGGTATGGTTCTTTTGATATAAAAGGCAATGAGTCCACATCATCCATGCATCCATAAATTTCTATGGTCTCTCTTGGCTCGAAATTGTACAGTCCCTTTCCTAATAATAAAAACTATCAACAAATCAGTGACTGGGTAATTCTCAAACTAAGGAAGAACTCAAAGATTGAAAAGGGTGTGACTTCAAGGGGATTTGTTGCACTTGTGTTGGCCATTCTCTTGGGTTCTTGGATGTTTTCTCCTTAAGTTTTCCTTGCCATTATAATGTTGCTTCATTTTTGGGAAGCTGAGCTAATCAAAATAAAAATAACAAAGTCTTTGCATGGTGTGGTTCTCACGCAAAGAAAAAAAAGAAAAAAAAAACAGTGAGAATTCAAAGCACACCTCTTAGAAGAAATAATCATTTGGGCTACAAGCACTAGTTATGGAACTAAAATAAACATTTTCCCTCTAACTAAGGCCCTTCTCGCTTCCTACTCTCTCTCCTCTTTCATTTCGTTGGAATGGTGGTGGCTCTTTGGTGAAGGCATTCTTGTTACTTCAAGTAGATGGATGGGCCAAATGTATTAATGCAAAGTCACTAAATGTGGTTTTTCTGAGGCCAGATTTGGAATGATACCTACTAAGTCACATTAACCATTAATACACAAGGGGCTGTACACCACCCTGTTCTTGAGATTCCATTCCATTCTCTTCTTTCCATCATTCTTTCCCCATTTATCACCTCATTTCTGGTTGTATCAGTATTCTATATTTTAGTGGATGCATTTTTTTCTTTTTGGTAAACTCTTGTGGTTAAGACTTTAACTCTTGTCTCTAAATGACATTCCTAGAGCCTACAGACTCTTTGAGTGTGGGATTGTCAGGGCATTAAGGGCATGAGCCTGCTTTGGGGAGGATCCATTGGCATTCCTATTTGGCACATCCATTAATTTTTTTCATTTAAACATTTCCACAATCATCATTTATTTTGTTCATCTCCATCTTTGACATCCATTTTATTGGTGTGACCATTGTTTATTTTTTCTCCATCCTCCTTATTCCTTACCTTTTTCCATTCTATCGCTACCAGAGGTTCGCTCTCAGTCATGGGGGTCCTGGTCCAATTTTTTTGATTTTCTCCTAACCCCTACACCTTGGGTAGTCATCATTAGTATATCTCTAGAATTCACATCAGCCATACCACAACTTAGCCAATGAACCTTACACTAAGGAAAGGTATCAACTACATTGTGATTCATTTAACCTTGCTAATATAAGAACTATGTTGTGTGTGCATATGGAAATCATACAACAACAGATTGGATCTGGAGGGAACACTTGGAATGGACTGGTGCTGAAGTAGTTACACAAGAAATAGGATTGATGATGTGCTTATGGATGGACAAAGAAAGGTGCGATCTTGGCATTGGTAGCAGCAGACTTCTTCTTTTCTCTTCTCTCTTCTCTCTCAGCTACCAAATAAGGCTGGATGTCAATTGTGTATAGTGTTCACTCTTATTGTCATGAGCACTAGATTTTGTCATGTATTGTAATGATGATCCGTTCACATGTCATCCCATTCACCATTAGTTCCATTCAAGTCAATAATCCCATACCTTCCCAATATTTTGTAAGGAACTCAAGGACAAGTTTTTATTCAATCATGGGGGTATGATGGGATGCGATATCGCATAGGCCACGATATCGTGTTGTTCCCTGCGATATTGCATACGCGATATCGTAGCCCATCATCTTGTCTATAAATAAGAGGAGGCTCTCCCTTGTTTCTCTATATAGATCTAAACCCTTAGCTAAACTCTAGCAATTTTACCATTCCAGAGATAGAATAATTTCCATGTGCCCGTAGTAGGAGTCTCAAAGTGAACGGATCTTTATTTGAGAAAATTGTACTTGAGAACACATTTGTGTATGGAAATAAAGACGAAATTTCTGATAAACCTTGGAGTGCATGGACTAAACTTATTAGGATTTAATTAATTTTAAATGCTTAAATACTTTCTTAGATAATTAATCTCTCTCAACCCTCAACTCCTAGTTAAGTGCATTCAGTACAACCACTTTGAGCATGTGTGCTACGCTTGGTAACCTAGTAACAAATAATGTTTGGTAATCCTAGTAGCGTTGCATTGGTTTAGGGTGTGAATGGCAAGTGGGAACGAATACTGATGCTAGGATGATTAAAGCTTAGTTAGTGAAAGTTAGTTACTTAGTCTCTTCACCCTTTCCTCTCTTAGCATAGGCGATAAAAAGGTAAAAGACATAAAAATCACATACCTTAGACTTACTTAACCATACAACCATGACAATACAAGTAAGTCTGGGAAGACAATGATTGATTAACCTTAAGTGTTCCATAAGGCGTGTAAGTACTTAGTCCTTGGAGTTCAAACGGATCGCACATGTAACGCTCGTATTCGTATGGTTGAGTGTAGGGGTAACTCGCCACTCATCACCAAGGCATGTATGGATGATTAGGAATAGATACTCATCGCACATAGGCTATTTTAGATTTTAATTTCCACTCTTAATTAGCTTAATTAATTAATATTTTTATTATCACTAGGAATAGCTTAGGGCCAAACAACATTAATCATCATATGCCTCACTTGGAACTAAACCATACATTACAATGCTACCACTAGTCCAAGTGGGAAGATAGCAAAATGTGATCAAGGCATAACTATCTAGATGCACAACTAGTACCATCCACTAAATTTGACTAAATCATGCATGAACACTTGTGATTTGTATGGTTGGATGTAGGGGTACCTCACCACTCATCATTGGTATCATTGCTAGGGATGGTGCTAGTTATCTAGATTAGTTATATTATACACGATTGCTACAAATGCATTAAGGATATATCTTTTAGAAAATATTAAATCACACACATCATAAACCAACAACAATGTCTCTTTCATAAGAAAGTGATAATGCATTATATAGTGTAGACATTCATTGAAGAACTAACAAGATATATGATGAAGAAAATTGGAGTGACCAACTTCATGCAAGGGTTTTATATGTTCATAACCACCCTGATGACACTCAAAGACTACATTCACCAAGGGTAGAAAACCATAGAGGAGATGAAGTAAGTCCTGGACTAGGGGATCCCTCAAGGCTGAGGACCTCCTCAAAACCTAGAAAAGATAAATCAAGGGACCCCGAGGAATGCCATAGAAGCCATGGCAACCCTCCTAGTTCCTCATCTTCCTCTTCCTCTTCAATGTCTAGTTCTACTGAAGATGAATGTAGGTATAGAGACAAAGCTCTACTATGGGGTCAAAATAAACATAGAAATTAAAACTATGGGAAAAATAAAAGACATAAAAATAAACATAGACAAAATCATCATAGTAAAATGAATAAAAATAGAAAATTTCCTCACAACATGTCTAATGATGATGAACCCTTGTTGGCCACCAAGAGCCTAATGCAGATCATAGAGGCAGTTAAGATATCTTATAGGCATCACAAAGAGAGTTGCCTACCCAAGCTTGATATGAATAATATCCCTAAATTTGTGGGAGGCTATGATTCGTATCCATAACATCACTTAGAAGCCTTCCATGATGCCTATGCCTTTTACAACATTGAAAGTCAGTGGCAAAAGATTAAGTTCTTTCCTAGGATACTAATTGACAGAGCTGAAGTGTGGTATAGATTATTGAAACCAAATTCAATCTAATGGATTGCTAGAACTCTTTAACAAGAAATATCAAACCTATGTGAGGGAGTCTAACTTGAGGAGACAGATCCAAGGATGGAGACAAGAATAATGTGAACCATTGGACATGAATTGAGATAGATATTATTCTCTACTGAATAGATTCCCAAGCCATGGTTTCTCTGAGTAAAATCAACTCTTCCACATCATAGATGGGATTTGTAATGAAATAAGGGATACCCTTGAGATGTATGCTTTAGGTCAATCACATGAGCTACAAACCCATCAGATTTGAGAGCTAATCAAGTGTATGAAAAAAGAAGAAGAAGAGCTATGAAAATGGGAGAATGTTAAGAAATATCATTGGGACCAAACTCTTCAAGAGAAGAAGGTACACATCTATGATAAGGAAAAATAGGCAGTTCTCGATAAGGTGATTCAACAACAAACTTTGTTGACACAAAAGTCTATTGACAAACTTGAAGCAAAGCTTGATAGGATGTTGGAGTGGATAAATGAGCAAGTTACAACTTTCATAGAAACTATAGAGAAGAAGGTAATACAAAATGAATCAAGAGATCAAAATAATACAAAATGAATAAAGAGATCACAATAAACGGAGGAAGATGAACTAAGAAACAACTAGGAACACTTATTAGCAAACATGGAAAAGGGATGAAGAAAGCGAGGCTATAGAATCAACCATAGATGAAGATGACAGATGTGACATTTGCATATATGATCACTAGAAGGGCCATTGCCTAGTCATGTCCCATCTACATGAGTATTGGGATTTTGCATTAAATCTCAAGTTTGTATAAAAGCACATGCCCAGGAAATTAACTTTTCCATAAGGTAATTATAGATAGTCCTACAACCAATTGTACTATCCTACGGGGACTTATTACTAGCCTAAACATTGTCATTAACCATAATGGCAAAATCCATAGTCATGGGGAAGGCCATCACCAAACTAGCCCTCCCCTTACTATTAGCTGAAACCATATGGATATTATGTTCAACATCATGTTTATCCAACTAGTTCTACATCCTCTACTTCAAATCACCACTATCACTCTCCTGAGTATCATCAATTTATGACATATCCTGATGAATCAACACCTCACACCTCTTACCCTCCATCCTATCCTTGATATTCTCATGTTCCACCCCATCACATGCCACTGCTAGCAACACAGGAAAGTTTTGCACCACAACATCAACAAATGAATGTTACTTGTCCTACAAATGAGCATAGACATGCTGGTACTAGTAGGTTTCCACCATAAACTTGGAAACATCCTTCCTTTAGGACAACTCCCAGGAAAAATTGCAACACTTATGGACCTACCACATCATCCAAACTAGCATAATGTCAATATAGTGCAATGCCTTGCCTTTCACAAGCAATGTCCTTTGAGCCTAGGTAAGGGCCACCACCCATCGTTACTCCAACACCTAATAGAAGTAATGACTCTAGCATTGTGAAGAGATAAACGAAACCATGCATACCAAATCATGATCAAGGGTGCAATTGTAGGTTAGACATTTGCAACGTTAACACAACTCATACTTGACCCACCATACAATTTAAAATCAAGTGTCTAAATAATAACTTATCTACACAGCCATCACTAACCCAAGACACACCCAGTCATGAAGGAATCCACTATTTTACAAATGCATGGAATCCACCTACCCACTTATTAATTCTTATCATGATCAAACACTTAGTCATGAAGGAAACACCCCATTCTAGCATTCAGAATTAATAGGTGTTTTTCATCTTTTTATTTAAAATATTTTTTATCATTTTATTATTTTTTGATACACATTTTTCCTATTCTTTCAACTTTTTCCATATTTTGTTTTCATTTCCTTTATCAGTAATCTTGCTTATGAACAAAATGATCATGTAGCCATTGATCTAAGGTTTTCTCCATATTTTCAAGTCATGAGGGACTGATTATTTGGATAGTGAGACCATGTCATCCATCCATCCATACCATTAATAAGAGGTTCTTACCCTAGTCATAATGATATTCTTTTTCCATCATAAAAACTAAGAATAAACTCATAATCATGGTTCCTAGATAGAAGAGTGAAGAACCAAGTGAGAACGTGAAGAGTGTGACATCAAGGGGATTTGTGGATTTGCTTTGACCACTTTTTTATGTTCTATCATGTTAATGAGGTTATAATTATATCCTTGTAGATATAACAAAAAACAAGAGTAAGAGTAAAATAAAATGGCACTAAATAATTTTCTAAGGATCCCATTAGAAAAACATGTTACCCATGCCTAAAGGTTGTCAACTTCTTAGAATTCATCAAAAAAAATATGCCATGAATAAACTCATCCCTTGGACAAAATGCCAAGTGATGTTACTCCTTGCAACTATGGTAGTCTTATGGTTATCAATCAAAGAAATGAAATAATGTGATGTCACTGGAATATGGTTTGGACTTGGTTTGAATCTTGGAAAGAAGGAGTAATGATTACTTAATCATTAATAACACACAAGGATTAATTATGCCTCTAGTAAGACATCTCACATCCCAATTCCTACAATCCTTTCTATAGTCCATCTCATCTCATTATCCATATGAACCTAACTTGTGGTTTTGTGTAACATAGAGTTATTTTCTCAAATTGGTGATTTTAACATGTGTGTTTTATTTCATAGGTGTGTGTTGCATTCAGCCCCTTTGGTGCCTACATACATTTTTAGGTGTGGTTATACAAGGGCGTTATGGGTTGAAGCCTGCTTTGGGGAGGATGCACTTGTATAACTATTGTGATTTGCACTTATTCAACACAACTACATCATTTTAAACCTTCCAAGTGAATAAATGTTAAATTTAATGCTTTCCCTTATCATATAATTAATCCATTCCATACCATTGGTCTAATACCCCTTTTCCTACATCTTCCAAAGATTTTAATGCCTAAGATTTCATCTTCTAACACTTTTGGTACCTACATATAAATTCTCACTTACCCCAAAACTTTGGATTTAACTTGAAACCCTTTCATCTATCATAGAGCTTTATTTTCCATGTTGACTACCCTCATCATATGCATATTCAAGCACCATGATATCGACTACCCAATATTGGGTCAAACTTGACATCGGATACCCAATATTGGGTTCATAAAAACTATATATAGACCCCCACAGTGCTCCAATATCCATTTTCATCATTTGCAACTAGGGAAGATTTTGAATTTTTCTCTCTTGACTAAGAGCTTTGCACAATCAACTTCCATTTCCAATATTTTGCTCCACACCACTTCAATTTTCATGTTTATTAAACTTATTTGAACCTAAAGTGTTCAATTTAGTTAGGGGAGGATGCTTAATTGGGAAACTTACATCGATTTTTCAAAATTTGCTATCACTTGGAAGGTATTACAAGGGTAAGAATGTTAAAATTCTTAAGTTTTTTAATGAAAAATAAATCATATGAATTCCAGAAACTCTAATTTATTTACTCAAGGGACCATAACCATCCTAATAAACCATACATAAGAGAAAAGAGGCCAATTGTGAAGGGTCATAATAGAAGTTAATACTTTTTTGGCATTTTCTGAAAATTTTTCTAACTTTGCTATTATATAAACTAAAGAACTTAATAGAACTAAGGTCATGGGTTAGGTATAAACTTGTTAATGATAAATAAAAACACCTTAGTAACATTTGACCCTTGATTGATTATAGATGGTCCCAAAAAGAGAAGGATGAGAAGGACCTTTGCAAGGTATAGCCAAACACCCGAGAGGTAGTAGAAGCTAGCTAGGAGAGTAAGCTGAGCATGAGGAATAGAAGGCCTAATCATTTAGCATTCATCAAGAGGCTCTTGATATAGGGTAGTTGGTCCAAGAAGAGGCCATAGAACCATAAGCTCCAGTGTAAGGATAATGCCTCACATTGTCCCCAAAATTCCTTGAAGCCATCCAGGAGAAATCCATGTTGACCATAGTCAAGGTGGAAATGAGCTTCAATCCATTTCTAGTGTTTTCTCTTGAGAAAGTTTGAACATAACACTAGGCATCACCATTATGGCACATCCTTTTAGAAATTGGTGAATGGTATCTTGATGAAATGTACCAATTTTGGCGTAACAATGAAAAAGGCACCATAGTTAACATCAGTAGAGTCATTGTATCTTTTTCAGTCAAAGCAATCGCAAAGGCTCTGAATCTACCAAATGCAAGGGTTAAGTTAGCACATCTATCCACAAGGTTCGATCTAGAAATCAAAAAGTTATGGCTAAATTGAGTGTATGACAAAGAACATAAGACATATAATGAGTTGACTCTGGAAGAGAGGACCTATTTTAAGATAGGCACATATCACCTCTTCCCAACTAAAGGGCTCAATAAAATATCAACTTACATGGCCAGGGGAAGTGAAATATTAATGGACAAACATAATGCCAATATTCCCAAATTATACTACTTGGAAATTCAAAGGTAGTTCGAGGAAAAGAAGGTAATGAAGATAACACTTCCATTCCCTTACTTGATCAGGAATATATGCAAACACACTAGAATCCTGTTATACACCAATGATGTTCCCAAGAGGACCCAAAATGATTTTTTGTTGATTTACTTAAACTTGTAGCACCAAGGAAGGACCTTGGTGAAGAATAAGAAATAGAAAAGGAGCTAGAACCAGAAAAAGAAATGGAGCAAGAGTTCAAGCAATGGCGTGAGTCACAAGTTCTACCACCACTACCATAAGATTACTAGCTTGCAATGAGCCAACTACAAAGAATTGCTAAAAATCTTAGTCAGGTAAGTAGGGATAAATCAAACCTCTTTCTAGTTATTAATGATGTCATGTAGTCCATAGTTTCTATTGATCCATTAAGGGGATAGATTTCATTACAATCAGGAGGATAATTCCAATGATCATGGCAAATCTCTGATAACACCACATCTTTTCAAGTGATGCTTGAAATAGGAGAAGGTGCCACAGTAGTAGTCATGCAAAATTAAGATGCAGTAGGAATATTAGAGGTAATAACAGATCACATCAAAGAATCTTTCAATATTCTTGTTGTGCCCCCAGTGGACTTGACTAGGACCAGAGATGCACAAATGCTTGCTAGGACTTCAATTAATCTAGCAGCCTATGAGGATGTACTAGATAGATTACTATAGACTAGACGAGTAATGATGATCCCTTTTGACATTCCCAATGATGTCACTGTAGTGTAATTAGACCTCATCACCATAAAAGGAAAGCTAGTCATGACTAAGACCAGGGTAGAACATGCAAAAGCAGAAGTGCATTGATTACAATAGGAGCTAGTCATCCTAAAATCTGAAAGATGGAATCCTATCCAATTTGTCACACCTGATCGGCTAGAAAAATTTCAATAAGAGTAGTTGGGCTAATTGATTGAACAAAACAAAGCTACTGAGCAAGAGAAGGAGAAGGCAGTTTGGAATGCCTTAACTACTAAAGCTTAAGCATATGCCCATGCAAAGGCATTGACCACTGCATAAGAAGAAAATAAATAACTTACTACAACTAACACAAGGTTGATCACTGTAAAAAAATAAAAGAACATCTTGGAACAAAGTTTTCACCAGTTGAGAGAATAATTGGTGAGGGTCAACCAAGATATCAATAAATTGGTTAGAGAAATTTAAACCCTCTCAATGGAGGAGGTATGTGTGATATGTCAAAAATTCACAGTTGAGATAAGTGCATGGCAAAATGAGGCCAAGAAATATGAGAAGCTAAAGGAGGACTTTCGAGACCAATATGGCATGTATAAGAAATTAATGAAAAAGAGATCCAAATAACAAAGACCTTCATCAATTTTATATCAGCATAAAATCCTAACTAGTAGCTAATCTTGAATAGCTATGCCTTGGTCCATCAAGCAGAAGTAAAGAACAAAGACCTTTAGATTAAAGATTTCAAAGAATACATGGCATTGGATAACCTTTGATCTACCAACATTGTTATGTTAATAGTAGGTTAGCCTAGAAATGAGCTAGAGCAGCAAGTAGCAGCCACCTATGCACTATATGAAAAAGTGTTTGCAGATAGGAAAAATATTCTATAAAAACTCCATGTAGAAAACTCAAATTTGGAGGTGATTAAGGCTTACTATCTTGGATAGAAAGATGTAGCCTATGACCTAGCCAAGCAAAGGCCTTCAAGGAGGAATGATGGTAGTTTGTAGCTTGGTACATGAAAGAAAACAAATTTTTTTTGTAGTTGTCATGCCCATGGGATGTACCAGTTCTAGCACACATTGGGTTAGTAGCCTAGATAGTACATGGTACAAGAATGGAGGAGAAAACGTTGCAGGTGCTCCTGAACAATTACAAATTTCAAAAGCCTAGTGACAAAGAAAAGTGACCAATGGAAGAGCCACTACCTCAAGAACTACATGAGCTTCCCCAATTTTGTGTCTTGTCATGTTGTGTCCATATTTTTTGTAAAACACCACTGTGGCATGCAACAGTCAATTTGTGTGTTTATTTAAGTTAGTAAGTAATCCCATACCTTCCCAATATTTTGTAAAGAGCTTGTTCCTCATTTTTTTTAACTTAAGGGTGAGTTTTCATTTAGTCATGGGGGTATGATGAGTCATGTTTTACATGCCTCTAATATTGGATATTGGATATCAGAGCCATGATATCCAAGCACAACCTCCAATGTTGGGCATCCGATATTGCCTCTTTTGTGCATGCTTATAAATACCAAACTTGGATGCATAGTTGAGATAGATAGAAATAGGGATTTTAGATAGATTTTCATATATTTTTAATTTCAAGTTCTGTTGTTTTCCAATGCATGCCCACAATGTGATGTTAAGTGATTGTACGACATCCTTATTTGAGTGTGATGTACTTAGATGTGTTACATGATCAACAATAAAGATCAAGATTATTTTCACCATTGTAGCATCCTCTTAGATTTATTATTGCTTTTAATTATTTAATTATATTCCTTAGTTAATGTTTCCATTTATTGCTCTTTATTATTTCTATCATTAAGCAGAATGAGTATGACTAATCATGGGCACTTAGGCGTAATTACTTGGTAGCCCAGTAGTGTATTATTCAGTAAGCCCAGTGACATGCACTTGGTAATCCCAACAAAATTTATGTAAAGTCCAAGGCATGTGCAAATGATTAGGAATGTATATTCATCGCACATAGGCTAGTTTAGAGTTTAATTTTCACTATTAATTAGCTTCATTAATTAATCTTTTTATTATCATTAGGAGTAGCTTAGGGCTAGACAACATCAATCATAATATGCCTCACTTGGGACTAAACCATACATGACAAAGCTACCACTACTCTATGTTAGAAGACAGTGAACTACAATCAAGGCATAATGATCTAGATAGACAACTAGTCCCATCCATGGAATTTGACTGGATCATGCATGAACACTTGTGATTCATATGGTTGGATGTAGGGGCACCTTGCCACTCATCAATTGTGTACTATCTATTGTAATCATTTGGAAATCATTGTAATCATTGTTTCTCATCATTGTATAATCATTTGTCTATTGTAATTGGTCAAAGTGATTTGTATCTCAAAGTGTAAGGATCAGCAAACTTAGTTGCATTATTTTCTTATGATTGTTATTTTCTTTTGTTGCCCTATGTGGTTGATGTGCTTCTTGTAGGAAGGCATCTTGCTTGAGCTTGTCAAGATTTTATGGGAATGAGTGTTGGTGGAGCACCACAATACTTTAGAGTGTAGCTCAAGTTGTAAAGGTTGTGGGATCCTAGAAATCACATTCTAAGCATATCAAGACCTTGTGGGGTTGAGTGGATTTGTAGTGTCGAATCAGTTCATTGGAGAGCTTAGACCTTATACAAGGTATGATACTCTTCAAACCACATTTGAAAGCAACAAAGTATGATGGTGTTCTTATCAACTACCCTCTAGTGTGGACTACCCATGTTGGGGAACATCGTAAAATTTGGTGTATGCTTTGTCTTAAAGAATTTTAATTTGGAAAACTTATTCATCCCCCTCCTTCTAAGTTTAAGGATCCACAAGTGATATAAGATCCTGGTGCTCTTCTTCATCATCAACTTAAAAGAGTGAAAATTGGAGGGAACATCTTATATGAAGCCAATGTTTGATAGATTCAACTTCATCTATTAAAAAGCTAGAGTATAAGGATTCTTCGAATCCATGGAGTTTGAAGTTTGGGAGTTAATTCTTGAAGGCTACATCTCGCCTATTAATAGCTCCACCAAGATCATCAAGCTTTGCAATAAATGGACATAAGAGGAAAAAGATAAGTTCATGTTTAATTCAAAAGCAAAATATTTTTTATATTACACTTTGAATAAATCTAAATTTAATAGAGTAGCAAGATGTAAAATGGCCAAATAAATTTGGCAAACTTTAGAAGATACTTAGGAAGGAACATATATTATTAAGTAATCAAAATTTTTAGTTTTGCAAAGTGAATATAATAAGCTTAAAATGAGAGAGGGTGAGAAAATAAAAGATTACTTCTCAAGGATAAATGATGTTGTTGTAGCTATTAGAGGCACCAATAAAGATTTTCTCAAGAGTGATGTCATCATCAAAATGATTAGAAATTTTCAAATGCAGTTCAGACCAAAGGTCATGACTATGGAAGAAAACAAAGATTTCTCAACTCTTAAATTTGAAGAGCTTCAAAGTGCTCTCATTTCTTATGAAATGAATCCCATAAGAGAAGGAGCCATCTAAGAGAAACCTATTTCTCTAAAGACTACCTCCAAGGAGAAGAAGCTCAATGAGCATGATGAGGAAAATGAAGATGAGATTGCCTTTCTCACTAGGCAGCTACAATGAATGATAACAAGAAGAAACAAGGAAACATATCAACAAAGATCCAATTAGTTCAAAGGTAAAGAAAGGGTAATTTTTTTTANACAAAGATCCAATTAGTTCAAAGGTAAAGAAAGGGTAATTTTTTTTTAAATTCTAACTTAGATTTCTCTTCTATAGAATGTTGGGTTTGTGTTGGAAGATGTTATATGGCCTCTGAATGTCCTAGTAATTTCATGGTGCAACCTAAGAACAAATCCACTAAAGAAGTAAAGAAAACCAACTTCTACATAAGTTGGGGTGATGGAGAGCATAATGAAGAAGAAGTGGAAGATGATGTGAAAAATTCAAATCTCATCTATATGGCCCTCACTGATGATGATGTTGATTCATCATATGATGATCTTAATGATGAAGAAAGGTTTGATCTTTTATGCAATGAGCTTTTATCATTTCAAAGTCTTTGCGATAAGTTAAATAAACAAGTCAAATTTAAGATTCAAGAAATATCTTTATTAAATTTTACTATTTCTGATCTTACTAGAAAGCTCTTAGACTTAAGGGCTAAGAATGAAAAAATAGCCTCATCTTTAGAACAAGCCAAAGTAAAAGTAGCAAACATAAAATTTGCAAATGAAAGACTGGCAAAGGAAAAGGAATTCCTTCGAATTGTACTAGGACAAGGAAGAAGTCCACATGGCAAGAGTGGTCTAGGATGCTGCTCACAAGAACAGTAATCTTCTACAAATCCATCACAATTGAATGATCATCTAGAAGAAAAAAATAGTACATCAAAATCAAAGAAAGCATCCATCTATTAGAAAGATTCAAAAAGGGTTGATTATCCTAATCTCTCATACTACATAGGAGGATTAGGTGATATTATTATCACAAGTTAGGGAATAAACAATGGGATTGCAATCTTAAGTATTATCATATAAATAATTGGTCATATCATAGAAATCCTTGGTCTTATAAAAATGCAATGAGAAAGGATTTTTTGCAAGATCATAAGAAAGATCAAATGTCAACTCAAAAGATCAAAGAAAATAGAAAGGAATGGAGAATTAAAAGGCAAGAATAGGGGAATCAGGACTCTCTCATCAACAAATTTGTTAGAGGAAGCCTAGTCTTGGATATTGAAGAAGTTTGGTTGAGAAGAGAATCCTCAAAAGAGAAAACTCCCTCTCTAGCCCTCTAAATACCATTACTTTTTGACAAAATAGTAGGTAAGTAGAGGTAAGTTTTTTGTTTCTGCAAGCTTTCATTAAGACTATAGTCCATTGGTAGCCTTCCAAAATTTCATTCTATTTTTGAAAAGATGTCTTCACAAAATGAAAGATATCTGCAAAAACATGTTTTCTAATGAGCAAAGACATCTCTTTGAGTTTTCATGTCTTGCAAGAAAGACATCTACTATGTATGAAAGACATATGCTATGATTTTAAATCATAGGAAAGACATCTTTCTTCTATAAAAGATGTCTTCTTTTTCACTCAAATCCCTCATTCACCCCTACTATTAAAGTCAAATACTCCATTTCTTAGTTACATTATCTCATTTGACCCCATAGAGATGACTAGGGCTCCATAATCATCAATGAATTTTTTAGAGATGATCCACATGAAGGTTAGAACATCTAGAGCACCACCAAAGAAGAAATCCAAAGGGAGTTCCAATAGTATGTCATCCACTTACATACCAAAAGTCTGGAGTACAAGCACACAACATAGTTTTGAGGCTACTAGAACCACAAGCATCATTACTAAATGCTCTTTATCTTTCCCTACTTATAGACAAGCTACATTAATGGATTATTTCAAAGCCTTGAATTGGGACACCTTCATTGTGATGAATTTTCTAGTGCCTAAAGTTTTAATTAGGGAATTCTATTGCAATATTATCATTACAAATGTTGTTGTTGGAGAATTTACTTCCATGGTTGGGGGTATTCTCATCAAGGTGTCTCCTCAAGTTTTGAATGCAATCCTTGGGATCTACAATCCTGATGTCTTTTGAGAACCATTGATTCCATTCAGGACATCTACTCTAATGGCATGATTCCCATAGCATATGATGAATTTTGTAATGTACTGTGTGAGAAAGATGTTACATTTGAAAGAGGTCATGTTGAGAGGAGGTTAATGACTTATGATGCTTCCACCTTACCTCTTATTATATTATATAACAATATGGTGAAAGGAGAATTTATGGTTATCTACTACCACCCCAAGTATATGTGCTTTATTGTCTTCTCACAAGACTACCATTGGATTTGGGGCATACACTTTGTCAGGACATCCTGAGTTTGTTTGCCAAGGAAAGGATCCTTGGAGCCTATTGATCTGTCTAAGGGATGTAGCTATTCCAAATATGCCTTTACTCAAAGGAAAGAGGAGTCTCAATGAATATGTTGACAAGAGGAATATTTCACATGTAGATAAAGTAGGACCTAGCATCAAATCACAGAAGAAGAAGAAGGAAGCATCTCCACAATTAAGAAGGTTAAAATCCATATTTTCTTAGATCATTTTTTCACTGAATAAGTTTCTCCAATCCTTTGCACAAGCTATAGGGAAGATTGGAAGGAACCTCTCTTTCTTGTGTAAGAGTTTGGATGTAGCTTTCATTCCACCTCCCTTTAATGGCTAGGTGTTTGAGAAGGTTACTAGTCATCCTATTTCTAACAATGAGGAGGATGTTCTTCTTCCATTGAGGCATTTTGTAGTAGTTGATCCTTCACATGCTTATGACTCAAGGTTGTAGTTTGATTTAGAGCCTAAGGCACCACTAGATCATGTCCATGGGGAGCATAATATTCCTATGCAGAAAACTAAGTATCATGATCCTACACCACCTATTCATTTAGTTCCTCCATCAACCAATGCTCCCAACTCTTTTGAGCAATGTGCTATGGAGAGTATCTTTGGGACCTCGTGCTAATGGGTTCTATCTTAGCAACCTCTAGCTTCATCTTTATTTTGAGTGAAGCTTCTTCCTAGGCAAGCTCCCATCTAGTAAATTGAGTCCTCTAATAAGGATATGCAATAAGCGAGCTGACTCAACACTAGTAGTGATGAGGAGGAGGAGGAGATTTATTGTCCATCTAGAGTG
This sequence comes from Gnetum montanum, assembly GCA_015680685.1. NCBI lineage: Eukaryota > Viridiplantae > Streptophyta > Gnetopsida > Gnetales > Gnetaceae > Gnetum > Gnetum montanum. The sequence continues at coordinate 4,704 of MNCI01008919.1, read as the reverse complement.
GAAAAGGGCTCAAATTCTAAGGATGCAATTGAGGCTAGTGATTGAGACCTAAATTGATTATTTTCTTTCTTCTTTTATTAATGTCCAAAAAGGAGGAGATGTTTTTTTTTATTTCTCACATATGTGATTTTGAAACTTTACACATATGTAACTAATGTGATGTTAAACAATTATGCATTTATGTATACAGTTGGCTATATGAAAATATATGGATGAGTTATAGATGAATGATATTTACCTTTGCTATGTTTATGTAGTATACCTTTATTGATAGATTACTCTCAATACTTTACCATAATCCTTGGCAATCATAGGAATTTATGTCTTTTTTTACGACTTTATTTATGTGCTTTATTCTTTTTGATGCTATTCAAAAAGGGGAAGAGTATAATTATGGATATAGTTTGGAGATTTTTCATGTCTACTAACTTATTTTCTTATATATTTTGGATATTTTACATGTCTGCTAATCCATTTTATTAAATTTTGAACATCACCAAAAAGGGGAAGATTGTGGACCTTTTGGTATGTCAAAACGTTAAGAAAAATGAAGAACAAGGTTGTTTGTGTGGTTGTTGTGCTTGTAGGACAAGAACTTGGATTGAGATAAGAAGGCTTGTGAAAATTCAAGAATAAGGACAAGAAATGAAGAATTTAAGATACAAAGGAAGCTAAAGAAAGATGTCTCCAAGAAATAGAAGATGTCTTGGAAAAATTCAAGGTAATACAAGGGAAGACATCTTTGCAAAATAGTAGACATCTTTCTGGAAAGAAAGATGTCTTTCATGAGAAGAAGACATCTTTCTAAGAATAAGGACTATTGTAGAAAGATGTCTTTCATCAAAAGAAGATGTCTTTCTAGAATGAAGATTAGATGCAGAAAGACATCTCAGAAAAAAAGACATCTTCAATGACCATTAGTTAGCAGTTGAACAAGTTTTGAGATGAATTTAAAAACATAGTGGCTATAAGAAGACTTCATTCTCGTTGGGAAAAGAGCAAGCATTATGTACTATCTATTGTAATCACTTGGAAATCATTGTAATCATTGTTTCTCCTCATTGCATAATCATTTATCTATTTTAATTGATCAAAGTGAGTTGTGCCTCAAAGTGCAAGAATCAACAAACTTAGTTGCATTCTTTCCTTGTGATTGTTGTTATCCTTTGTTGCCCTGTGGGCTTGATGTGCTTCTTGTGAGAAGGAATCTTTCTTGAGCATGTCAGGATCCTATGGGATTGAGTGTTGCTGTAGCCCCATGACACTCTAGAATGGAGCTTAAGTTGTAAGCTTGTGGGATCTTAGAAACCACATTCTAAGATTATTAGGACCTTGTGAGGTTGAGTGGATTCATATTGTCAAATCAATCCATTGTGGAGCAAAGAGCTTGTACATGGTGTGGTATCCTTCAAACCACATTTGAGAGCAACAAAGTCTAGAGATGTGCTTGTGAACTACCCTCTGAGTACGGAATACCCAAGTTAGGAAACCATGTTAAATTTGGTGTATGTGCTTTGTCTCAAAGAATTTTAATTTGGGGAACTTACCTATCCCTCCCCCCTACCTTCTAAGTTTAACGATCCATAACTAATGCATAGCTAGTGCAATAGTCATGTAACATGTTCACATAGTAATTGGTGTGGCCAAATCATACGTCATAGCAAGTGGTGTAGTGTATTAAACATTTTTGTTGCTGGGGCACTCCAACCATTCTATAGTAGCCACAAAATGTTTCTTTTAAATATATTTTCTAATTTTGAAAAAACCTACTTAGTAAACCTTGTCATGGCCTACATGGTTCTAGTTGATGCTAATCCTACCATAGTAGCATCAAATAATACTAATACTATTGGTAAATATTGCATGACATGCATGGACCTCCCACCATATGTTGTTGGAATACACTACCATGCATATGTTCTAGTGGTACTGAACAATAATAGGAATATAATAGATTATTTATAAAAAATTATGCATACTCAAAGAGCCATTGTTGATTTGGATAGACCAATAGAGGGACTATCATATTCAAGATGAATGATTATTTAAAAATAAGAAAGTATGTGTTCCTAATTATGATTGTAGAAAAAGGATTTTATTTGAAAAGCATTGTAGTGGCATGGAAGGTTACATGGGAATGCATAAAACATTGGAACTTCTAAGTAGGGATTAGTTTTTTCCAAGTATGGTATATTAAGTTTCAAAATTTATGAAGAACTATTTGACTTGTTAGAAATTCAAAATAAGTAGAGTGGATGGACATTATATGTATTTTTCAAGTCCCAAGATTTACTGGAACATGTTATCTATGGATTTTGTTAGTGGTATTCCAAAAACCAAGAGTGGAAATGATGCAATTTTTGTTGTTGTGAAAAGGTTCTCCAAGATGACATACTTCATTTCATGCAAAAAGGTAAGTGATGGTTCTCATGTGCTAAATTTATTATTCCAACATGTTATGAAGTTACATGGAATTATTTTAAATATTTTTAGTGATAAAAAGTAAAAGTTCACTAATTACCTTTGAAGACTCCTTTGAAAAATTTTAGGAACAAAGCTAAATTTTTCTAATATGTATCACTTACAATATGATGACTAAACATAGGTGGTAAATATATCCTTGCTAAATATTTCAAGGTACTTTTATAATGGAAAATCCAATAGGTGGGAAAACTTATTGTGTCATGCTGAGTTTTCATATAATAATGCTTTTCATGTGGCCATTGACAAAAGTCCACTTGAGGCAAATTATGGATTTTGTCCTATGATGGTGGACACATTGAAGAGCTTTGATGGTGAAGCTCAACTTAGTGCTAATTTTATACAAAAGATGACAAATCTCCATGCATAAGTAAAATCAAATCTTGATAAGAAGGTTATAGAGAGAGTTAAGAGAAATGAAGGAAAATAGAAGCCAAATTTTACTATTGGTAACTTGGTTTGGATGCACTTAAAGAAGAAGAAGTTGAAAGGCATTAACTTCTCCAAGCTAAAAACTAAAACATGGGGCCTTTTAGAATTAAGATCAAGATTAAGGATAATTCTTTTGAAATTGATTTACAAAATAATGTTGTTATGTATTTTGTGTTAATGTTTCAAATCTTTTACACTATCATGGATCAATTGATGATGAGATCATACGAGATAGCATCAACGAGTTAAAGGGAGCTATTAATTAGTCAAATCCTTCAATGGAAGGGAAGGTAATCTTACTGAAGCAAAGGAAAGGTTGAAGAACTTGGGAAGTAAAGAGACATGAGTACTTGATTCATTGAAAGGATTAGTCCATGGATAATGTTGTATAGGTCCATGAGACCAAATTTCATGAGTGGGGGATCATGGCAACCCCTACTCCCTTGTTTACATGAGTTCCCTTTTTGAAGGATGGGAGAGCCAATGTAGCGACACCTATTCTAATTTCCTTGTTCTCTTCCCTATGTGTGGATTTTGTAAGTTTTAGGACCTATGAAGACATCTTGGAAGATTAGAAAGATACCTTATTTGAGATCTAGGTTCTCATTGGAGATGTTTGAAAAATTTAGGAGATGTTTGAAATATTTGACAATAATCTCAAATGAGAAATCTCAGTTGAATATGAGACATCCCAAATATGGCTAAGAAATCTTAGTTTCAGAGGAGACTTCTCAAGCCAATGAAAGACAGCTCACTAGCATTCCCAATTTTGATAAGAGACAACCCTAAAAGACAATATATGATTTGTACAACCAAGAAAACTTCTGTAATTATTTGTTTCAATTTAGAAAATATAAAAAAATGAAAAAAAGGATAGAAACATCATGGAATATTTAAGTTAAGTTTAAGGAAGGTTTTTATAACACCCCACCCTACCACTTTTGGCTAGGAGAAAGTGATGCCTAGGATTGCTAATAATAACATAACAGAAGCATGATAAATTAGGAACTAATAGTGCATGAAAATACATTAAGGACAAACCATTCAATATATATAAATATTATGAAAGGTCAAATTGTACAAAAATCCATGCCAAACCAAAGACTAAGCATACATTTCAATTTATAAAATTTCATGTTTCTACATAATCCAAAAATCTATATTTCTTTCATAAGATATAAAAAATAAATTTCATCATATATATATAAGAGTATAGTGAGGGTCATGAAACTATAAACTATCCATAGAAAAATAAGCCTAGTAATAAACATCAATAAATCCCCATAAACATTCCTCTCCTTATCTCTCTCAATGCTCTTCTACATCCTTGTGATCACCACCTATAACTAAATAAAGTTTGTATATAACTAAGTGGGGATTACACTTCCCTTGATAGATGGTCAACAAGTGTTGCATTGGAGGAGACGAATGGAATATAAAGTAACTTACATCAACCATTAATCTCATACACATCCTCAGCAACATATGCATATATGATATCACACACAATACTAGCATAATCCCTCCTAGAGTAAACAGATAGCTAACACCTAGCTATAAATATAATCACTATCAAACATAGTCAATTATATATTCATTACATCACATCACATGTCTTTTTACTATTATGCCCATGCATTCATATTCACATCATATCATTGAGCATTCAAAGGCTCTTAGCATTGAGCTGTCCACTCATAGCAGAGTCCTTTCATAAGCAAGTGTTGCACGGATTGTAACTTATCCAAGCCTTGCGATGAACCTACAAATAAATTCTAGCCTACATTGCAA
>MNCI01008917.1:0-13567 GCA_015680685.1 Gnetum montanum | reverse complement strand
CAATTTATAAGATGTGGTTCCTGGGTAAAGAGTTGACCCACTATGATACTTGAGACCATAAGATGGCATCCAAGAATTGGGGTGTTACCCTCCATGGCTGTATTCATTGGGCCATATGGTTTTTTGAGTGTTAATTGGTGGCCCTAATGAAGTAACACGAGCCATTAGGTTCGAGAAGATTGATGCACCATAGTGTTGGACTTGTGCTGAGTTGGAGAATGCAGTGGCCTTGGAACTCTGTTGTCCCTTCCTATGGTCATGTCTAAAGAATGGATGCCTCTAATGCTGAGGCGCTCTCTCACTACTGTTGGCAATTGTAGCACAAGTAACTTTCGTGGGTGGTTGTTATGGTGTCGACACTTCAAGAATAGTTGGTGGTGATGTAGGAGGAAAAGGATGAGAATGTTGAAATTTAGAAGAAGTGTAAGGTACACAAGGCGGTAGTTATGTTGAGGAAATGGGCTGATAGTACTGAGGAGAATAATAATAATGCAGTGAGATAGAGTATGTTGACCCAGTTGGGGAAATAGGATGTTGGACTAGATAAGCATTTGGATTCGGATGATATGAAAGGTGTCTCCAGTTTAGGGATGGTTTTCCCCATGATTGGGATTGTTGCCACCATGATCAAACACAGTATCTCTGTATGAACTTTGGATGTAATGTGCTTTCCCAATGCTCATATAAATGTAATAACATTGGGCATTGGCCCTTGCAGTGATCGTATACGCAAATGTTGCATTCATACGTGTGATTGGTAGTTGAGCTCTGATTTTCTTCATCCCTTATTTTCGATTATCTAATGATATTTTGTCCTACTTCTTAGGTTGTCAAAATTCTATCTCCAATAATATTGATATATTCCCCACACATTTTATGCATCCATTTCAACATCTTATTGATCTTTGCCTCAATTTCTTCTAATGATTTTTATATTGGAAAAGATGGTTCTTCCTCCTTGAAATAGGTTGATTTCTCCTTTTTATGAGTATGGACCTCTGTTAAGTTGAGATTTTGGTCCCATTGATGTTCTTCAACACTCTCCCATCTAGCCATTTCTCCTTCTTCTTTTGCTACTTGCTTAATAAGCTCTTGGAATTGATGGGTTTGTAGTTCGTATAGTTAACCTTGGGCATACATCCCTAGGGTCTCTCTTGTTTCATCATGAAGCCCATCAATGATATAGTACATTAGCCTTTCCTTGAAGAACTCATGGCTTGGACAGTTGTTTAATAGTGCATAATATCTTGCTAAGGCCATGTCTAAGGGTTCATGTTGTGCTTGTTTCCACTCTTGGATTTGTTTCCTCAAGGCCGACACTCTTGTGTAGGTTTGATATCTTTCGTTAAAGAGTTCTACCATTGTTGGCCAATGTTGAATTGAATTTGGTTTTAACGATCTATACCATACTTTTTCTTGGCCAATGAGTGTCATAGGAAAGAGTTGNCTTGGCCAATGAGTGTCATAGGAAAGAGTTTGAGTTTTTGCCAACAATTATCAATGTTGTTCCATGCACAAGCATCATAGAAGGCTTGTAAATGTTGTTGCGAATCTAAGTCTNTGGATTTGGGGTGGAAGACCTAGGGAATACACCTCAAGCAAGCAAGCAACTCAAGAGTGAGTTCAAGAAAAATCATAGCTTCTTAACATATATGGAAATGCACCTCACAGAGGGTAACCAACTACNTCATCGAGTAAGTTATGCTTTCATGTGTTGGGACGATGTTGCCTTTNCAACATCGGTGGGAGGGGAAATGATGCACCTACAAGGGAAGGTGCCTCACCCTTAGATCCCTCACAATCTGGTACTAGGTGTGGCCTGGCACCGCACCAAAACTATCTAGTCTTGGCTGCCTACATATCTATGACCGCCGTAGAATCAAGGCCATGTAGTTCTCCACGGTGAGGGGGAAATGAAGAGGACTTAGAAGAGAGTTACAACAAGAAGGTGTCCTATGGCTAGCTTGGTATCGCCAAGCTGGGATGGGTTTTCTAACACTTGAGGGTCACCCATGGGTGCCTCAAAGTGTTCCATGGCCATTGAACCATGGGGAGAGCTCAAGAGAACCACCACTCTAGGACATCTCTCACATGAAGCATTGTTAAGATAAATTATATCTTCACATTATTATTTTTTAACAAATGAAAATAAATAATTCTAAGACAATGAGAAAAGCTGAGCAAAGTTATACTTGATTGATAATGCTAAGATGACCATTCCAGGAAGGAGGAGCTTAGCAACTACTAATATTATGACAAAAAATATTATACATGCTACATTATAGGAATTTAACAAAAATAATATATGAAATTGAAATTGAAATTGAAGCTTTAGCACCTCCTAAGACCCAAAGGATCTATACATTTTTATGAAAAATAAAAATAAATGAAACATTATTGGATAGATATGACATTTTCATGAAAAATAAAGATAGACTCTACAAATTGACCAAGCACCAATGGGGGCATAAAAAACAAATCATACAAACTTTTTGTTGTAACATTATAACATTTTTTCAAATGGGTAGTCATAGCATAACAAAGAAACACATATAACTCATCTTCATGAGTTCCTAATATACATAACCTACAAGGGCTTCTAAAAAATAAAGATAGACTCTACAAAGTAACAAATCACCAAATGGATCAACAAAAACAAATCACACAAGTAACATTATAATGTTATCTCAATTGGGTTGTCACAATACAAGAAAAAATACATGTAACTCATTTTGAAGGGCTCTTAACCTACACAATGTACAAATGTGCTCTTCTCGTGAAAGATGAAGTCATCTTCCACTTTTAATTCTAAGATGATGAGAACTTAAACAAAGCTTGCTAATAGCATTTCAATACTTTATTGGAATAGTTGCTAAGAGATAGTGAGTTTCTACATTTGGTTTATTAGATCTAATATGATGGAAAAAATTATTTCTTACCTTCTCCATTAGGCCACATCTATGTTATAACCTTATTCTTAAGTAGTTGGTTAATATGCTTAGGATTTTATTGCACATCATCCCAAGAGATGTTTTATTTTTTTCAACTACTACATTCATTGAAAACACCAACCACAATCTCGAGAATTTTCAAGAACTTCTTTAGAGAATTTGTTTTACCTTGAGATACATAAGGTATGAGTTTATGTAATGAATTGACACAAGGCTTTTTCATCTGAACCTAATAAATCACATTCAAATAATAACATTGAATAAGGTGTTTCCATCTTCACCTTTAACTTGTCAAGAAGAAACGTTTGTTGCACTCTTTCAATATCTTTCCAAAGTTTGACACTAAGTCCAAGTTCTCAAACATCATATCCATAGAATACAATAGGATAGATGATAGTCTAAAAATTTTATTTTTGACCTTCTAAGCAAACAATCCTAAATCCTTACACTTATTTTTGAAAGCATATAAATCCATTAAAACCTTCTTCTATTTTTTCTTTGATGCACTTCCCTTAGAAGTAATTATTCATAGAAATGAGATCTAAATATTTGAATGAATCTACTATTTGCACCTTGGTACCTTTAAAATGAAAATTATAACAAGTATTTCTTGTACCCCAAATCATCATTTTGGTTTTATCTACATTCACATGAAGACTAGATGAGCGACAATAATTTTCTAGAATTTGCAACATATTTCACATACCTTCTACAGTACGGGAGATCAAGGCAACAACATTTACATATCAAAGAAGATTCACTACTTCAGATCCAATTTTGATAGCAGGACTATCTTTCCCATTTCATAATTATTCTTACATTTCATTAGTATTGATACCAAAGAGAGTTGGAGAAAGTGGATAGCATTGCTTAACTCTAATTTTGCTTTGGAATTAAATTTTTTTCTATGAATTGTTGTCTATAATTTCAATAATCACTTATTTATATAATATTTACATTATTTAAAATAAAAAATAACTACTAAATCAAATCATTACAACAATTAACATAAAAAATAAACTAAATATTAAACAATGTCAATCCAATATAATGCTTATTACATTTAAAAGATTAATAAACAAATATAATTAATTGTAGGGGATGTTGAAACTTGAAAAAAATTGATTATAAGTAGATGCTAAGAAATATAGTCAACATAATTCCATAGAAGAATTATAAAGGAATATAATAATACTTGTAGAGATTATCAACCTTTTAGCTAAAAGGATAATGTGCTAACCACTTGAGCCACTAGGCATATATATAATTAATTATTTCTTATCATTACATGAATTAAATTAACATAACATACAATAATCATACCTGCTGTAAAAAAGCTAAGTAACAAATAGTACTAATCAACACAATGATTTCCACAAAAAAAAAATATATAACCAGAAAAATATAATATACAAACTATGATTTAAAAGAAAGTTTCCCCATTAACCTCTTTTAATATAAGGAATTAGAAAAACATTAAAACCACGGCATAACTGTTCTTTTCCACATATTCTGATTGAACATAACACTTTGATTGTAACTCAATTACCACATTTGTGGTTTTGTAAATATATGTAGAAATAGCATTTTTGGTGGACAATTATTCATGTGGAAAATCTATTCTATAAAAGTTATGCAAATCATATTATTTAATCTATAATGTTTAATCATGTAGATCTATTATTTTGAGAGAAGGCTATGATCATGGTTCTAAATGGATAAGCACTTTTGTCACATGTAAGTTTATTCATGAATGAAGGATTAAGGATTTTATGCATAAATATTCACTTGTGAATTTCTTCATTTTTAATGTATTTTAAGTAAATAAACATTATATTATAATCTCTTTCATTAAGGTATGTTGTATAAATTAATCCATGATTTCTTAACTACATAAATATTTTATTATTATTATGATTTTAAATACATAAATGTTTCTCTTGTATGTAGGATTATTCATTACTTGGAAGATTTTATTGACATACATTTTCTCATGTGTTTCTTTGTTGTTAATGTGTTTCATGCAAACATAGGTTCTATGAGATAATTTCCTTTAAATATATTTATTGCATCAACCAGTTAAGTCATGATTTTTTTACAATGCAAATCTATTGTAGTTGCATACAAAATACAAGATTGTGGAGAAGTAACTTGATCAAATTTCAAATTCAAAAAACCTCAAAAAATGTGATTGTGACTTGTTTATGTGTGAGGTACAAGTTTTTATAAGTTGCAAATAGCAATTCCCAATAAGCCACAAGCTCATTACGAGTTGTATCAACTACTTTTTATATATGACAATGGTTGCTATCTTATTGCAATTTAGCTATTCTCAGAATGATACATTACTTGTTATTTGTTTTGTGTTAGTTTGTATGTCATTTTATACTCTGTAATTTACCATTAATTTTTTTAAAAATTTAAGGATGAAATATGATTTCCAATTTTAGATGAGCTACATTAACCCTCCCCATTTTGCATTCATGCATATGTATGGATGCCTAATATTGTTTGAATCTATAAATACGCACACCACACTAATGAAATGCATCTTTTTGATCTATGTAGTGAAGCACTATAACTTTAGTGTCTAAATGCCTATTTTTTCTTACATGACAATCAAGGAGTGGTGCAACTCACATAGTCATGAAGCTAGTAAGTTTTGGTGTCATTAGCTATGTAGTTTGAAATATAATTAGAGTGATTAAACTAATAAGATTAAAGCTTTTATTTTCAATATTGTGCACTCCAACTTGTTTATTTACCTTTTCTATTCCATAGACATAAGCACTTTTTATACTATTTTATTAGAACAACTATTTACTCTCTTTCATTGAATATAGTCTCAGTGTGATTCAATCTTGTATGCATTTGGTAATCGAGCATCACTTGGTTTTGCCTAATAGTGATTGGTATCCTAATCATGTTGACAACATATTAAATTTGAACACTTATAATATAATTTTATTATGTCCTACATAAGTACTTTATTTCTAAATTATTTAGAATATTTAGTCTCTTTTTATAGTTTCTCTTAAAATACTATAAAAATACATAAAAATTTATAAAATATTAAAAATGATAAAAAAAAATTACCTTCATCTTTGCATTGCTTGATGCTACTCCACATACATTATAGATCTCTATGGAATAGTGTTAGAAATATAATGTTACTCATGTCTTTCCCCATGAAACCTCTATAACACACTACATCTTACATATTCAATTTAGTCTATGTACTAGGCTTGTAGATTTATATGGTAAGGCCTTAAGAAGAAAAGCACTCATCTATCTCTTGCACTAAAAATAAAATATATGATGTAAATATTTCTATACTCGTTGGTACATAACATCTTGAAGGATATATCTCTATCATATAAAATAAAATCCAACATAATCATTTGTATATAACACTTGAAGGAAAGTACATCTCTATCTCATAAAACAGAATATTATAGAAGAGTCCAACATGATTTGTGACACACATAATTAGACATAAAATTTTACTATCTGAAATATCTTAGCCTAAAATACTTTTGCAATTAGAAATAGGATGAATGTGCTATTCAAAGTTACAAGTAATATGCGACTCTTATTTACCTTAAAAAGAAAATGTCAAAAAGGATCTACCTTGGGTTAGGGCCTTCAAAAGTAACTTTATATGTGTTATATGTGTTCTTATAATGCCAAAAAATCTAAATTAAACCACAATAAAAAATATAATTAAATAAAAAATTCATAGTTAAAACCTACTATCACATTTATAAAAATCATGTTCTATACTAATATGGCAAATAGTATTCTCAATATTTTAAATTTTAGTATGGTACAAAGTTATAACTAAAACAAGCTTTAATGAAAATAATTTGAGTGTGATTTCAGTATATTACCTCAAATGTTAAAATGTGTACCAAAAAATATAACACTAAGTAGCTACCTATTAATGTGTGGCTATATGCTTAATTATGCTTAACAATTTACTAATGTGTAGTAATAAGTTCAAAAATAGCATAACAATCTCCTGTTAATATGATTTAATTAAAATTCTATGCCAATGTCATTAAAATGCATTAAAACTAAAATATTACTTTTAAATATTATGGAATAATATAATAAAAACTTATAGCAAATTATGGTTTATTTTGTATCAATTATACTATTTAAAAATCTTGATTCAATATATATGATTTATAATCTTATTAAATACATTTAGTAAAATTGAAACATAAAAATACTAACTACCAATAATGTATTTTTATTAAATAATTTTAAATATCATAAAATTTTGTTTTGGCCAATGAAACAAGGCTCAAGTAGTGATAGTTTGACAAAGTTGTGTGGACAAGAGGCCAGCAATTCAAGTCATATTAGAAGTATCATTATAATTCTTAAAAGAATTGATTTGAAAGCTCTAAGCCATAAGTTCGATTCTAGTGGGCAATGCTAAGTTATAAAGTTCTAATTGGTTTTCTAAAGTTCTAATTGGTTTTCTATGCAATCTCAAAATTAGTTATGCTTTACATTAGATAAAGTGATCCTTAGCTTTAACAAATAGTACAAAGGACTTTACTAATGAGGGTTTTAACGGTAAGGGCTTTCCCAACTAGGGTTTCAACCTTAATCTGAGGCAGCAAGGGTTTTGGCGGTGAGGGGTTTAGCATTGAAGATGTCTACTATGAGGGTTTTAATATTGATTTGATCCAAGACAACAAAAGGAAAAATTTGAGGGAGGCCAAATTGATTGATATTTTATGAGTGAGGATTTTTTGCTAAATAGATTGAGTCCTCTACCTAAGAAATTTGAACATTTTATAATAGCATCATCATATGATACAACAAAATAATCACTAAATGTAACTACTCTCAAAGAAATTCTAGTTGCATAATGGGAGCATTGTTAGCAAAATGGCATTTTTGGATGAAGTCCATGAATAGAACAAAGAAATTCTTCAAAGGTTATTAGTTCTTCAAGAGAAGATTAAGGGTGAAAAGGAGACTAATACTACTCTAAAGGATAATGAACAGATTTTGCTAAAACTAGCAAAACTTAAAACTAAGGTAGAAGAAAATAAAAATAACTTTAATCTTAAAGGAACAAAGATAAAGGTGGAAGCTTCAATAGCATAAGCTTTGAAAAATTAGAATAGAAAAAGAGCAAAAGAAAAAAAAATTGTAGGTATCTTAGAGACACAAGGTAAAAAAAATGAAAATTTGTTTAAGAAAGTTTAAAAACTTATAGATGGTATGCATATAGCTTCTCTAAAACTTAAAATAAATTTAAGGGTTCTAAGTGAAAGATGTGAAAGGCCTTTACATTTAATTGTTAAGTTTTTTCATATAGAAGATAGAGTGCATGTTTGTAGATATCAAAGCCACTTGAAGTAAGGTGAGAATGGGAAAAGCATGTGGATAAATAAGGATCTTACTTGAAAGGAACTTGCAAAAAGGCCTAAACAATTGAAAAAGATTAAGGTAGCTCATGAACACAATTTTTTAGTATACCTAAATGCTAGCAATATGATAGTAATTACAAATAAGCAGTATTCGAAAACTTATTTAAAAAACATATAGGCCTTTTAAGGTGTGGATACCTTAATTAGGGCCACACATCCATATCTAGTGCAGTTGTATACAAACATGCTAGCTAGCACAAGATTAAGGAGGCCAACATATAAGCATGCTAGCTTACACTAGACTAGTTAACCTATTAGGCCAATAAGCAAACAATAATATTTTTTATAGAATAAAAGAAAAAATCTTACATGGTTATGCAACCATGTAAGGGACCACACTAAAGGCTATTCACATGACACAAAAGCTGCATGCACAACACAAAGCCATATGTCCTATGCAACATAAAGTCACCATGCCAATCTTCTATTTGAAATAGGAACTCTTACCTCTATCCTTGTGCACTACCTTTCCTTGTTACATTGGCCCTTGTAAGTTGAGAAACAAAACTCTCACCTATCGTGGTGCTCACCTCAAGAGCTATTAGAGCCCTCTTACTACAACTAGAGCCTACTACCATCACTCTTCACGTGACTGATTATGTTTGCTATCACACCCACCATTGATCACATCATTCTCACAATGCCTTCCACTGCTAAGATTTTTCAAAAAAACCTTCATTCCACAAAATTTGCTACTTGTTAGAAAGGTACAAACGTACAATATTTATGAACATTGACAATCTACAAGTCCCTACTATTTCTTTAAAATTATTCTTTCACAATACTATAAGAATACCTCAATGAATCACATATTAAATATCTACTCTGCAAGTGTAAACAATCTTTAAAATGAGGTAACCCTTGATATATCAACGATTATGAAACGAAGAGGGACAAACCTCCAATCGAATATAGAGTTAGCCTACTATTCAATGTGAAATTGATAGGGGTATGGTAGAATAATAATGAACTTAATGCCAAAACTGATGAAATATAAGCAATGTATAGTAAAATCTAAGTAATGAAAACATGATTAAAAACTAATAAAAATATAAAATCAAAAGGAAAATGAGAACATGGTATGTGAAAAAGGATTTGAATTTTCCTTTTTGATAAATGAAAATGACAAATAGAGTTTGCCTTCTAGGGCCAAGTGCTACAATGGTGTGGAATGCAAAATATGGATTAAAATTGATAATCAAAACTCAATTGTAAGCAAATGAGGGGTTTAAATATTGAAATTTGATCTTTTGGTGTAGATATGAATAAACAGTTTTCTAGTGCTATTTTGGGGTCAAAACAAGGATATTTTTGTGAACTATCCTACAAGTGACATTGATGCTATCCTTGGTAATCTTATCACTATAGTAGGTGTTGCTGATGCCGACATCAGTGTAGTTACATGTGCTATTGATGATGTAGGTATCAAGATTGAGCTCATGGATCATAAGTGATGTTGAGATGATTGTGGAGCATGTAGGTGACAAAGTTGATGTAAGTACTCTATTCTTGATCTAGTAAAATTTGAAAAGTGGTATTGCATCTCAAGAAATCAGCCTAAAATTTGTATTTGAGCCTAGTATTTATAAGGTTAGGATTTCTAAAATTCTCCCAAATTTAAGTGTAGTTAACTAAAAAATAAGGAGTTTGTTTTTAGAATCTCAAAATGCATGTTAGGTAGTTAGGTAGGTAATGCTGATAATAGAGGACACTGACGTAGTGATGTTGACACTAGCATCACTTGCATTAAAATGACTCTACATTCTAACTATTAAACTACCTTTTCAAGGTTCTAGGGGTTACTATTGACTTTAGAATTGATGCTAAATATGGCATGATGATGTTGAATGAACACCAAGGATCATCTAAAGCTAAAAAGCATTACCAAAAGTTGAGTATGATGTTTTCTTGTGTAGGTGATACTATTGTTGGTGTCACCTAGCATGACTTAGGTGCATGGTATAGTTTCAACCTTTCACACTACTTCTGAATATACCAAACTAATGTTCAATACCTCAAGGATGATATGAGCCAATCATCATGGGTCTATCACACTAAAGCATTGGTCCAAAGGTAGGTTTCTTATGCATGTTGTAGGAATGATGTTGATAGGTAATGCTAACACTCATGTCAACATAATGTGGTAATACTTAGACAAAATATTTTGTCTCATATATCTTGAAACTACTGATATTGTCAAGATTGATGTTTATCATCTTGGGACTAATGTAGACTAGTTGCCAAAGGTTTGACAAAGGCAAGACTAGGATCAAGAGATAAGTTTTAGTGTGGTGACATAGTGGTGATGCTGACATTGATGCTAATATGACCTAGATGACACTTGTCATTTGTGTGTTTCAAAAATCACTAGAAGCATTGAAACTTATGCTCATATGTAAGATCATAACTAGGAATACCTTCTAAGGGCCTATGGGAGCCTAAAATATGACTTGTAATGATGATTTTGTGGAGAATTTTTATAGCTCAAGTTGATGTGATAATGTTGAAATCACACTTTTATTTGTTGTGAAGATACCAAAAAAATGTGTACAACACCTAGCTCCCTCAATGTCCACAAATATTGACAACATTGTAATTTCCTACCTTCCCTAACAATCATGAACACTAGAGGTTCACACCTCAATGGGTAAGACATTTTTCATTTAAAAGTCAAAATTTGAAACAAAAATTCAAATATTGAAACTTGGTCAAATTTGACTAATCAGGTTAAATAGGTTGACCAATAGCCAGTTAGCTCAAAACTTTGTAATTAAGTATGCCTATTTAAGAGTAGTAATGGATTGGATGATCTCTTAGGAAGCTGTCAAAAATTTAGATTCAAGGTATAGGATTGTGAGAATTAGTTTTTAATCCCCTCCTTCAAACTATGTTTTAACAACCTCAAGAGTGAAATTTAGTATCACTTGGGCCTTTGATCCTCATTTTTAACATATAAATAGTCATTTCTAACATTTTTCAACCTGCTAAATCCAATGGTAATGTTAAATTAGATATTCAAGAAACCAAAAATTAGATGATAATTTAAATCATGTCTTAGGGGGCTATAACTTAGATTGAATAATCATATATAATAATCTAATGATTATGGACTTAATAACAATGTTTGTTTTCTAGTTACGAGTTGAAATTTCAAAACTTTGAATCATAAGGAAGAAATAATGATTGAGATTCTAGAGAAGTGAGATAGTCTTGGCATTGGTACCTTAAATGCAATTATTAAGATGGATATGTATGGTCAACACATATTTGATCACCAATCCAACATGTTTGGATATAAGACTTTATCAAGTATCTTACTTGATTAATCAAATCATGAAAATATTAAAGTACAAACTATTCTTAATCTATACCAGTCTCAACCCTGTACCATTTGTCATTAGGTGAGTCTCAGTGGAAAATTTTTCACCAAGTGAGAGCACTAAGTGACCAACTCAGCTAGTTGCTCACAATGATACGTAGCAATGCTCAAGCACAGAAGGAACATGCTTACAGAAAAGCTCCCAACCTTTACTCACAAAGGAATATGTTACAACACGTACAAGAGGTTGCCCCAATGTGAGCAGCACCTCTTGTATTTATAGGCGCAGGCATACCTGGCCTTGCCAGTATGCTCCCTTGACTGGTGTGGTGAACCCGTCGCTTGCATATCCAACATGGAGTATGTGCATAACCCATTGTCAGTTCTATGTTCCATCTGCTTCACCCCAACTAGCAATAGCAGATGTGCATGCGCTACATCTGGATGAATCTAGCTATAGCCCCCCTCACATGCGTTGCACCTGGCTTCCTCTAGTGGTAACAGATGTGCATGCGCTACATCTGGATGAATCTAGCTATAGATCCCTTGCATGCATCGCACCTACCTCCATCTAGTGGTACCAAATGTCTTTCCACACCCCAGGTGTGGATCAATTATAGCTCACGCACACCTGCACGTGAGCCTAGGATTGCGGCAACTCAAGAGGTCGTGACACCATTCATCCTCGATGAAGACTTCAATGCAGAATATAGAAGTAATGTTATCAATTCTCAAAATACAGATGTGTGAAAAAGCATTTGGAAGAGGAACTCAATTTGAAGAAGATGTTCCCATTCATTCATCATACAGTTCCTTTAGCTAGTACATACTCCAACAACTTCAAATCCTTAATAGACAAGTTGAATCTCCAAATTCAAAAAAAGATGATGCTAATGGATTGTGTTCATCAAGAACCGTAGTTAACTAATTATGCTACCATGATTATTAAAGATGGGTCAACATCCTTGTTTGTTAAGATCTTAAATTACACTTGGTATGACACCTAATTCTTTCAAGTTACTAAGTTATTAGGATTAATTCCTAAAGAAGAAGTTGAGAAGCAAGATCAAGTCTTACTATCTTGAATAAGGCCCTTCAACCATAGATCCTTTATGGTGGAATTACAATAATATCACATGATTCTTGAGGTGAATGAAAATCAATGAATTTCTTAACTTTGTTTCTATTTCTCGTTTTCTTATTTTTCTTTATTTATTAAATTCATATTTATAAATTA
Source organism: Gnetum montanum (assembly GCA_015680685.1). Classification (NCBI taxonomy): domain Eukaryota; kingdom Viridiplantae; phylum Streptophyta; class Gnetopsida; order Gnetales; family Gnetaceae; genus Gnetum; species Gnetum montanum. The sequence continues at coordinate 607 of MNCI01008917.1, read as the reverse complement.
GATAGGTAAAATAGTTTAGGGTGATACAAGTAGGGAATGAAGACTTGTCCTACCTTCCCTTCGGTAATTAGAGATAGAAGATGCGTATATTGTACTTTGATTAGGATTGATGATTGGTGGTTGATAGACCTTTAATTCACTTTTTGTCATTACCTAGAAATTGAGCAAATGAGAAAGACATATCCTTCATCTTTTATTACTACCTCTACACAAAATCTACATGTGTATTACTCTCTTAAAAAATTAATCCATCATTAAGAACCCTCGATAATGTTTTAAATGATGTTTTCAATACTCATAGCATGAATATTTATTAGATAATTGAAATATACATGCTATAAATTTTGAAACTACTATTTACAAAATTACTAATTGTTTTTTAATTTTTGAAACAAAATCACCCAGTTTGGCCTGTAATGTCCATCTATGTCTAACATGCTTAAATGTTTTAGCAAGGGGGAGTTCAGACTGCGATTTGACCAGCTACTTTGTGTTTAGAAAACCTGTTGTTTGACTTACCGGGTAGGTGGCTGGGCTTAACAGCCACACAATTGTGAAGTACATGTTGGAAACAACTAACTGAAGCGGTAGATTACAGCACTGAACT
>MNCI01008915.1:0-10481 GCA_015680685.1 Gnetum montanum | reverse complement strand
TTGTTAAATAATTGTGTCAACCACGAAACTCCTTTTATCTTCCAATGCTTTATAAGCTTCTATAAGAATGTTATCTATTCCAAAAGCTTATAAAGTTTGTTGTTCATGGGAATGTAGTGGACTTGGACTTAGGTAGATAAAAATACATGAACCTTCAACCTCTTTTTTTGTCGTTGGAGGTGCACACCAATATTCCATGTGCCTTGTTGATCTACAGTCGNTGTGCCTTGTTGATCTACAGTCTTGTTCTATTTGTCAATTGCTTCAACCCTACCACCTTTTGCAGCTTCCCACCATCTTTCTTTGGTTTTATTAGAAACCAAATTTGAAATCATATACATGTTTTCAACCAATTCTAAGTCCTCTCCTATAGTGCTAGGATGATTGACTTAATAACATAAATTCAAAAACCTACTTGCAATACATGTTGTATCACATCATGTCAAGTTGAAAAATTCTCTGAGCAACATTAACACATTATTCCAATGGTTATCTTTCTTTCTTTGAATGCTTATCTACATTATAAATGGTTTAGCTAAATATCTCTCTTTTATTCCACAATTAGTGAACTCATTTAAGTTTGCTTATATACATGTATTCCTTTTTTGTTCAAATTATATAAAAAATGGCTGATTCTTGAAGCTGGCTTCTCATGTTGACTATGTTGACACAGTATAACAGAGGATGAACTCCACATATATCTCCATCTCCAATGCCTATTTACTGAGTCTATTGTAATTCTGTTAGTTTTTCCTACTTTCCTTATTTATCCTTGGGCCATTTCATAATGGAAGAGTTCAAATTTATTTAAGCAGACTATTCATCATCATCATCCAATCCTTGTCTCAACAAAATGGGGTTGGCTATTATTTAAGTGGCATATTAAGTTGCTAAAAAGTCCTTAAGGTCTTATCGTGCCAGAACAATATTAATTTCACATATAATTGCTGCAGATTGTGATGCAAGCTTTTGTAGCCTTGATAGATCATAGATATAATGAGTAAATTTATATTTCAGAAAATTAATGTCTTGCAAAATGCATTCATAAGATTGTATTGGATGCTATTTCTCATCAATATAGCAGCAGAAACCTAGTTAATTTTATTGTGGAACTTCATAGTACCTTCTTGTTCTAACATTGTGCCTGGACTGTATTTATGTGGTTAGGAAATCTCCGTTTATTGAGGTCTTGGGTTCTTTGGTAGAAGTGCGTTGGTCTTTGAATCACAGAGTAGATATAGATAATGTAAAATATTATTTTATGATAAACAATAAAAACATTCCTAAGGCAAGATATCCTTTCAGCCACAGATACCGAGAGCGATGCTACAAAACCTGAATCAAAATCTGAAGCTGAAGATATTGACATCAAAGAATTGAAGTGTGTCGATCATATTCTTGTGGGATTGCAGCACAAGGTAACTTTCAGTTCCTATAATTGACACTTCAAAGCATTGATATCGCCTTCTGCCTTTGATCTTTTTATGGTGCCACAGTTAGAATTGCTAGTGCACTATTGGGTGATACATGCTTCCTATCAATAACTTGCCACATGCCGACTGTGCCATGCACAAAAATAACACAAAACATACCGACTGTACCACGTACCCCTACCCTCTACCGTACATAAGGACTTACGTACGAGAGTGATGTCGCGGTGGGGCAGCCTCCCTCCAGCAGTTTCCACGTATAGTTGGGACGTAATACACCTCTCTCTTTAATTGCACAAATCCTTCCCCTGTGAATTCTTGTTATCTCTTTCTAAAAGAACATTCATCATCATCATCATCCTAGGCTTGTCCTCCCAAAAAATGGAGTCAGCTATCTCTTTCTAAATTAACATTGATTACAAAAATAGGAGAATTTTTTGTGCAATTTACTACAGATTCCTGTCCTAGAATAATATAGTTTACCTGATTCACAAATTAATAGAAAGATGGAATTTGTACCAAGAGTTGCATTTCAGGCTTTATTGGTACAGTCATCCCAATCTTGCTGCAACAACAGTGTTACCTTTACTGATACTTAGGTCTATGATGGGTGGTTGTATAACCATAGAGATAAGGAATTGTCTCCTTGCTCAAACACCACAACATTCAACAATGATTTCTAGCCTTGTGGCCATAGGTACTTGTCTTGGGAAAAGAGGTCTGTTAGATACTTCCATGTCCTCCTATGAAGATTCTAAGGATAATCGTTGAATTTGGTTATAGTTATTTTGTTACAACTTACAAATGTTTCATTAATTTTTATAGTTATTATCTTTGAAAATGTTTTGCAATCTATGGGAATGTAATCTAGTCAGTTATTAGTTTATTGTTTTTGCCGTGGGTTTACTATTTTCATTATTACTAAGATGCATATTGATTGCTCTTGGAATTTAAGAAAATCATGTATTACTACATATAGAAAAGGGTAACTATAAAGATGCCATTATAGCAGTTTATGTATTGGTTTTCTTATCTGTTTCAGTTGCAACCAACTCCTCCTCCACCACCCTTTCCAGAAGGTGCAATGCCAGTTTCAGCAGATTATCAAATGCAAGATGCCCAAACTCAGGAAGAACAAGTTGATCCAATTTTTGCTCAAAGAGCAAACAAAAGACCAAAAACTGACAAATAATGCCTTTCTGTAGGGTTTGAAGGTGTGGAATTTCTAATCTTAAAAATGAAATTTTCATTGCAGGATTGTTAGCTAAAAAACTGTTATTTAAATTGTTTGTAATCTTTATTAATAAGGGCTTTTATCTCAGGTTCTACAAAGCAGGCATGCACTGGCTAAGATGAATTATTTTCTATGACCGTGGGTTATGACTCTAATGTTTATCTTTTTCTCACATTACCAGTTTTTTTGGGTGACTGCGTTCTTAAAACAAACGTGTATCAATTTGATTCTCGGAAAATGTTTGTTGTTGTTAAGGATTCATTCCTTCAAGCTCTCTCATTGTATATTATGAACTTATGCCCCACAGTCATAGAAGCGTGGTGTTTCTCCGCCTGTGGCTTCAGCCTTGCCCCGCTAGTCTACTGTGTTTTAACGTACCATATATAGACCGACCATCCAAAAAAATCATCAGAATTATAATGAAATGGTGTCATAAAGGCATCTTTTGTTCAAGGAAATAAATCTTCAACTGTCTTTGCAAATTAGTTATTTCATGAAGAGGCATTCATTCCATTTGCAATGGAGTGTTTTCTTTGTTCAGATCTTAATGTATCTAGTGATGGCCAATCTTAATGTGGATCTTTGGTGTAAAATTTGTGCAGGTTACAAGCTCGATACCGCCATCTGATGGTTTATGTTTTAATCTTTTAAAAACGAGTTTTAAAATAAATAAGAAATTAAGTATTTAAAGAATAAAAAATATATCGAATTCCTTATCTATGATCATTTTCCAATTTTATTTTGGATGTGTTAGGCACACTGACTTCTAAGGAAAGTTTAATGCTTGAAACTAAGTTACGATAAGAAGTTTAATAGGTGCAGCGCATTTTAAGGTCTATGATGTAGTTGACAATGATTCAATAAAAATAATTGGAAAAACTTTTAATTTGACATTTAATGTTAGTGTAGAAGAGAATAGTATTTAAACAAAGTGTCATTTGAGATCTGTTAGGCATTGGGAAAGGTTAATTGGATAATATGAATATATTACAAATGAAGGCATAAGAATAGGGAGTGAAGGATAATCTTTAAAAGAAAAAGGATTATTAGATAGATTCATCTTGTTAAGTGGGGTTTAGGTTCTTGAAACCATCTTTGACTTGAAAAATGAACACTTTACCACCACTTCAATTGATAGTCTAGTTAAGGTTAATTTTGTTATTTATAAATTAATATGTAATATAATTTAAAGAAAAAGTTTCAATTTAGATTTTGTAATTTTTTTTTGGAAAAATGTAATCCAAAATAAATAAATAAATTGTATGGATAGCATGAGTTAGTGACCTCATGCCCCCAAAACAATACAAACTGCTTGGCTCAAAATCCTACTTGCAATGTGTTCCTTGCCAAGAACTTGGGCTAGAAACCCTCCCTCCTCTTCAAGCCTTGCACCCTTGCGGCTCGACCCAAGCCATTGAGCAAAACTAAGAGAAATTGAGAAAACAACTGAGAAGAAATCAATAGGAACCCCACCGCCACCCACCCCCCCTCTTTGCCAAGTTGCATAACCACTAGATGTATGCATCAAGCCTAACCTATTGCACCCCGTAGTCTTGCTCAGCTTGGACGTTGACCCCTTGCTCTTAGCCTCAGCTAAAGTTGTGGAAGGAATTGTATCAGTCATGGTTTGTTTGATTGTGGTGCTAGGCCTGAGTGCCAACCTTTGATTGTTCTCATCAATGAGCTTCACTAGCCTTGTTTGGTGTTCAGCAATCACTACTTCCATCCATCGCAGGTCCTTAATCTACATAGAATTTTCCTCCCTTTGGACCTCTTTTCGTAAATTCTCCCGTTGCAACTACCATTGTTCCTACTCCTTCAAGCATGCGTGCTTAGCGGCAAGGTGGCAGTCCTCCAGGCACGTTTTGTCACCAGTGATTTGCTCAGGCTCCTACTCCCTGTTAGTTGACTGGCTCGGCCCCTCATCCCTATCTAAAGTAGGACTGTGACTTCTTAGCATTGGCATCCTAGCTCCCTACATATGACATCTTGTCTTGGAGGTTAGGGTAAACGTCAAATATATGATATATTAAACATTATGCGTACAAAGAAAATATACCAAATGTGAAATATAAGTGATATTCAGCATTATGTATAAAGAAAATAATAGGAAAAATGTAGAAGAAAAATAAAAGAATACTTTATTAATATGGAAAAGTATATCTAAATCATGCTCTAAGAGTGTTCCTTGGGGTTTTCTTCTTTTGGCATCTATCCTTTAGAGGCAATCCAACACTACCATCATGGTTAGGTCTATAACCCAGCCAGAAAGGATGGCCATTCCACTTCCTACTTGCTTCACTCGGCTTTCTATGACTTGCCTATATCGGCTTTGCCACCCCATGATTTGCCTATATCAGCTCCGCTATTCCATCCTGGCACGACCTCTAACCTCAAGTATAAATGCCTTTGGTCAAACCTCCAAAGGTTACCTCAAAAGACATGTTCATTATTACAACATGTCCTTTTGGATCTCAATTACAACTACCCTTTTGAGTCTTGTTAAGATAACAATAACACTTATTATGAAGAGGCACCATCTTCATTATTTAGCAGCATCATTTGGGAATGGGAATGTGACACTACCTATGGCCCCAATTTCATTGATAAACTATTATTGTTGCTAGTTGCACGATCGACACACCCTCTCGTGCCATAGTGCAAGAATCATCCCCAAGTGCCGTCCAGGCCATCGCCTATACAGGGACTCCCAGAAAAATTGGGGTAGATTGATGGGGATGTCGTGCTGCATATGCTTTAAGAATGTGAAATGAACGCCCATAAGCTTGTAGGGGTATCCCATTTGCATGAAATACCTTTCCACAAAACCCGCTGCCACCCACTAGATGCCCTACAACCTAGATTTTTGGATGTGCCTGCTAACAGTCTTGAGAATTGTTTCAGGAAAAAATTCCATTGCATCCATTTGTGCTCGAGCAACTAACACCACAACCAACCACCCCTTCTGCATTTATCCCCATCGCAGTGGCCAACACTGACACTGACACCTCAATCTTTCTACCTTAATATTGCATTGCATTTTTTTCCTAGTTTTCATAGAATTGTTGTGTGGACAAGCCCGACTCTCCTTCTAGGCATTTTACCATGTCCACCCAACCCAACCGCTCGACCAATGCCCATAACTTGAGCTCACTCGAGAACTCCATCCATGAGGGTTCAAAGAGCAACCACTACTTCATGATCTCCATGGCCTTCACCCATAATAACCTCACCTCCTAAACAATTGTTGTCGTCGCAAGAAGGCCCTGCCCACAGAAGACCATCAAATTCCTATACTTCCACAAAACCCACAATTTGGCAAGCACAAAAGAATCCCCATGGCACATAGCATCCAGGGTAACATTGGTAAACTACCAAATTGCCTAAGAGATACAACATCCATAAATAAAGCGGTGTAGTGTTTTGGGCTCCATGTGGCAAAGCGAACAGTTGTCCGCCACCTATAGCCCTCTCTTCCTCAATGTGCCTCTCATTGGTAGCGGAACTTGCTTCACCATTCCCATCCAAACCTTCTTTCATTTCCAATCAAAGATGGGCATGCCCAAATAGGTGTCTTGTGCATTGCTTGATAGAATTCCCAAGGTTTGAATAATTTTGGTCCATACAATTTCTACGATGTTGATGAGGTGTATGGCTGACTTCCCTTTGTTAATTTTGAGGCCTACCTCGTGCTGCATCCAATCAGGAGCCCGTAGTAGAGCCTCTACCTGTGGCACCGAATCCCTAAAGAAGATCATCATGTCAGCTACATAGTGTGTCGTGCAACCTTGCAATATTGAGTCCCTAAAATCCTTTAGCAAGGCAGTAGCTTTTGAATGGGTTCATAACCATGACAAATAGGATCAGTGACAGTGGATCACTGATGGGACATGATATCGCATGGGTTGTGATATTGTGTATGTGATATCGCGTCTGCTACGATATCGCATCTCCCATGATATCGCATCCCACGTGATATCGTGTCTGCCTCGATATCGCATCTTCCCTTGCGATATCGCGTGCACGATATCGCAGTGCATCACCAAATCTATAAATAAGAGGCGGCTCTCCCTTGTTTCTCATTCTAGGCCTAGACCGTAGCAAAACTCTAGCAGTTTTACCTCTCCAGAGATAGAATATTTTCCAATTGCCTGCAGTAGGAGCTCCAAAGTGAATGGATCTTTATTCGAGCAAATATTGTACTTGAACACAAGTTTGTGTACGGAAATAAAGATGAACTTCTTGGATAAAATTTGCAATGCATGGAATAAGCTAAATAGGACTTTAATTATTGTTATTTATTGTTCATTATTTAAATGCTTTCTTAGTTAATTAAATCTCTCTCAACCCTTCTCTCCTAGTTAAGTGCATTCAACACGATTGCTTCGAGCACGTGTGTTACGCTTGGTAATCCTAGCAACGAATAGCATTTGGTAGGCCCAAAGGTTGCATTGGTTCAGGGTGTGAACAGTAAGTGGAAATAAATACTGATGCTAGGTTAATTAAGACTTAGTTAGTTAAAGTTAGTTAATTAGTCTCTTCACCCTTCACCTCATCAACATAGGAGATAAAAAAAAAGATATAAAAATCATATACCTCAGACTTAGTTAACCATACAACCATGACAAATACAAGTAAGTCTGGGAAGACAACAAATGATTAACCTTAAGTGTTCCATAAGGCGTGTAGGCACTTAGTCTACAGAGTTCGACCGGATCATGCGTGTAATGCTCGTATTCGTATGGTTGAGTGTAGGGGTACCTCGCCACTCATTAATCACCTTGCCTCAACCCACACCACATTCCCTAAGATCCCCATAGCCTCCTATCAATGTCAAAAGAGTAGCAATCATTTCTTTACATTTGTATGCATAGGTTTACAAATCTGGCATCAAAACCCTTTGCTAGCATTACTACCTAGAGCATTGCCCAACTCACTATATTGTAGGCCTTGGTGATATCAAGCTTAATACACATTTCTAGGAATTGAGCCATCTTAAGCGAGTGTAGGATCTCTTGCAATAGTAGTGCTTGGTCCTGCAGAAGGTGGTCCTTGATAAATCTAGCCTAATGTGCCCCAACCAACTTCATCATTAATGGTGCAACACGCCCAGCTAGCACTTTGGAGAAAACCTACAGAAGAGTATTACAAACTTCGATGGATCAAAAGTGTCCTAGTGATGATGGATGAGGCAATTTGGGTAGTAGCAACACCCATGAGTAGTTGATTTCTCTCCTCACCTACTATCAACAAAGCTTACTATTAAAAGTGTCTAGCATATTGGGCCCCAAGATGTCTTTTTTATTTCCTAAAAAATTTGATGGGCCACCCATCCAGCCTTGTAGCCTTGTTAGGCTACATTGACTTCATAGCCATTTGTAGCTCCTCCTGTGAAAATGGATGCAGAAAATTCAAGTTGTTAGCCTTTGTAAGTACCCGTGGTATTAGCACTGAGATATGCTTTATTTCTAGCCACCTCCAAATCTCCCCCCAAAATGCCTGTAAGGCCTCTAGCCCCTACCTGCTACTTTGTGGTCCTTCCCCATCCATGCCCTCCAGCAGGGTCTAGATTTTGTTCTTATAGGCCCTATTTTTTTTCTGTACCAAAGAAAAACCTTGTATGTTTGTCCCCTTTCCTCAACCAAGAAACCCTTAATCTCTACTGCCAGTAACTCTCCTCCTCCTTGTCAAGCTCCTAGAGTTCCCGTAGCAGCTCCCATTCTTCATTTTTCTAATTAGCCCTCATTTCTTATAGCCGTTGGATTTCCCTAAGTTTCTCTTGTACCTACTTCATGTATCCTTGGAAACTATACTTGTTGTTTGTTGCTTTGGTCTTGATGTTGTGTTTAAGAGCCTATAGTCCATTTCTCAGGAACTACTTGGGTTCTTGCTCCCCAATGTAAGCCTACTAGATATTAGCCACCAAGAGTTTCATCCAATTTTTGTGCAACTAGGTTTTTTAAACCAAAATGGCTAGAGGTCCCAACCCTTCTTAGACTAGATATGGTAGAGAATGGATTAGTGGTCTGAAGCCTACCATTCTTTACCTTCTACATTGATGTCAAATTCTATCGTGAGGCATGAACTAGCCCATATTTGGTTGATCCTGGACTGCACCCAATTTGGTCCTCTTTGTCAATTACTCCAAGTATATTTGCATCCCATAATTTCTAGGTCCACCAAATCATATTGGTGGAGAAAATTAGTGTAGGCCTTAAACCCTAGAGGATCTATGTAGTTACTCCTAGATTTTTCCTCGCAATATAGTCTCTGATTAAAATCACCAAGTAACATTCATCTGGTAGTGTTGGGAATTACCCTAGCAACATGTCTTAATTTCTAGACCTAGGCCTCCTAGTCTTGTGCATTGTACACATATGTGGGTTAGAGATATGCTTGTGGCACATAAATTGTTTGACTTCAATTGGAGTCATTCACATAGTTGATTGGGATTTTAGCCAGAATGGCCAACCCTCTTACTCGACCCCTGCTAGGCACTAGGTGCACACTCCATCCCTCCCAATTTAGCTACTTCTATTTTGATGTTTGTAGCTTTGTCTCTCGTAAGCAGACCACATTGCATCCTGCATCTCGAACCATCATGTTTAGGATATTTCTTTTGTATGGGGTCCCTTGGCCCCAACAACTCCAAGTGAGGGCTTTCATGGAGATATAGACATCCATTTGTGGTACACCTTCAGAGCATCCACTACACTCCCAAATTAGTGTCCAACTACGTGGATTTCTTGCATGTTGTTTTGTTTGAGTAGTTGAATTTGCCCTCTTGTGGGGTTACAACCGCACTAGACCTACTTGCTGTCTTCATTGCTAGGATGTCCTTCATTTTTTGCCTCAAAGACCCCTGTCCAACTATTATCCATTTCCACAATAGGGGAAACTCCAATCTTGAAACCTTCAGCATAGCCAACCTTTTAGTCGGTGGGGGTACAAGGAGAGCCTGGGACCTCCTATGACCCTCACCCCCCTAGTCCATCTTGGCTCGATGACCCCTTTGTCTATCCTTCCATTGACAATGGTTCCTTTGTCCCTCTTTCATGCAAGGTAGCACATTTTCCCTTTTTGGAACCAGTCCACCCCCATTTGTAGCAGAATGTGGGTTATGGGGTCTCCCATCACTACCTCACAACGACCCCTGCTTCTAGATTCAACACTTTCAACCAATGATAATCCATCCCTAATTGGTCTCAGTTGACTTGCAATGACATTCTGCCATGGGGTGCCCTTTTCCACGTCTTGCAAAAAGGTGTTTCCTCCTTGTGTACCTTTGGCATGTTTTCAAATTTGACCTAGATCTTTTCTTCACCCAAGGTTGTGTCTAGGATGAAAATTTCATAAATATTATTATGGTAAATAGTTATGTTAATGAAAATTATAAATTTGTTTTGGTAAGGATGTTAGTTTATTAGTAAGGGTTTTGGCCCAGTAATGCCAAGGGTTCAATTCTATTAGGCAGTATTGAGTTATACATTAAAAAAGACAATTCTTGTAAAAAAATTTTGAAGCTAGTCTAATAGATTCAAGGGGTCATAGTGGACATAAGTGAAAATTTCAATCAATATTCCTAAAAGGGTAATTGTAGCCATTTAAGCTTCATATAAAGTTCTCAATGTAATACTTAACATAATATTTGATTACATTGGAGTCAAGTAAGGATGTTCACTTTGACCAACACTATTCACCATTTTTATTAATAATACACATAATGGATGCATGGAAAAATAAAAATCAATCTTAATTAGACAAACTTTGTGATTGCACTCTTGTTTTGTGATGATGTACTAATTAAAAAATTTGTA
>MNCI01008914.1:127192-153962 GCA_015680685.1 Gnetum montanum | reverse complement strand
AATTTCAAGAAAATTTAAAGTACACCTTATGCAACTAAATGGTCATTCCAAGTACATTTATAAAATTCTAGTTTATGATTATAACATATTTCTATGTGCCCTTCATTTTAGCGGCAGCAGGAATCAATCCCATGACGTGTTGTTTCGCAGGCAGGCGTTAAGCAGGAACATATATTACAGTGCCTGCTATAGAGAATCAGCCTGGCATGGGATATGCACCCGTATTTAATTGTTATATATTAAATATATAGTAAGCTGATCAGGAATTATTAGCAAGTTTGAAAAAGTTAATTGTTTTTAATCTGTTTTCTTTTAAAGTGGGATATGATAAAACAAAAGGAATAACAATAATAGTGAAAACAAGGAGAATTCTGACATGCAAAAGTGCAGGCGTATCTTTAACTACGAAACTTGAAATGGTTTTCTCCAATCGTAGTAAAACCACAGGATTCTTGAGATGGTCTCCATCGCCCACAACGCTGTCCTTAAAGGTTTGAAGAGAGAGCCATGGGCTTCTATGGCTCGGAGGTCATAATTGTAGAACCATTGATTTTTCTACTCGGAACTTGAACTTGAAAAATGCTCAACACGCGTAGATACCATATACTTGGCCCTAGGAACTCCTCATCATTCTTCCCAAAAATATCAGCCCATTAAAAAAAACATTAGTGCCTTATCATAACGCGATTGAAAAAGCCACGCCACAGTGAACACTCTGATTAACCTCCAAAACATATTGCAACATGCTACGCAGAATTTCATTAGAAATTCAAGGGATATAAAATTATGCGATATGCGAGAACGGTCATCATACGCAGCAGCGCGACAACATTCAATCCAGGCACGAAATCCTGATAGGGGCACCCGGGCACAGGTAGTGATGGCATAAGACAACAGAGGAGAGGAGAGGAGAGCCCACTGTCTGCCCCACACCTACTGACAAAGATAAGCGAATGCGCCTGATGGTTTTTAGGTAAAAACAGCAGCAGCACCAGAAGCACATGAATGAGAGATGATGCTTCTTTGTTTGTTCTCTTAGCAGCAGCACTCAGAACTTTGCCGCCGCAGCACAGACGACGACGCATCATTCGTTCACCTGCTCTGTGCTTGCTCCGCCATTGGTCTCCTTGGCACGCACACGCAGGCACCGCATCGAATAACATTTTCCACATGCTCGCACAATTCACCTTTCTCTCATGTCCCAGCCTGAGCCTGACCCCAGCACTTGCTCTTTCGACAGGTATGTAATCATCCTCGCCCGTGCCGATTTCCTTTTAAATAACGAATCTCTTGTCTTCCTTCGAAGAGCTTCGAGAAGAAAATTTCTGGTTGGACTATTTTCGAGTTCTTAGATCACTTTCAAGTAAAATTTCTTCTGGCTTTTTTCGATCATTTTTGAGTAAAATTTGTTTCTTTTCTTTGATTATTTGCGCCAAAGATTTCTTCCTCTGTCGTTTGAGATTTCTTTCTTCGATCATTTTCGAGGACGACACAGAGTTCTTGTTTCTTAGGTATTTTCCACTAACGGATGCGAATTGCGTTACAAGAAGCGGATACGAATTGCGTTACAGGAAGGCACAGAGAGAAGGAGCGAGGAAGATGAGCTACAATGGCTGCCGCGTGCTTCGTAAAGGATGATATTATAATATTATCATCCTTTATAATATAGATGCATTATATGTTCCTTGTTCTAGGAGATCTATCCATGGCCTGATGCTATGTGTGTGGTTTTTATTTTGTTTAATTTTTCATAAACTTAGCGTTGGTTTTTGCATGAATGTTAAGTGTGGGTAGTGGAAATTTTGCTCGCAAATTGCAGCAGTGTAAACGTAAGTGTTTCATTTCCGTGCCAGGCAACGAAAACCTTGGATGCTTCCTATGCGTGCATTGAGATACACACGTTTCTTTAATTATTCTGCATTTCTACGTATTCTGCACTTGTTTTTGTTATAATAATATATCTTTATATTATAACTGATCGTAGGCCGCGGCTCTGACAAATCTGCTGGTCGTGGTTGCAGTAGAGGCCGCAGTTCTAACATGGGTTTCAGCTGCAACGTGATGCACAAAGTTGCATTACCGAAATGGCCTAGCTCAAATTTTAGTTACACGTCAGCATGATGCACAAAGTTGGTTTACCCAAAAGGCCTCTCTAGAATTTTAGTTCTGGAATTTTAGTTACACGTCAACGTTATTCACAAAGTTGCGTTACCAAAATGGCTTATAGAAAAGTCAACGTTAATCAGCGTTACATACAAACAAAATTAGCCTAATTATGACTGGTAATGGCCTATCGGGCCAAAAGAAGCTATAACTTCTTTATTTAGATGGAAAAGGCTGAAAGTGAAACGGTGATCCCATTATTAAAAAAAAAATTAGACAAATGAGTTTATTTCATGCACACTGAGATAAAAGCTTTTTGGCCAATGGGCTTATACAATGAAACTCATCTAGAGCTAAAAGTTTCATATAGATAGAAAACTCAGCTCCATCTTCATGCTGAGGAGGCAAACCAGCGCTATTACTTCAAAGATGAAGAGCTCGAACCGGTGAAAAATGAAAAGCTCTATACACAAACAAAAGCGCAACCAAGCTCAAAACATACAATAGATTACATAGGATTTCAGGACAAGCTGGCAAAAAAAGCCAATGCGAATCTTGACTAAAGTAAACACCTATCAATACTTAAGGAAAGGAAACATGAACAGAAGAATCAGAGAAATAAGATTGAAGATCGCACTTCAGGTGTGTGTCTTCACTTTGCAACCTTTAATCTTCAGCGGTGAGTTATTGAGAGCTGAGCTGCAAGTTAAGCAGGAGCGAGGAGTTGCAAGGCACCACAAGGGGCAAAAGTTGCATTTGATCTATGTGCGAGCACTGCGATTTATATGTGTTTAAGCTGTATGTATTTTTTAATTTTGTGTTTTTGATTTGAGAAGTAAAGCCAAAATTTTTTTTACTTTCATGGCAGTTTCAAAATTAATTTTTAACTCAGTTCTGGTTCTCTCTAACATGGACTGTTATGCATGTTAACTAGTCTACCTCTCCCAAATCCTAAAGAGAGGGGAAATTTTTGTGTTTTAAAATGAAAAGAACCATATCATATGTATAGTTGCTGGAAAGAATTATCTTCACTAACAAACCTATGCGATATGTGAGTTATTGCTTTAAAAAATTTGAAAGATCAATAAAAATTTGATTGTGCATAGATAGGAAGATGATTACTGTTGCTATGGACATTCTTTTTAAAATGTGATGTAAAGAGCAAAATTTAACATTGAGAAAGCTACCTATTTCATGATGCAAAAGTTGAAAATTGAAGCCATATGAATAGTAAAAATATCATCTAACAACAATAAGAGATGGTTTGAAAGCAATATTTTTGATATTGAAGTAATTCAGTATCATATTATCAAAAGTATTTCTCAAGAGTCAGGAATTTTAAGTATTTTGATGCAATACCTTCAACAAATTTCAATGGTCATCATCATTTGCTTAATTTTTATTAAGTTGTGCTATCTCTTACAATAGGTAACTTATTTAACAATGTTTATTGTAGTTATCCATAGTAAAGCGACTTGAAATGGTATCTAAATATTTTTGATGGTGTTGGTTCATAAATTAATGAAATAACAAAATTAACATGTGATTTGAGGTAGGACAGTCTATTAAAACTTGTTTGAAAGATATAAAATGTAAATAAAATGAAAAAACTAATATAAACAACTTGATTCATTAACCAATTAACTACATATGAAATGCTTAACAATATCACTAATAACAAGTTGCAATAGATTTTTAAAATATAGAGAAACTATTTTAAACTCATAATGAAATTATGTTCTACAAAGATATAAATTACTAATTATTGTATTAGTATCCAATAAATTGTTAACTATTGTTATAGAGTTCTTTTACTATCAAAGGCACAATGCAAATTCTATATAATGTTTCATTAAGGATTTGTGATATGGGAAGGATGATGATGATTATGATGATAATCTATCATATTTATTTTTTGTATTTTTAAAATTATTTTCTAGTTTCCTCTAGGATCTGCCATGATATGTAGAGTGTGATGTAATTATTTTTTCCTTTTCAATCTTTCTTAAATACGTGTATTAGTATAAATTTGTCTAAACATAACCTTTAGAATCGAACTTGTGACTTGTAAAACCATAAGCTATATTCTCTAACCAAGCCACATGTGTTTATTTATATAGTTACCTTTTACAAATAAGTCTTGATGAGGAGTAAATTAGTTGACTATGTCAACATATCAACATTGTTGTAGGTTTCACTGTGTTGACACATTAGCATTGATGTAGTCATAATAAACTCCTATATAAATATACCACAAACCACATTTATGATATCATTTAATTAATAATCTTAATGAAACTCTTGAAGTTCTCCCCATAACATTTAGAATAGTTAGTAGTTTCCCATAGCATGGTTTGAAGTAATTGTCCAAGGTCTTTATTCAAGTGTTTAATATGTGGAAATATTACATAAACAATAATAAAGACTAAAATTATCTTGTTCTATTGTAGCACTTTGACTTAGCTTAGATTTATATTAATACAATTGATTTCTAATACAATTTAGCTTAATGTTTACTTTACTATGTTCTTAGCTAATTATTTACATTTTATTCTACATTAATCACATGGAATAAGTATAACCAACTTTAAGCATATGCTTATTAATATTTGGTAATTCCAATAGTGTGTCACTTGATATTCCTCAATGTGGACACTTATGATCTAACATTGCTAGAAAAAGTTCAAGACATGTAAGGAAAATTGTGATTGGATGCTCATCACATAAGCTAAGTTAGATTTATTTTCAATACTTACATTTGTTTAGATTAAACTTTAATATTCAAATAATATTTTAGTAGTGGTCCACTCATGAGCAACAAAGTAGACCTATGCCCAATCATATAAATCAAGAGTGTTCATGCATGATCTAGTCAAGTTCCATCGACTAGGTCTAGTTGGATGTCTCTGATAGTCAAGCACTAAGTTACTAACTATTTTCTTCCCAATCGCACTTGTCTAAGCTCAAGTTATATAGTTATGACTGAGGTAGATGGTTGGATTTTGTTATTATTAAAATATTAACCTAAGCATTAACATGTAGCATTTGTTCCCATTTTGTTGTACACATCCTCAACATTTACTAACACTATTGAATTTAACATGGTTCTTCAACTTGGGTAGTCCACACTTAAGGGTAGATTGCTAGCACAGCTCCAGACTTTGTTGCTCCCAAAATGTGGTTGAAGGGTCCACACCCCTGTATAGTCTTCAAGCCCCACTTCGGAGTACTGTGCTGCAACACCAACCACTCCACCCTGCAAGGTCCTATTAGTCTTTGAATGTGGTTTCTAGGCTTCCACAACCTTTACAACCTTGATCTCCACTCCGAAGTGTTGTACCATAGCACCAACAACTCAATCCTATAGGATCTCGACAAGCTTAAGCGAGATGCCTTCCTGCAAGAAGCACATCAACCCTGTAGGGTAACAAGAGAGAACAATTACAAGGGATGAATGCGACTTAGTTTGCTAATCCTTGTACATTGACATACGACACACTTTAAAATGAACAAATGATGATAGAATGAAGAGCAACGGAGATTACAATGATAAACAAATTATTTGACAATGATTATACACAAGCTTGCATATTTCCCAATGCCGATGATGTCTTCTTATAGTTGTCATGTTTCTAAATCCATCTTGGAACTCATGCAAGTAATGGTCACTAATGGTCATGAAAAGCATCTTCTTCATGCCTGAAGGCTAGGTAATGGTCATTAATGGTCATGAAAAGCATCTTCTTCATGCCTAAGACACATTTTTGAATTTGCCTCCTATTCTAAGAAGATGTCTTTGTTTGATGGGAGATGTCTTTGTTTAATGGAAAATGTCTTTCTGAATTTGGCTTGCATTATATGAAGATGTATTTGTTTGATGAAATAAATTTGTTATTTTGCAAAGACATCTTTGCCTATGCTACCTACTAGAAAAAGATCTATGGTATGGGAAAGATGTCTCTTCTATAGGAGCCAAAAATGAAATTGCTTGTTTAAATGTTGGGAGCCTCCGATGCCTCCAAACAAATCCCCATAGACTTTATAACCTCATAGACTCATCAAAATGAGACAAAAACACTCTAAAATATGTGAAAAAAATCAAAGAATTATCCTCAACAAAAACAGACACATTTTTCTTGAAGTCTTCATATTCATCCATGCTCCCTTGAGTCCTTATGATCCCAAATTTGCTTGTGAGTCCTTGAGTCCTTTGCTCTTGCTCCTATAAATACAACCACCACACAAACATCCTTGTACTCCATTTTCCTTAACATTTTGACATACCAAAAGGTCAACAACCTTCCCCATTTTGGTAATGTCTACAACTAAAGAAAATGGGTTAGTCTTTATTAAAATATCACAATACATAAGTCACTTCTCCTCCTTTTTGGATATGACCAAAAAGGATGATGCTTGTAAACCTTTATCTTAAAGATATATCATTTTAGAACAAAAATATATAGTTATGAAGAGCTATTTCATAACGAGCATAACCATTATCACATAAATTTCTCCCCTTGTATGGTCAACACCCAAAATAATCTAAACACCTACAAAAATGTTCCATGATATAAATGTGCATGACATAAAATCATTTTACAAGAAAACCAACTAAAGAGTAAACAAGTCATTAATTTCATAGGGCTAATGATGACAAGCTAATTAAGTGCTTCCACATACTGTCTTTGAGTCAATAATCCATTAGACTAACCAAAATCTCATAGTGCCATAATCATCCAACATTTACCTCGTTTTGAAATATCATGATAAGACATAGAAAATTTATGGTAGGTAAAACATGCATATTAAACCTTAAAACATGCATATCAAACACATAAGATGACAAAAGAAATCATAAATTAATATATGAAAATTTGGTTAAGCACAAAAGAAATAGTAGATATATAGATACCTCATTTCTCACCAAAAGAGATCATGGACACATGTTTTAGTACTTCTTAACTCATATTTGCATTAAGGGCCTTAGGTACTGAAAAAGATATATTCTCAACATACATAAGGTTAGACAATAAACATATAAAAATTAGGAGCTTTGACCATAAAAGTTCAGCTTTAAATAAGAAGTTTTTTTTTTAAATAACATTACCAGATGAATGTGCTCTTCCTTGCTCATTTTTAGCTAAGGGTGATTTGAAATATGAAGTTTTGCTACTTAAGTGCCTTTTGGTAAAAGCCTCAAAAGAATTCCCTTACATTGGTGACCTCTTGGATTAGGTACAGGCTCCCCCTACATATGTGTAGATTCTAATGCTTCCTTTGGATTCTTTTGGATTAGCTTATTCTTTTCTCATTAAAGTCCTATCCTTGAAACTCAATGTTAAGATCAACTGTGGACACTAACATCTCCTATTAGTAGTACTTCATAATGATTCATTTTGCAATGATACTTTTCTTAGAGGATTCATGAATTGCATCAAAGGTACTAATTTAAATTCTTTAGAGTAAAACCATATCTCAAGGCAAAAAGCTTGTCAATTCATGAAGTTTATGTAAGAATTTTAAATCACTTCAAACTAGTATATCAAAAGATGATTTTTTAATAAAAACTTTTAAAAATTCACAAGTACCACAAACTTTTATTTAATCATAAGATTAATCACATTGTGCTCATGCATACACAAGAGCTAGGAGATGTTTCCATTAATCTAGAATACCATATTGATGAGTTTCCATTTTAGTCAACCATGATATCGCATATGTGATATCGCGTACGCAATATCGCAGCCTATCTCCTCATCTATAAATAAGAGGTAGACATCTTTGATAGTAAGAAGTTTAGAATTAGTTTTTATTTTAGTTTTCATTTTTCCTCTCAACCCTTTTCTCTCCCAGTGTATGCCCGCAGTGTGATGATTGTAATTGTATGATATCCTTATTCGAGTGTGATGTACTTGGACACGCACGTGATCAGAAATAAAGATCAAGATTACTTCATCATTGTAGCATTCACTTAGCTTAATTATTTATTTAATTTTTATTTACTACTTCCTTAGTTAATCTCTTCTCACCCTAAACTCCTGTTAAATGTGGAATAAGTATGACTTGATTATGAGCATTTAAGTATGACTACTTGGTAACCCAGTAGCCTACCTAGGATCTACGCTTGGTAATCCCAATTGTAGTCATGCACAAAGTCCAAGATATGTACGGATGATTAAGGAAAGGATGCTCATCACACTTAGGCTAGCTTAGATTCTCTCTCACCCTTTCCCTCTTAGCTTAGTTAATATTATCTTCCATTGTCTTCAGGAGTAGCATTAGCATAGGAACACATCATACACCTCACTCTAGACTAAACTATACGTGAAAAAGTTAACACTAGTCGAGATGGGAAGACAACGAACTACAACCTAAGGATAACTATCTAGATACCACAATTATTCTATCTATGGAGTTCGACCAAATCATGTGTGAAATGCTCATATTCATATCGTTGAGTGTAGGGGTACCTTGCCACTTGTCATTGGTGTCATTGCCGGGGACGGTACTACTTATCTACATTAGTTATATCATACAAGGTCACTTTATAGGAATTAACGATATATCTTTTGGAAAAAAAATAATTATAAAAATTCACATATAAATTCACACACAATTTCACAACCATGCCTCTCCTACAAAACTATGATAATGCCACACCTAGTGAGGAAGTTCATTGGAGAACCAACGAACTATATGAAAATGAAGATTGGAGTACGCAACCCGAGGTGGAGGTTTCTTAGAAACATAAACAAAAGCAACATCATCCCAATGCACAAAATCATAACTTACTTGATGATGATGAACCCCTACTGGCTACTACAAGCCTAATGAAAATACAAGATGCTATTCGAATCTCCCGTAGGCATCATAAAGAGGGTTGTCTACCCAAGCTCAATTTAAACAACTTTCCCAATTTCTCAGGAGGCTATGACTTAGATTCGCATCAACATTTACAAGCCTTCTACGATGCTTGTATGTGGAACAACATTGATAAAAGTTGACAAAAGCTCAAGCTCTTTCCTATGACACTCGTTGGTCAAGAAAACATGTGGTATAGATCATTAAAACCAAATTCAATACGACGTTGGTCAACAATGGTAGAACTTTTTAATGAAAGATATCAAACCTACGCAAGAGTGTCATCCTTGAGGAAACAAATCCAAGAGTGGAAAAAAGCATAACATGAACCCTTGGACATGGCCTTAGAAAGATATTATGCACTGTTAAACAACTATCCAGGCCATGGGTTCTTCGAGGAAAGGCTAATGTACCATATGATTGATGGGCTTCGTGATGAAACAAGAGAGATCTTAGGAATGTATACCCAAGTTCAACTCTATGAACTATGAACCCATCAAGTTCAAGAGCTTATTACCTGGGTAGCAAAAGAAGAAGGAGAAATGGCTAGATGGGAGAATGTTGAAAAACATCAATGGGACCAAAATCTCAACTTAACAGAGACCCATGATCATAAAAAGGAGAAATAAACCTACCACAAATGGAAAGAACCATCTTTGCTGGTACAAAAATCATTAGAGGAAGTCAAGGCAAAGATCAACAAGATATTGGAATGGACACATAAAAAGTGTGGAGAATATATTGATGTTGTTGGAGATAGTGTTTTAACAACCCGAGAAGTAGGAAAAAATTTCATGAGTCAATTAGGAAGAAGGGATGAAGGACACAAGAGCTCAATAGTCAATCATACGTATGAATGGAACATTTTCCTATACAATCACCCCAAGGGCTAGTGCCCAATCCTGTTACATTTATATGAGCATTGGGGAAGCAAGTTACATCCAGAGTTCATACAGAGTTACTGTGTTCGATCATAGTGGCAACAATCCCAGTCATGGGGGAAGCCATCCCTAAACTAGAGACACCCTTCATATCATCCGAATCCAAATGATTATCTAGTCCAACACCCTATTTCTCCAATTGGGCCAACATACCTATTTCACCACATTATTATTCTCCTAGGTACTATCAACCCATGTCCTCAACACAACCACCTCCTTGTGCACCTTACACTTCTCTTAATTTTCAAAATTCTCATCCTTTCCCTCCTTTTACATCACCACCAACTATTTCTAAGGTGTCTGCACCACAGCAACAACCCCCAAACATTACTTACGCTACTATTTCCAATAGCAGTGAGAGACCTCAACAACATCAAAAGCGTCCCTTCTTTAAACATGACCATAGGAAGGGACAATAGTTCCAAGGCCATTGCATTCTCCAACTCGGCACAAGTCCAACACTGTGGTGCACCCTCATCTTCGAACCCAACACCTCATGTTACTTCATCAGGGCCACCAATTAACACTTCAACAACCATACAGCCCAATGAATACAACCATGTAGAGTGACATCCTAATCCTTGGATACCATCTTACGATCCCAAGTATCATAGTGGGTCAACTCTTTATCTGGGAACCACATCTTATAAGTTGCCCCACTACACTTACTACAATCAAGTGTGTGAACCCCAATGGGGTAAGTATGACCAAGTTTTGATATTTTCAACATGCAAGGATCCTCATATTTCAACTATTAATCATTTCCATGCTCAAATATTTAGTTATGGGAGATATCCCCCATTCTAATAACAAGCAGGATTAATAACTACTTTTGATTTTCTTTAATTTTACAACTTTTTGTTTTCTAGTTTTTCATTTTTCAATTTCTTGTTTTATCTTTTTGTCTTTTTGTAAGTAATCTCATCTATGAATAAAACACTCATGTGGCTTGTTGGTTGAGGTGTGTTCTATGTTATCGAGTCTCAAATGATCAATTATTTGGACAGTGAGCCCATTACACCCACTCATCCACTCTACAAACAAGAGGTTCTGTTCGAGGGTACAGTGATATTCTTGACATTCTTAAAAATTAAAATTAATTTTGTGTTCATTATACTAAGAATGAAGAAGGATGGACCAAGAAGGAATGATTAGGATGTGACATCAAGGGAACTTGAGGATTCTCTTTGGTGACTTCTATGGGAGTTATCATGCAACGTGGTTGTATTCAGATCCCTATAGATCTAACGAAAAATGGGAGTAAGAGTAATCAAAAGAGCACTTAAAAATCCAATGTTGTTCTAGGGGGTTCCACTAGAAAGACATGCACCCATGCCTGAAGGTTGGTGGCTTCTTTGGATCCAGCAATCGAAAAAAAAAGAAGAATAAAAAAAACAAAGGAAGTGCCACAAAACAAAAATCACTCCTCCCTTAAACAAAATGCCAAGTGATTGTACGCCTTATTGTTATGGTACTCTTATAGTCGCTCATCATGGGATGAACCAATGCGGTGTCACTGATCAGAGGAATGTACTTGGTCCTGATCTTGGAACAATGGGTTAATGACACATTAATCATGCTTTACATGCAGGATTCACTATGCCCTAGGTCAGTTACCTCATGTCCCAATCTCTACGATCCCTTCTATAGTTTGTCTCATCTCATTGCTCATGTAATTGTAGCTCGTGTCTTAGATAGCATAGAATCCTTACCTCATTTTGGTGATATTTACATGTGTGTGTTTTGTGGAATCAATGCGGATTACATTTAACCCTTCTAGTGCCCATAGACACTTTTCAATGTGGTTACATAAGGGCATTATTGGTTTGAACCTGCTTTAGGGAGGACCCACTTGCGTAATCTTTTGTAATTTTTTCACTTATGACACAGCTCAAACACACCATTTCTTACCCTTAGCCTATTTTTCATAACATTCTTTCCCTACTACTATCCCTCTGAATTCCAACGTTCCTATGTAACCATTACATGGCCTTTTTCTCTCACTTACCACAGAAGGACTTATTGCTCAAGTCCACCCACATATCATTATTCGCACCTTTGAAATGAGTTAAATTACCTTTAAACCCTTGAAAACCTGCCACATGTCCTTAATTTCCATTATTAATTTCTGAAAATCCTAAAAATTTAGTATTTTCCCTCGGGCCTAAACATCGTTAGGTCGTGATATCACGTACCCGATATTGCTGCCGACGCAATATTGCGTACGTGATGTATCGTACGTGATATCGCATCCCATCCACTTATAAATAGGCAACCCCCTTGAAACACTTAACATCATTTTTCACAATTCACAAGGGGGAGTTTTTTGAATTTTTCTCTACGAATTGTGATTGTGAGACCCTTGCTTTTATACCTATATCTTGCTCGCTGGTACTCCGATTTTAATTCTGTCTGAACCTACTTGAACCTGGAGCATTCAGCTTAGTTGTGGGGGAGGGACACATGCCGAATAGAACATAAATTTTTTAGAATTTATCATCGCATAAAGGACATTATCAAGGGTAATTAGCTATAACATTTAGAATAATGTTTCTGAAAATAATTTCATCCCTTTAGGTACACCGGGAAATTAAAATTGGAAACCACCCAAGTAAAATGGACTCATTATTATAATCTTTCAGGCAACATTAGAAGGAGATAAAATAAATTAATTAAGGAAAGCAGTAAAGGTATAACTTAACTTTGGAGACAACCTTACTGACACTTGAACCCATGTGATTGCAGATTGCCTCGAAACGTGGACAACAAGGAGGTCCTGCTCAAGGTGGAAGTAAAAGACCCAAGAGAGGTAAAGAAAAAGTCCCTACCAAAAAACACGCAGATTAGGAGGAATAATCATTTAGCATTCATCAATAAGAGCCTGCTACTGTACAGTCCGAGTATGTTGAAGGAGGAGCTATTGTAGTGCTTGAATAGGGACAACACCTCCCCCAAATTGTGTTTAGGCTATCCATGAAAGGTTCACATTCACTATTGTAATTATGGAATTAAACTTTGAATCTTTTGCAGAATTTGCTCCTGAGGCCATTAGGAAGTAGCTCAAAGGGTCTCCCTTATGGCCTATCCTCTCTGCAAGCGGTGCCTGGTACTTAGGGGAAATGTACCAATTTTGGCACAATAGAGAACAAGGCACCACCATTGATATATGTGGTGTGATAGTTGATTTCTCTATGTAGGCCATTTTAGAAGTATTAAACCTTCCGAATATAGGGCCAAAAGTTGCTCAGTTATCCACTCGTTCAGACCCTAATGCATGATGAGTTTGGTTGGAGAGGGCATATGGCAAAGATAAGACATTTGAAGAGTTTACGATGGAAGAGAGGATCTATTTCAAAATTGGGACTTATCATATCTTCCCCATGAAGGGCCTAAAATGGATTTTCACATATGTAGTAAGGGGATTTGCAGTGCTGATGGGGAAGATTAATGCTAACCTGCCTCATCTATATTTCACAGAGATCCTAAGGTGGTTCAAGGAACGGAAGACAAGGAAGCTTGCCTTACCTTTCCCTTGTATTATCAAGAAGTTGTGCCAACGTGCTACTATCAGAGGATACACTAATGATGTCCTCTGAAAAGCCTAGAATGCTTTATATGCTAAATTGTTAAAACCACCAGTTGCAAGAAAAATCACTTGTGAGACGCTGGGACTAGAACAGGAAAAGGAACAAACAGTTGGACCAACTACAACTCAACATGTAGGGCCTAGCCAACTTCCAAGTACAGGACCCAGCCAACAATAGGAAGCAAGGCCTATCATGGGCTAAGAGAAACCATCGCCACCGCAAGACTATAGACCATTGATGAGCCATCTCAAGGCCATCGTTGAGATGGTCAATTGGGGAAGTCATGATGATGCAAATCATTTCCACGTCATTGATGATGCCATACAGCCCATAATTTCTTTGGATCATGCAAGGGGTGAGGTGTCCATCTATATACAAGGAGGGGAAAGTATTTGGTCACAACAGATCTCGGGAAATGCTACATCTTTCCAAGTACAATTAGAAATTGGTGAAGGGGCCACTGTGGTGGTCATGTAATAATAGGATGCTGCGGGAGCCATAGAAGTGGTCACAAACCACATTAAAGAATCATTCAATGTACTTGTTGTATCACTGGCAGATCTCATAGGAGCACGAGATGCTCAAACTTTGGCCGGAACCTCAATGACTCCTGTGGAACATGGCGATGCGCTTGATCAATTGCTACAAATAGGATAAGTAATGACATCCCTATTTGACATCCCTCAAGATGTTATAGAAATTCAATCAGACCTCATTTCTACGAAGGGGAAGTTGGTCTTGACCAAGGTGAGGGCTGAGCATGCTAAAGAAGAGGTGTAGAAATTACAAGAATAGCTCATAGCTCTACAAGAAACACAATGGGACCCTTTGCAATTTGTTCCCACGGACCAGCTAGACAGTTTCAAAATTGAGAAACTAACCAAACTACTAATGGAGAATAAAAAGGTGGCTAAAGAAAAAGAGAAGGCTGTTTGAGATGCCTTTGCAGCACAAGCGCAAACTCATGCGCATACCAAGGTACTCAAGGCTTTACAGGAGGAAAATAAGTAGCTTTTTGTTAACAACCTTCAGTTGACCTCCTTGGAGAAGAAAAAGAATGTTCTCAAAGAACACTTTCATTACTTGCAAGAACAATTCATCTAGGTCAACCAAGACATGAGCCATTTAGCCAGGGAGAATCAAACCTTCTTGATGAAGGAGGTATGCACCATCTACCAAAAGATAGCTATCAAAATCAGTGTGTGGAAGAATGAGGCTAAACCACATGAAAAGCTAAAGGAGCACTTCCGGGATTAGGTGGAGATGTACAAACAAATCCTTGAGAAGGAGATCCAAATGGCCAAGGCCCACATCAATGCTATTAGTGCTCAACACACTAACTGGTGGGCCATATTAGACACATATGCATTAGCCCACCAGGTAGAAGTTAAGAATAGGGACCTGCAGATTCAAGATTTGATAGAATAGATGGAGTTGGAAAACCTACGATATGCCAACCTTGCCATGTTAATAGTAGGGTGCCTGAGGATAGAGCTCGAACAATAGGTAGCTACCACCTACAACAAATATGAAATAGAATTTGTGGAAAGCAAGAAGTTATTGTAAAAACTAGAGATCACAAATTCTGAACTTGAGGTGGTGAAGGCAAGCTACCAAGGACAGAAAGGTGTTGCAACAAATTTGGCTTGACAGCTTGCAGATTTTCAAGAATACAAAGATAAAGCTAGAGCCTACAAAGAGGAATGATGGGTGTTTGTGGCTTGGTATGTCAAGGCCAATCAAATGTTTCTACAACTACCCTGTCCATGGGAGGTGCTGACTCCATCAAACATCGGAATATTAGCATGGATGGCATAGGATCCCTAGATTGAAAAGGAGAAAATCTAGGCCATACTTCAGCACCATCAAGTCCCAAGACCTGGAGCACAAGATAAGGAGAAAGCACCTATGGAGGAGCCACCTCCACCAGGAACTACATCAGTTCCACCAATTTTGTAGCTGTAGGATTTCTTTTCACATTCTTGTGTTGTGTCTCAACTTTTTTTTAATTTCACATTGCGGCATAAACCCATTCTCACCATTCAACAATCCCATACCTATCCACTATGTAATCAATGGAGCTTGTTCTCACTATAACTCAAGGAAGAGTTTTCATTCAGTCATGGGGATATGATGAGTTTCCATTTTAGTCAATCGTGATATCGCATATGTGATATTGCGTACATGATATCCTAGCCTTTCTCCTCATCTATAAATAAGAGGTAGACAGCTTCAATAGTGAGAATTTTAGAATTAGTTTTCATTTTTATTTTCATTTTTCCTCTCAACCCTTTTCTCTTCCAATGTATGCCCGCAGTGTGGTGATTGTAATTGTGTGGCATCCTTATTCGAGTGTGATGTACTTGGACATGCACAGGACTAGAAATAAAGATCAAGATTACTTCATCATTGTAGCATTCACTTGGCTTAATTATTTATTTAATTGTTATTTACTGCTTCCTTAGTTAATCTCTTCTCACCCTAAAATCCTATTAAACGAGGAATGAATATGACTTGATTATGAGCATTTAAGTGTGACTACTTGGTAACCCAGTAGCCTACCTAGGATCTACACTTGGTAATCCCAATTGTAGTCATGCACAAAGTCCAAGATGTGTACAGATGATTAAGGAAAGGATGCTCATCACACTTAGGCTAGCTTAGATTTTCTCTCACCCTTTCCCTCTTAGCTTAGTTAATATTATCTTCCATTGTCTTTAGGAGTAGCATTAGCATAGGAACACATCATACACCTCACTCTAGACTAAACCATATGTGAAAAAGTTAACACTAGTCCAAATGGGAAGACAACGAACTACGACCTAAGGATAACTATCTAGATACCATAACTAGTCTGTCTACAGAGTTTGACTAGATTGCACATGAAACACTTGTGTTCGTATGGTTGAGTGTAGGGGTACCTCACCACTCATCACCATATGAAGATCAAGTGTAGAAACTTTTGAAAGAAATTCCTTTAATTAGTAGAACCTAAGGATAAAGATAGCAAATAATTCATATGCTCAAGGAATTCTTTTTGAAAAATTACATTAAATGATTTAATCATCATGCATCAAAAAATATTCTAAAATAAATTGAAAGTTAATTTGAAAGGGAAGGAATGAATCCAAATCATATGAAACACACAATGAGCATCTGTTCCTTAATCATCCATACACATCTTGAACCTCATGCATGACTACTACTAGGATTACCAGGCGTAGATCCTAGGTATGCTACTGGGTTACCAAGTAGTCACACTTAAATGCTCGTGATTAAATTGTAATCATTCCACGTTTAAGGAGTTTAGGGTGAAGAGATATTAACTATGAAAGTAATAAATAGAAATAATAATTAAATAATTAAACTATGTAAATGCTTCAATGATGAAGTAATCTCAATCTTTATTTCTAGTCATGTGGGTGTCCAAGTATGTCACACTCAAATAAAGGATGCCATACAATTACAATCATCACACTGCGGGCATGCATTGGGAGAAAGGGTTGAGAGAGAAAGAGAGATAAACTAACTTCTAAAACTAACTAACTCTAAAAATCAAAGACTTCTTATACTTAATCCTCTTGTGTGCCTACATGTGTATTTATAGGATCACATAGGAGTCGCAATATCACGTATCCGATATCATTGTTGGGCTATGATATTGCATACCCGATATCGTGAACTCAATATTGTCGATCTGATATCGCGGCCAGATGAATCACAATTCATCATCCGCTATATCACAATTATTTGATATGATTCTAGAATTATTTGAAAGATAATATGTGTGAGAATGTTCAGTTAAAATGTTAGCATTAAAAGCTTAACATATTTTGATTTATCATCTTTCAAATTTGCACTACCAAAACTACCATAAATTTTGATAGATTAGAAAGAACATAATATAACCTTAGCCTCTAGATATCTTTTGTAGTACCTCCTTTCTCCAAATTTTCAAGAAATTCCAAATCTTTCCAAAAATATAAATTTTATTAGCTAATTCATTATGAAGTTAAGATAACCAAGCAATTATTTTGCTACTTGAAATTTCTTCACTTGGTATCAAAGTGCTAGGTTCATCTACAAAAATGAGCATAAAAGCCTATTAAAAATAATGATGAAAGGTCTTATTAAACATAATGAATGTAGGAAATATTTGAAACATGTTTTGAATTCATTCATAATTTTGAATATTTCACTAGACTACAAATCAAAGAATATGAAACAACAAAGATGAAAAATAATTTTTCTTTCATGATGCTATCAGCTAGTGTCTCATAAGTTATTTCTAGTATATATAGTCTTCACACTAATGTCAACAAACTATGGAATAATATCCAATTAGAATACAAGAAAATATTGAAAAATCAACAATTGTAGTAACTAATATACAAACAAAAATTCCATGCCCTAGAAATTAGAAGAAATGAAATTGTCAAAGGCTTATTTATTAAAACTTATTAAAGCTTACAAAAAAATAGATGAATATGGCTGTGGATATACCAATAGATAAAAATTCCAAAAGTTAAAGCTCTCTACATATATTTAAAGTTTGAAAACATGATGAAAAACGTTACTCTTTCAAAGGACTTCACCATGCTTAGTATTAATCAATTAGTTGATCAAGCCAAAACCCTAGAAATTATGAAGAATAACAAATAATCTAGTGAAGATGATCAAGCCTACATGACTAACCAAAGAGGAAGAGAAAGGCAAGGAAAGAGGAAGAGATTAACTAGAGGAAGAGGAAAATGGAATCAATCTAGAAATGAAACATAGATCCAAGACTTAGTATCATATTGCAACTTCTACAAAAGTAAAGGTCATACCATTGAGTAATTCTTGACAATAATTTCTTTTGAAACAATACATATATAAACTTTACAAATAGAAAAAGATACTCTCTCATCATCTCAAGAGGATACTTTAGAAGAAGAGCCAGAAAATTATGTAGCCTTTAATTCAATTAAATAAATAAAGTAAGATTCTTTAATTGTAGATAGTGGGTGCTTCAATCACATGAGACCCTACAAAAATTATCTCCTAAATTACAAAATAAACAATAGTCTTGACAACATCAACATTGGAGATGAAAAATACTTAGTCATAGAAGGAATAGGAGATTGTATAGTTAAATTAAGTAATAGAAAAAAAGTCATCATTTCCAATGTCTATTATTTTTCTAATCTTTCTAATTCTATTATCTCTATTGATAAAGTATTTAATAAAGGAAATAGTATCAATTTTAAGAGTAATTTTTGCATTATCAATAAAGACAATGATAAAGAAATCACGAAAATTAAATTTTTGAATAATAGAATATATTACCTTGAATGTGATTATCTCAATGAAGAATAAGACATCATAAGTAATCATACTACTTAAGAAAAGCATGTCCTCACAACATAAGTTAATCAAATCGCAAACAAAGATAAAGTTAAGAAAAATGATAATGAGGATTTCAACAAGTCCAGACTTTGAAATGGAAGGCTTGGTCATACCTCCTATCATAAAATTAAAAGAATGAATAAATAGGAAAAAACTATAGGAATAACAATTTTAGATATTCCTTAAGATAAATGTAAGACTTTCATGTAAGAAAAGCATACCAATTCTCTTCACAACTCTCACATGATAAAGAAGAAAAAAACCATTTGAACTACTACACATGGATCTTATTGGGCTAATGCCCACTATATCAAGAAGAGGGAAAAATTATTTCATGCTTATAATATATGACTACTTAAAATATACTTGGAATTACAATCTGAAGTAAAAGGATGAAGCCATTAGATACATTGAAACTTTCTATAAACTAATTAAAAACTTCATGAATGTCAAGATTAAGACCATCAGATCAGAAAAAGGAGGTGAATTTATAAATAAATAATTTGACAAGTTCTCTAAATAAAATGGTATCTTTAATTAGACCAAATTTGGATATCGTCTATAATCAAATGGAGTGGTTGAAAGAAGAGATAGCACAATAAAAAACATGGCAAGGTGCTTACTAAAGTATGCCTTACTACCTGTCCAATATTGGAGTACAACCATCATAGCTACTTATTACATTTCTAATTAAATCATCATTAAAGAAAATGAAGATAGATCTTCATATGAAGTTCTATACAAAAAAATTCCTTACCTAATCATATGAGAATATTTGTATGTTATTACTATGTAAAGACCAAAAAATAATTCATTGACATACTTGAAGACAGAGGAAACAAATGCATCTTTCTTGATTACTGTTCTCAAACCAATGGATATAGGGGCTACAACACTATAAATTATAAATTGTATGTTTTAAGAGATGTTATATTTGATGGGATAAAGTTTAGTATACGTGATTTTTTCAAATAGTAAGAGAAATCAAACACATATCAAAGCTTAAAACCTTGGATTTAAAGAGATAAACATCACACTTAAATGCTAGACATGAATTTTGAAAGAAGAACTACAAGATCTCATAATATTACTAATATGGCATATCTAGCACTCTTAAGTGAACCAACTAATGTTAATGAACCCATGAAATTAGAAGTTTGGAAAGAAGTCTTGGAAAAAAAAGAACAATGTCATCCTAAGAAATAACACATGGGAATAACTGGAAAAACCAAAAGATAAAAAGGTTATTGATTGTAAGTAGTTATATAAAACAAAGTAAAATGAGAAAGGAAAAGTCATAATATATAGATAAATAATTGTAGCAAGAGGATTCAAATAAAAAAATGCATTGACTATGAAGAAATCTCTACACCAGTGATCAGATTTAAAATCATTAAGCTCATTCTCTTCATAGTAGCACATAAAGATCTAAAGGTTCAATAAATGGATGTCAACTTATCATTTCTAAATATATATAAGAAAGAAGAAGTATATATCTACCAATCCAAAAGTTATGTTATCAAAGGAGAAGAGAAAAAATTGTGCAAAATGAACAAAGCTCTATATGATCTAAAGTTAGCACCAAGTGCCTGGTTCTAGAGAATTAATAACAATTTCATTAGAAAGAAATATCAAAATTACTTGTTTGAACCATCACTATATTTCAAGAAGGAAAGAGATGAATTCATCATCGTATCACTATATTTAAATGACATTATCTTTATTTATATCAATAAAGGGCTAGTAGAATATTTCAAGAGTGACATGAAAATTGAATTCGAAATGATGAACCTTGGAGAATTTAAATACTTCATGGGAATTTCAATAAAGCAAGATAAGGAGGTAATTTAGATTCATCAAACTAAATACATAAATTCTATCATTAAAAAATTTGATCTAAAGAATGAGAAGCTAGTCAACAGTCCTTTACCTTACAGTTTAAAGTTAACTAGCAAAGGTAAGATTCCTCTCACAAATGTAATGTATAGAACCATGATTGGATTAGTTTTGTTTCTTTATCAAAGGAAAATAATTTTAGAATATGCAACATCATACTTATCTAGATTCATGCAAGATCTTAGACAATCTCACATGTAAGAACTTGTGCATCTTCTTAAGTGTGTAAAAGAAACTTATAACTTTGGGATTTAATTCAGTAAAGGAGTCAATAAGGTTTATGCATATTTAGATGCTAATTGGACAGGAGATAATGATGATAGAAAATCTAAATCAAGAGCTCTTATTATACATGGAAAAAATTTAATATACTATAAATCACATAAACAATGATTAATCAGCTTATCCACTTATGAAATATAATTTATTGCTATGGTCAAATATATCTAATACATACTACAGCCAAATAAACTTCTCTCACACTTAGGAGTTGAAGTTGATATTTCTAAAATTTTTTATTGTGATAATAAAGTAGTAATTCAACTATCCCAAGACTATGTGCATTATAAAAAAGCTAAACATGTTGACATCAAGTACTATTTCATCAAGCAAGAAGTGAAAGAAGGAACCATCAAACCTATTCACATTATCTCAAAAGAGCAACTCATTGAATTACTAGAAAAAAAAATTTTATCTCATGAGATCAAGTAACTCAATAAATCTATAAGAATTCAAAGCATGAAAAAAAAATAGAAAGAAAAAAAATAAAGAATGAAGAATGTCTTCTATTCTAAGAAGGAATCATTGACATTTTAGAGTAGAAGATAATAATCTTTTGATTTTATTATATAGTAGGAGTTTATTTTGATAAAAATATAGAAATGTTCATATTGATTCATAGTTGTAATGTTATTTTGGTTGTAGTTCATATATATATATATTTAATTTTAAAGATTTTTTTATCATTGGGACTATATTGCATTATTTTTAGTAAACTATGGCCCACATGTCACACATATACATCCATGGCATCTCTTGGAAATTTGTATCATCATGAAATCATTAGCATAATTTCAGTAATAATTTCACTATCATTGATTCATCAATCTTTCATCATTTCATCAATTTATCAACATTCATCAACATCATTTATTATTATTTACTTGATCTTTGAAGTTGAACAGTTAGAATTGGGAATATTCACTATTTTAAGCATATATTAGTCATTTTGCAATTTTTTTAGTGATTATAAATTTATTTGAAAAATAAAATAGGTGGCTATGTTTTTCT
This sequence comes from Gnetum montanum, assembly GCA_015680685.1. NCBI lineage: Eukaryota > Viridiplantae > Streptophyta > Gnetopsida > Gnetales > Gnetaceae > Gnetum > Gnetum montanum. The sequence goes on along the minus strand of MNCI01008914.1, from coordinate 131,896 downwards.
GAAATTTCATCTCAATGTCTGTCATGACTTGAGAGACATTTCCTCCACAATTTGGCAAATTTTTAGAGTCCCAAAAGTTTACTAGAATGAATGATAGTTAATGATTAGATTATTTCTTCTCATCTCAAAATGATTTGAAGTGATTCTAGATTTACTTGAAAGATAATATTTAAGAAAATATTAAGTTAACATTTTAGCATCGGTAACTAAACAATTTTTGAGTTATCATCTTAAAAAATTATAGTACTATAATTAGCTTGATTTTTGATAAACTGGAAAGAACATAAGATAACCTTAGTTTCTAGATATCTTTTACAGTAATTTATTTTTTCAAATTCTAGAGAAATTTCTAAGCTTTATAAAAATATAAATTTTATTAGATGATTTATTATGAAATGAAGACAACCAAGTAATTCTTTTATTGCTTGAAATTCCATCACACTTTAGGTATCAAATGGGGTCCTGAAAGTCAAAAACTATAACTTAGAAAAGTGAAATTTTTTTCTAAGTTTCACTAATGTTGATGTTGATGCCACTATCAATGTTAGTGTTAGCACATGTGGGATCCAAATTTTACCAACTTTGACCTTCCAGATTAACATTTAATAGCATTGACATGCCTCTCAAGCTTCTTAAAATCATCTCAAAAGCATTTGACTTCAATTTTATTACTTTTGTTTCTTAGTTTTATTTTTTTTATTTGCACTTGATCTTTTTTTCTTCTAAGTACAAGTAGAGATACTTTTTGATACCATTTCAAAATAAGGATTTAACTCAGCTTATAGCTCTTGGATTTGTAAACTAGTGGAGATGTGAAAAGCCCAGGAAGCCATGGCATCCATGATCTAACATGCATATAAGATTGCATGTGCTAACTAAGATCTCAACATTTCACTCCTTGAGAGAAAGTTAGAAAGGATAGCTACCTACAAAGATTTTAACAAATTGGAGTCTTATCTCCGAAACTCTAATAATCTTATGGAATTGAAAAAGTATGAGAAAAATGCCTTGGTAAAATATAATACTATCAGGGATGAAATTCTAGAAAACACCAATATTGAAGCTTAACAAAAATAGGCTATAATAAAATTTCCTATGGATCATTCTAACATCAATCCTAGCATGCGTTATCAACTACAAGACTAACATAGTGAAGGTGGTGGCATCAACATCTCTAATGGTGATAAGGATGTAAATTCTCATACTTCATTACCTAAAAACCTTTTCATTAGCACACTACTTGCTCATCTAGTCCTATTTTTAATACATTAATCTCATTATCTCTACCAATTCATTCTTTGTACATGTCCCACAAACCACTATTCCAATTAATCTTGCTTCCACTACTATAAATCTAGCTATGAGTAACTTATCTTCTACTTATAGTTTATTTTCTAACACTGCTATAGGCAATCATCCTCTTCCAATATTTGTATGTAGTATTAATCCACAATGTAACCCCTTTCGATCCTTACAGCACATAGCTCTAACTTAAAAAACATAAACTTCCCTATCTTTTCTATTATCTACACACAGTTTATCTTACTACAACGTATTAATATCAATAGTGGCGTCCATCATGGTACCAATATTTCCTTGTTATAATTCTATCCTCAAAAAACTTACTTAAAATACCCTTGGTGTTACACTTGAACTCATGCTCCTACTTTAAGACCTATCTTCTAGACTACAAGCTATAGAGGATCATGGTTGAAAGGTAATATTCCTATAGTATATTGCTAACCTTTTTGCTAATCCCATATGTCCATTGACCTCACCTGTTTAAGTTCACAAGAAGGTTTTAGTTCCAAACTTTACTAAGTATAAAATAGAATCTAATCCTACAAAACATATAACCACATTCTGTAATGAATGCATGCTACTTGCCAATTGCCCCCATACCATCCTTGGAAGTATTCCCAACTCAATCACTAAAACATTTGAATGGTACAAATCTATCTCTCATGGAAATATCTCTTCATTGAAGCAAATCTTCACTACCTTTATGGCGATATTCAAATATAACATTACTAAGAGTGATATTTTGCAAAATATCCTCATAATAGGTCCATCTCCAAGTTCATCTCTAGGTGGACATTAATAACCATGGAGCTCACACATTTACTTTCCAATGAATAGCTATTGGACATTTTCAAAGGGTTTTGAACAACTACATTAGAGGAAAGCTGGACTATCATAGGTCACTTAGCCAACATGGTGTCATAACTTCTACCAAGCATATCAAAGAAGTGGAAATCTAGTGAAATGATCTAAAGTAAATCAAGTTTTACAATAAAACAAACAAACTAGCAAAAGAGAAGGCCTTATAAAAATGGAGATCAAATGGTGGCTTTGATGAATTAAACTTTAATACCTTCATCATTTGTTTCTAATCATGCTAGAAAAAATTTATTGAATGAGGACTAGTAAAGAAAATAACCTAATGATTGATTCAAATACCAAAAATTCCCAATGATATACATTCAACTTTATAAAATGCTACTGAGAGATGGGAGTTAGACTAAAATCGATCTTGGATCAATCACAACCTAGATTCCAACACTTGCAAATTCTAGCCACAAATCCTTCTCAATTCATGGAAGGAGATTCAATAGTTCCATAGTGGTAGAATGTTGTAAAATTTTACCACTATCATGAATCTATAAGTCATAACATAGATGATTACAATGCACTCAAATATGATATCAAAGATCTTGTTGAAAAATGAGGCATGGTATTTTATACTTTAGTCCAACCCAACAATCATGTATTTGCATTTTACCTTGAATCCAAAGCTAATTGATGAGTGGCGAGGTACCCCTACACTCAACCATATGAAATGAGCGTAGCACGTGTGATCCGGTCGAACTCCATAGACTAAATGCCTAAACACCCCATGGAACACTTGGGGTTAATCATTCATTGTCTTCCTAGACTTACTTGTTGTTGTCATGGTGTATGGTTAAGTAAGTCTGAGGTATATGATTTTTTTTGGTCTTTTATGGTTTATCTCCTATGCTAAAGGGTGAAGGGTTGAGAGAACTAACTACTCTAACTAAGGACCTAGATCTAAATTAATTAGCGTTAGCATCCATTCCCACTTACTGTACACACCATGAACTGTGCAACTGTGGCTACCAAATGCTAATTGTTACTGGGATCACCACATGTAACGCACGTGCTCAAAGTGGTCATACTGAGGCACTTAACTAGCATAAGTGTGATAAGCAACTGATTCCTTGACTAGCCGTACACACCCGTAGGTGCTCGTAGCCAAGTCGTACTTATCCCACGTCTAGCCTAAGTGCGATGAGCAGCCGATTCCTTGACTAGCCGTATACATCCTTAGATGCTCGTAATCAAGTCGTACTCATCCCGCATGCGATGAGCAGCCGATTCCTTGACTAGCCGTATACATCCTTAGATGCTCGTAATCAAGTCATACTCGTACCGCATTCTAGGGAAGTAATAAATAACAATAAATAAAATCCTATCCATGCACTACAAGGTTTATCCAATCAAGTTCATCTCTATTTCCGTACACAACTTGTGTTTAGGTACAAAGCTACTCGAATAAAGAGTTATTCACTCTAGGACTCCTACTGCGGGCACATGGGAAATTAATCTAACTCTGGAGTGATCAAACTGCCAGAGCTTTGCTACTTCTAGCCATGATTGGGAAATGAGGGGAGTGCTACCTCTTATTTATAGATTTGATGACGGACCGTGATATTGCATACACGATATCGCAGGGGACGACGCGATATCGCGGCTTGTGCATATCACGTCTCATCATACCCCCATTACTGAATGAAAACTCATCCTCGAGTTCCTTATAATAATATCGGGAAGGTATGGAATTATTGAGGGGAATGGAACTAATGGGATGACATGTGACCGGATCATTATTACAAGACTTGACAAAACTGGTGTTCATGACAACAAGGGTGAACACCTTATTACAATGACATCAGGGCTTTATTGGCAGCTTGAGAGAGAGAAAGAGAGAGATAGAAAGAAGTGTTGTTGCTGCCAATGCCAAGATTGCGCTTTTCATTGTCCATCCATAAGCACACCATCGATCTTGCTCCTTGCATAGCTATTTCAGTGCTACTCGATTCCAAGTGTTTTGCTCCAGCTCCAGATCCAATCTATTGTTTGCATGATCGCCATCTGCACACACAACACAATAATATATTAGCAAGTGTAAATGAATCATCATGTAATTAATACCTTGCTTCAGTGTAAGTTCATTGACTAGGTTGTGGTATGGCTGATATGGACCTAGGAAGATGTTACTGATGACTACCAAAGGTATAGCGGTTAGGAAGAAAATCAAAAATTTTTGGGGCTAGGAGAAAATCGAAAAAAACGGGCCCCGTGCCCCCATGACTAATCGCGAATCTCCATTAGCGTTAGAATGAAGAAGGGAAAGGAGGAAGAAAGAGAGATAAAAAGGGACAACTAAAAGCATCAATGAAGTAGATGTCAAGATGGGAATGAACAAAATAATAATTAATTGCAAAATGTTAAGGAAAAGAAGTTAACTAATGCTCCAAATAGGAATGTCAGTGGGTCCTTCCCAAAGCAGGCTCATGCCCTTAATTCCCTGATAGACCCACATTCAAAGAGTCTGTAGGCTCTGGGAATGCCTTTTGGAACAAGAGTTAAAGTCTTAACCACTAGATTTTACCGAAAAGAAAA
>MNCI01008914.1:67210-125998 GCA_015680685.1 Gnetum montanum | reverse complement strand
CCCTTCCCATTATAATTGGGAAGTCCCCTTCATTGTTGTTCACTTCGATCACCAGAAAGTCAGCTGGGTAGGACCAACCATACATAGTGGTAATAACGTCCTCCACCAATCCCAAGGGAATGGTGATGGACTGGTCTGCCAGCTCTAGTTGAATGTTGCTCTTCTTAAGTTGGGGTAGGTTCCAGGTGTGATACATCTTTCTTGAAATTAAGTTGAATCCGGAACCTGAGTCAAGAAGAGCCCAATGTGTTTCATTTCCGGCAAAATGGAAATAGATTAAGGGACTCCCAGGGTCAGTTAGTTTCCTGGGAAGGTGGCCTACCTTGATCCAGTCAGTTACGGTATGCATTAACATAACCGTATGCGTTATGCCCTGTTGGACTGAAGGGTGCTCCGAAGTGTTAGATGGCGGAGGCGTGTACATGGCCTTAACCACTTGTTGTTGGGAGAGTTTGTCTAGGATTTTGGTTTTGAAGTAAGGTCTTCTCTTTTTACAGTTGTCAGAACCAGCAGCAGGTTGGATATTTACAGCTCTTGCAGCGTGACGTTGCTTCGGTTGAGGAGGAAGTTCCCCTTGCATTGCTGGAGTAGGAGGTGTTACGAGAACTACTTGTGGTGGAAGAGGTGCGGATGGATTAGGAGGATGGTGTGGGTATGGAGTGTCTCCCAGAGGAGAAGGAGTCCTTTTGAAGTACTCCCACGCTTGGTAGTGATGGTTGGTGGTTGCGTGACCCATAGAGTCACTTGGAGAAATCGGCTACTACACATAATATCCATAAGGATCAGGCTGCCGGCAAGGGTACTGTTGTTTCAGCGATGACATCCCCCATGAATGTGGGTATTGCCATTGCTGATGTTGTCCGATGGGCAGAGGTGGAGTTCCACTTGGATAATACGTTAAGGGTTGGTGGAACTGCCTTGGGTTACCTTGTGGATAAGGTAACCTTCGGGGTGTTTTCCATTGGTTGAGTCTTGGATTTAGTGCATACACCCTAGACTCCTGTAGATGTGAGATAATGGGGCAACATCCCTTAGGATGGTCATAGTAGCAGACCTCACATCCACCATCATCGTCTATGCCAGAATCTACAGCCACATCAGAGTTAGTGATTTTTCCCTTACCCTTGTTATGTGCAGGGCTTAAATCTCTCCACTTTTTCTTACCTTTGTCACTACTTTGCTCTAACTTAGATTCTTCTACAATTTTTAAGATGGTTTCAATTTTAGAGTCTAAGGAACTCCATACATCATCTACCTTAGCCGCTATTCCTGTTGTTAACTTTTGGATTGGCATGGTTTTCCAGTTCACCAACTCTTCGATTGGTGACTCATTCTCTTCATCATAAAATTTCACTCCCTTCTTTCGAAGGGAGGGATCGCGGTTGTATTCCTCTGCACTTTCCCTCTTACGCAGCTCACCCTCTTCATTTGCTACTTTCTCCAACAAGCTTTCAAATTCATAAGCTCTAATTTGTGACAGCCTCCCTTGGGCGTAAGTCCCAAGAGTTCGTCTCGTTTCATTCCTTAGCCCATCCATGATGTGGCGTAGTTGCTCTCGCTTAGCATAACCATGGCCCAGGCAATGATGTAGCAATGTATAGTAGTAGACCATGGCAGCATCCAAGGGTTCATGATGACCTTGCTTCTAGCCTTGGATATGCTTATGCAAATTGGACACTCTGGAGTACGTTTGATACTTTTCGTTGAACAGTTCTAGCATCGTATTCCACCTCCTAATGGTTTCCGGTTCTAAGAACCAGTACCAACTCTCTACTTCTTTGGTGAGTGTCCTTGCGAACAACTTAAGCTGTTTTCACTCATTTTCTATATTCTACAAGGCACAGGCATCGTGGAATGCCTGCAAATGATTTTTCGGATAAGCATTGTATCCCCCTTCAAATCGTGGGATCTTTTTCATGTCCAATCGCTTGATCTGACTATCCTTCAAATGCCTTGTGGAAATCCTAACTACCTCTATTATGTCAAGCATACTTTGGGTTGTGAGTAGGGGCTCATCATGATCATCTCTTTCATGATGCCTGTGATGTCTGCGTGATTCCCTACTCTCCCTACGTCCTTACCCTTATCCTCTCTCTCGACTCTCCCATCGAGGTCTTTCATCCTTTTTACTTTTATCCTCACCTTTATGTTCATGGTGGCTATGCCCAGATGTGGAAGGAGAGGGTGAGTGATGTGGAGAATGGGAAGAAGAAGGGGAACCATCATCATGATGATGTTTCTTGGCTTCTCTTCGGCTACTACGGCCTGATTTTTGTGACGATCCAAGTGTTCGTCCTTAGCATGAGTGGTTGTTCCTGCCGTGAACAGTTGGTGTTCACGAGGATCAGAGCCCGTAGCATGTATAGTTGATCAAAGGCTCTGATGCCTAACCTCTTCACCATTATGAGGAGGAGGAACATCATTTTCTAAGAAACCTATTATGAGGGGTTCCTCGTCTCCTATTTCACTAAGGACATGGGGGACCTTGCCCTTCAACAATGTGTGTTGACTCTCCTACCTTTCGTCCCTCATACGTTGCAAAGTGATGGGATGATAATCCCTTATATCATATTCTCTAGCAATGTATTTAGCGAATAAGTCCTGCATGCCAATCTGTGCTAAGGCACGGAAGAGCATGCTCAGAACAGATCGATCTGGTGGTAAAACTATGTTACCAAACAAATCTCTCCAGTGCAACTGTTCATCCTGATGGAGGATAAAAGTGTAATCAGGAATATACTCATCGGGATGAGTATAAACTATCTTATATTGTTGAGGCACTGGCTGATCTTGGTTATGTTTTTTATGTTGCCGACTGTCTCGTGTATGATCCTTAGGTGGTGAGTTGCTCTTATGAGAAGAAGGCATTTTTTATTGGTGTGCTAATTTCACCATTATAAAATCTTTCTTTTGATTAACCCAAAGGTTCTTTAAGGCTCACAACAATGTGAGTGATATCCCTTATGTTCTATTAGGTGCACAAACACTTAGTCCCCGACAACGGTGCCAATGATGAGTGGCGAGGTACCCCTACACTCAACCATATGAAACAAGCGTAGCACGCACGATCCGATCGAACTCTACAGACTAAATGCCTAAATGCCCCATGGAACACTTGGGGTTAATCATTCGTTGTCATCCCAGACTTACTTGTTGTTGTCACGGTGTATGGTTAAGTAGTCCGAGGTATATGATTTTTTTTGTCTTTTATGGTTTATCTCCTATACTAAAGGGTGAAGGGTTGAGAGAACTAACTACTCTAACTAAGGACTTAGATCTAAATTAACTAGCGTCAGCATCCATTCCCACTTACCGTAAACACCCTGAACTGTGCAACTGTGGCTACCAAACGCTAATCGTTACTGGGATCACCACATGTAACGCACATGCTCAAAGTGGTTGTACTGAGGCACCTAACTAGCCTAAGTGTGATAAGTAGCTGATTCCTTGACTAGCCGTACACACCCGTAGGTGCTCATAGCCAAGTCGTACTTATCCCACGTCTAGCCTAAGTGCGATGAGCAGCTGATTCCTTGACTAGCCATACACACTAGGACTACCACTGGGATTACCAAGTGTAGATCTTAGAATATGCTACTGGGTTACCAAGTAGTCACAATGCTTGTAATCAAGTCGTACTCATACCACATGCGACGAGCAGCCGATTCCTTGACTAGCTGTACACATCCTTAGATGCTCGTAATCAAGTCGTACTCATACCACATTCTAGGAAAGCAATAAATAACAATAAATAAAATCCTATCCATACACTGCAACGTTTATCCAATCAAGTTTGTCTTTATTTCTATAAACAACTTGTGTTCAGGTACAAAGCTGCTTGAATAAAGAGCTGTTCACTCTAGGACTCCTACTGCGGGCACATGGGAAATTAATCTAACTCTGGAGTGATCAAAATACCAGAGCTTCGCTACTTCTAGCCAGGATTGGGAAATGAGGGGAGTGCCACCTCTTATTTATAGATTTGGCGATGGACCGCGATATTGCGTACGTGATATCGCATGGGATGCGATATCGCAGCTTGTGCATATCGTGTCTCATCAGTAATCATCCTAAAATATTTTTTGTCATTGATACTAGTCTATCAAAAGCTAATCCTCCTAAGCTTAGTAAACCTTTCATCATTAATCTCCCTACAAATAATTCCTTCCCTCTAGGTACCCAAACAGTAGAGTACAAACAACCTTGTCATAGATCTTAGAAAATGCTATGATACTCTTTCAAGTTGCAACTCTTCATCACCATTGAAGAGTAGGTTACCTTCACTTATGCCATATTTTCCATTGCATTCCTTATCCCAACCTATCTCACAAGAACCACTATTACTTCTTATACACATATCTCTAATTTGCATCCTTACCCAAGCTTAAAATGATATCATTCTTAGCAAGGAAAAACAGAAAGATCAAACCAACAAAAAATATTTTCCAAACTAGTAGAAGAAGGATACATATACATCTACTTCATTAGTTAGTATAATTTCTCCATCATCAATAATTTCTCTAGTGCCTTCATCTCCCAAGGATTCAACATTAAAGAATCAGAATTTATCCTAAATTACTATTGTAATGAAGTTAAAGGAGATTAATCCTTTGTCTTTTGACATTATTTCCACATCTAAGGAGCATCATTTGATGTTGTAGGAGCTTCATATGGAAATTACTATGCCTATATACATCTAGCCTCATGCTAAGCTATCTCATTAGTACTCACGACTCATCCTACAATAGGTACCATGTGATAGATTCCCATTTATATCACTATATAGATTAAAGATAATGTGTCACTAGATCTTAAGCACATGGATGATGGAGCTAGATCTAACATCATCTCATGATTAGTCATTGAGTGTCTTACCTTAGAAAAATAGGCAACATATCCATATTTAACTCTACTCTAATTATATTTAGCAAAACTAAAGTAGAGTTTCTAAGCTCAATTAATTTATCCTTCTCTATAGAAAATTATATTACTTTAGAAGCTGACTTTACAATAATTAGAGACTCCTTAGGGATAAATTGTAGTTTAGAAAGGCCCTAGTTTTCTCATCATTATGCAGTTTCCTCACATATACTTCAAGAAATACACGTCTATGTAAAGATAGAGCAGTAATCATTCATGCTAATCTTGAAACTCCTACCATCTCCTACCTAGATGTACTAGAAGAAACTACATTAGGTTTACAACGAATCATCATGGGTCAAACATAATCATCATAAGAAATGAATGAACTTAGTATTAGCATCCCATGATTATCTAAGTCTTACAAGCTCATAGATCAAGGCTTTGCTAAATGAGATGTGGTAGAATCCATTAGAAGCATTAAGGATCCTACCTCTTCCTAGGTCAAGAAAGCAATGATCAACATATCCCCTCTTGGAAAATCATATGATCTTTATCTTATCATCTTCATGCTCTTAATCCATCTTCTAGCTTTAGCTTAATCAACTATGTTTTCTCATTTAATTTAATTTATGCTATTTTATCTTGCACTTTATCTTTTTCAACATTATTTTTATTTACAAAGTTCTTTTGTCTTACACCTCAAAACTTAAAAACTCATAAATATAGAAAACCATAAAAATCATAAACATATAAAATAAAAATTCATAAATAAAACTCATCTCAGTTCTGTATACCATAGTTTTCAATCATTAAAACTTCATACAGACATATATCAAATAAAATACATCGTAGTTTTTAATCTTTAAAACTTCATGAAAATATACCTCAAATAAAGCATATCATCTATTAAAAACATAGCCAAAATTCTATCATTACATTACTCTTTTTTCTTTAATAATGACAGATGCATGTCTTGAGCTCCTATGGTTTCCATCTCTCTTGCATATCTCTCTACATCATGCATTCCTCATTATTTTTTAATTTCTTGTAAGTAATTTATTTCATTATCGATTCCATCCTAATCATTATCATTTTGCATAATCTCAATCCATCATCAATCATAATCATCATCATTCCAAATACTTATCTATGCCTATATAGAAGTAGCATAGTAGGAAGCATAGTATTATTTGTAGTTAACATTCAGAGTTATCAAGAAGCTATGCATCATTGTCATGATAACTATGTCAGATGACAAAAAGAAAAAAATAAAAAAACCATTATATTTGCTCTAATTTCTATCTCTTACTTTATCTATGTTTTATTACACTATTTTTAATTCCCTCCCTATATTTCTTTCTCTCTTCTCTATATCTCTCTATCTCTTTTCTACTATTATTCTTCTATGTTTTTTACCTATTATCCCCAAACTATGCTTGTCCCACTCTACTAACATTTCTTACATAACATACTATGATGAGGATATTTATCAATAATCGGCCTCATGTAGTGAGTAATAAGTATCTATCATTTTTACTTACTGTGATAATTTATAGAACTTAAGTGGGATAGGAAGGGAATTTATTAAACTTTTAGCATCAATGATCATTAGAGTATGCAATTTAGTCATGTCTTACATTTATGGCATAACACCTTACCTTGGTATATAGGTGATCTCCCTAATATCTTTTTTTAATTTTATTATTTTCTTAATTTTTCAACGCTATATTTCATCTCTTCCCTCTTATATTTATCTTTTCTACCTCTAACTCTATTTCTAATCTTATTTCCATTTCTTCCTTCAACATATTTAGTAGGAATTGAGCAACTGTGTTCTATTCCAATGAGGATGTATTGTAAGTTTAAGTGGATAGGATGTGAACATTATCAACAATATTCCTTTGGTCATGTTGTATCTAGGATTTAGTCATACACCCCTTCTATGACATAGCATCATCCTTACAATTGGTGTATATGTGATATCCTAATTTTCTTCCCTTTTCCTACTACTTTCTTCCCACTTTTTAACTTGTAGGTACAATCAATTCATAATTCATTCTCTTCTTGATAGATCCTCCTTAAACACCTCAATATTTTCCATCAAGATAGAATAATGGTACATCCACATTTTTTGCTTCACCATGATCAAAATAAGTGTGATATTGAGATTGTTCCATCGAAGTTTAAGCATCAAAAAGTCCTTAAAATAGATTTACAAGGCTCTATTTTGGCTCTTAGAAGCTCTTGGGAACTATTCCAAATGATAACACAGTTTATGAGCATCTTTCTTGATGACCTTGAAAAAATTCAAAAGTCAAAATTTTTCTTAGTCTTGGAGCCAACATGAATTCCGTGTTAGCAATCCTCATTGATCACTGATGCCATTTCAACCATAATCCTTGACCACCTTGTCTACATTAGCTATACAAAAACTATATTTTGGCTCAAATTTTAATCACATGAGGTCCCATAAAGGTCTTCCAACATCTCATAACCTATCAGGAGTCAAATCCAAAAATTTTGACAACTTGATCCTTAGACCTATAGGACCAATTTTATTCTAACTCTAGAGGTGATTTTGATGTTGATGTTAGTTCTAGTATTAGTATTATCACCTCCAAGAAAACATCCAACATTATCAAAACCCCCCATACCTTTGGATTACAACATTCGATAGATTCACAAGTTTTTGAGCATTCAAAAAACATCAATTTAGCTTATTTCAAGGTCATTTTGCATCTTGGAACTTAGAATTTCTAGCTTGGAAAATTTATAAAATTTATCTAATTATAAAATTGACACTAATTCTAATGCTTCAATGTTAGCAAAATAAAAAGTTTCATTTTATGATTCTAGATCATTAGGCTCATCATTTGACACCTTTCCTTATCTTCTCATCCTTCTCATTATTATCTTGGAAGCATTTAACATTAGTTCAAGCATCAAACAAGATCCTAAAAGTTTAAAACTATAACTTAGATAAAGTATAAATACTTTTTATAAGTCCCACTAATACTAATGCTAACACTAGTATTAAGGTCAAGATTAGTGCATTTGGGACACATATTTTGTCATACTTAATCTTTGAAATCAATATTTGATAGTGTCAATAAGCTTCTTGGGTTCTTGAACATCATCTGAGTAGAATTTGACATTAGTTCAAGTGTTTAATGGGGTCTTGGATGATTGGAACTTGATCCTGGAAAAAACTACTAAATCTTATCTCAATGTTGTTAACATTGATACCAACATCAACATTACTATCACCATTCTTAGATATTGTAAAGTGATATCATTGGCCTATAGAATTGACTTGAAATATTTTCTCTTAGCATCTTAAGCTTCTTAAAATCATCTTCAAAACACTCGACATTAGTTTGGATGTCAAATGAGATCCTTGAAGCTCAAAACTATAACTTGGTTAAAATGATAAAACTTTGACCACGTATTAATGATGCTAATGCTAACACTAGTGCCAAAAGCAACATTAGCACTTTTGGCACATGAAAAATAACCTCTTTTACCCTTGTAATTAACATTTAACATTATTTCCTAGCCTCATAGACTTCTTTCCATTATCTTAGCATCATTGAACATTTTTTTAGATATAAAATAGGGTCATGGAGACTCAAGACTAATACATGGGAAAAAATTGATAAATTATTTCTAAGTTTTGATGATGTTGATACAAACACTAGCATTAGTATCAGTGTAACTTATTTAAGTTCTTAGTCTTGCTAACCTCAAAAAGTTAAACTTTGCTAATTTGAACTCTAGTAAACTTTAGTTAGCTCTAGATTCAACTTTGACAATCTTGATTCTATAAATATGGTAACAAAATCCATATTTTGAGGCTAGTTTCTTAATATCTAGTGCGCATTCTTAAATTTCAAGAGATCATGACCGTGATCATTAGATCTTCAAAAATTAATCATGTGCTCTATAGCCATCACAACATCTTCTTCTAGCTCTAGCATTGATGCTAACACAACATCAATAGTAGTTCCCAAAGTTAAAATATTTTCAACTCAACATTAGCACTAGAGTTAGAATATTTTTAGCTTAGCATTAGCATTAGAGTGATAATATTTTTAGCATAACCTCAATACTAGAGTTAGAATATTTTCATCTTAGTAGTTAGAACTTTTCAAGCTTCAATGTCACTCTCTAGAGTTAAAATTTTTCAACTCAAGAATTAGTCCTAGGACACTTAGTTAAAACAACACTATTTTTACTTTAGATCTATTTTGGATCACTTCTATAGCTTTTGTATCAGTATATTCACATATTAAGTTTAATTTTACTCTTAAAATTCATATTTTTCTCATAAGCTGGGCTTTTATTATTATTTTAACTTAGGTTTTTAACAAAAACTTGTAGCTTGACCCTTCATAGGGGAAAACACTTATCTATTTCACTAATAAAGCATTTTTTAATTTTGGAAGGGAGCCAAGACCTTTCTTCCACATCTTATCTCTCAATGTTTTAATATTTTATGCTCCATTATCTTGGTTTCTATACTTAGAAGTTATTTCTTATAGTTTATTTTCTATACTTAGTTTTATTTTTAATAATCAGTACTTAGTCGATATTTCTATGAAAATCCATCATTTCTATCATTCTTCAACCATTTTTGTTTCACATATAATAGGCCAAGTTCACATTTGATTGGAGATCCATGCCTTATTGTGTCATTATCATTGACTTACTAAAGGTTATATTGAGTTAAAAATCATTTGTGACAACAAGTTAAGTCATTTATACCTAGCTTATGGAGGTGCTTCTATATGATTGGAAAGAATAATTTTGTAGAAACTCCAATAACCATTATCACTCTTGAATAAAACATAATTAGTGTCATTCTCATAAATGTAACTAATTGAATAAAAGTAGGTTCTATGCCATGAAAGAGAATAGATCTAGAAAGCTTTTAATCTACTTGTAGATCACCAGAAATCCATCTTACAAAGCTTTGTTAGACTCAAGTTTAGGTGTGAATCTTATCTCACACCAAATGTACAAGATTTGCAACCTACTTCTAATGAAGAAAAGAAATTTTAGGTTAGATCTTACAGATCAATTCATCATGATTTTCTTAGGATATGTTAATGCTATGGAAGTCACTATTAATGGGTGATCATAACCAGAAGTTTTTCTCATTATCGATGTAAAGAATATCAAGGATAAATTTCCAATCATCATGAGAAGATCTTGGCTTAGCACCATTGATGTTAAGCTAAGAATCTAAAAACTTTTCTTAGAGATTTTCAACGAGGATGAACATGGTATGATGAAGTAGCAACAAATTCCATGTATATTAATGTATTAACAAGATTCTTATACCAAATGATAAGTGGTGAGGTACCACTACACCCAACCATATGAATACGAGTGTGTACGCATGATCCGGTTGAACTCTGCAAATATTCTAGTTGTAATATCTAGATAGTTACATGTTGATCGCAGTTCACTATCTTCCCACCTAGACTAGTGTCCACTTATCATGTATGGTTTAGTCCAGAGTGAGGCAAATGATGTGATCCTAAA
Organism: Gnetum montanum; assembly: GCA_015680685.1. Lineage (NCBI taxonomy): Eukaryota > Viridiplantae > Streptophyta > Gnetopsida > Gnetales > Gnetaceae > Gnetum > Gnetum montanum. The sequence continues at coordinate 115,588 of MNCI01008914.1, read as the reverse complement.
CTAATGTTACTCCTAGAGACAATGGAAAATAGTCTTGATTAAACTAATAAGCAATAGGAAATGAAGTCTTAGCTAGCCTAAGTGTAATGAGCATCCGTCCTTAATCATCCATACATATCTTTGACCTAATGTACTACTTATAGGATTACCAAGCACACATTACTTGAGTGCTCCTAGATACGCTACTGGGTTACCAAGTAGTTACACTTTAATGTTTGTGATTAAGTCATACTCATTCCACATTTAACAATAGGAATAGTAAATGATAGTAAAGAAATATTAACTAAGAAAATGATAAATAACAATAGCAATTAACAATAACAAGTAAACAATTAAAACTAAGTGAATGCTACAATGATGGAGTAATCTCAATCTTTATTGCCAATCATGTGCATGTCCAAGTACATCAAACTCGAAATAAAGGTTTCATATAATTACAAGCATTAACCTATGGGCAAGTACTTGGGAAAATAGTCTAACTCCTGTGGAAACAAATTGTAAGAGCTTCGCTACAACTTGACAAAAAAAGGTCCCTAAATGCAGTGGTTGCATGCATATTTATAGTGGAAAATGAAATCTGTGTTGACGAGGCCATGTTAATGCATGGAAAGAGGCATCGATGGGGTCACGTTTATGTAGCAGTGTTGATGGGGCTTCGCTAATGTGGCCCAGTCAACGTAGTCCATTAGATGCTTCATCATACCCCCACGACTAAGTAAAAGCTTGTCCTCGAGTCAAAAAAATTAGAAAAAGTGTAATTAATTACATAGTGGATAGGTATGGGATTATTGACTACTAGGAATTTACTCATGCCATAGTGTGGAATTAAACAAAATAAAATTGGGACATAGACAAAGAGTGCAGAATGAAAAATTATTGGAACTCATGTGGTTCTTGGCAGTGGTTGCTCTTCCATGACCCTCTTCCCCTTATCTTGTGCTCCAGGCTTTGGAAATGGATGTATCTAGAGGAGCACCTAAATCTTTTCTTCTTTGGTTCAAGGTTCATGTATCATCCATGTTGATGTTCCAATATTTGATGGAGTCGACACTTCCCATGGGCATAACAATTGTGGGAACATCTGATTGGCTTTGACATACTATGCTGCTAATAGCCATCGTTCCTCTTCATAGGCCCTAGCCCTAACCTTTTCACCTTTTTCTTGGTTAGATTGTGCAGTGACAAGAGTTTCCTAATGGATGCTAAATGATTTTTCCTGTTTTTCATGTTTTGTAGGAGGCCCTTGCCCTCTGCCTCCTCTCGAGCATTTAGTTGTACCTTAAGAAGGTCCTCCTTGTTGTCCTCTTTTAGGGACCATATATAATCACACAAGGAACAATTGTTAGTAAGGTTGTTTAAAGAAATTTGGTTATCTTATACCTTACTCATTACTTTTAATAAATGTTTAATTCATTGCTTAGTGTGATTCTAGAGTTAGAGATTTTTCAAGGAAGGTACCCTAAAAGTTTAATGTCAGACCTGATTTATTTAGGTGACACATAAAAAGAACATGTACTAATTCTAAGGAACGTTTGATAAAATGATGATAAAGGAAAGAATATATTTGGTAGTGGAGCACTCAGAGGGTATAAAATGATGTGGTGTTGTGCAACAAATACAAATTACAAAATTCATGCAAGTGGGTCCTGCCCAAAGCAAGTTCCAACCTATAATGCCCTTGGGTAACAACATCTTAAAATGTTCTTAGGCACTAAAAGGATTAAATGTAATCCATAATAGTGCAAAAAAAGACACACACATGTAAATACCACCATGATTAGGTATGAGTTCGATGCTACACAAGACATGAGTCAAAAATTCATGAATAGTGAGATGAGGTGAATTGTAGAAGGGATTGCAAAGATCAGGACATGAGGTAACTGACCAAAGGCATAATGAATCTTGAGTGTAGGGTGTGATTAATGTGTCATTAGCACATCACTCCAAAATCAAGGCCAAGTCCATTTCTCCAATTAGTGACATCACATTATTTCATCCAACAATGGGCAAGCATAAGAGCACCATGATAGCAGGGTGTATGATACCTTGGCATTTTTTCCAAGGGAGGAGTGATTTGGAATTTCTCTATGCCACATTTTTTTCTTAATATTTTCTTTCACTTTTATTTTCTTTTCTTTCTATCCACTTTGCAGTTTTTCCTTTCCAATCAGTGAATCAAGGAAGTTGCCAACCTTCAGACATGGGTGCATGTCTTTCTAGTGGGACCCCCAAAACAATATTGGTTTTCTTTATTGAGTGCCGTTATTACTCTTACTTCCATTTTTTTATATCTACAAGGATCTTAGTACAACTAGGCTACATGATAGCACCCATAGATGTCACCAAAAATAATGCATAAGTCCCCTTGATGTCCATCATTTTTAGCTCTGGGCATAATGAGAAAAAAATTACTTTTAAGTTTTCATGATGAAAAGAATATAACCATACCTAGATTAGAAACTCTTATTAATAGAATGATTGGGTGGATGTGGTGGGCTCGTTGTCCAAATAATTAATCACGTGAGATTTGATAGCATAGAACAACACCTCAACCAACGAGTCACATGAGTGTTTTATTCATAGATGAGATTACCCATAAAAAGATAAAATGATAAAAAATAAATAAAAAGATAAAACAACAAATGGAAAGATGAAAAAATAGAAAATAAATAATTTTAAAATTAAAGAAAATGAAAAACATTTATTAATTCTACTCGTTAGAATGGAGGATATCCCTAATAACTAGCTTTTGATCATTGCGAGAATTAATAAATTGAAGGTTTGGATCCAAGAATTTTGGGAAAATTGGAGTCTAGTCATATCCAAAACACTAGGTGTCCTTTGATGTGATGGTTGGAATGTATCCAAATTAGGGTTCACACACTTTATTAATCTAGGAATAGTGGGGCAAATTATAAGATGTGGTTAAATGATAAGGAGTTGACCCACCATGGCACCCATGACTGTAAGATGGTATGAAAGGATCAATATGTCTCCCCATGTGGCTATATTCATTAGGATTCATGGTTGTTGGAGTGTTGATTGGTGGCATAGATAGATTAATAGGAAGCATTGAGTTCGAGGAGGCAGATGCATCACAACGTTGAACTTATGTTGAGTTGGACGATGTAGTGGTTTCACAACCATGTTGTCTCTTCCTATGGTCCTACCTAAATAAAGGATTCTTTTGATGTTGTGGAGGGTTTTCACTACTATTGATAGTAGCAGCACAAGTAATGTTTGTGGTTTGATGTTGTGGTGCAAAACCTTTTGGCACAACTGGTGGCTATGTAGAAGGAGGTGAATGATGAGAATATTGAGAACAAGGAGAAGTGTAAGAAACATGAGGCGGTGATCTTGTTGGAGAGGACATGGGTTGATATTACTCAAGAGAATTTTAACTATGTGGTGAAATAGAGGATGTTGACCCAATCGGGGAAACAAGATGTTGAACATAATAAGAACTTGGGTTCGGATGGTATGAAGGGTGTGACCAGTTTGACAATGGCCTCCCCCATGACTGGGGTTTTTGCCACTATGGTTGAACATTGTATTTTTGTACAAAACTTTGGATGTAACATTCCTTCCCAATGGCCATGTCAATGTAACAAGATTGGGCATTGACCTCTGGGGTGATTGTACAAGAAAATATTTCATTGATACGTATGATTGGTAGTTGAGTTCTTATCCTTATTCTCTTCAACCATTTTTTCTAATTGTCTAGTGGTGTTCTATCCTATTTCTTGGTTCATCATGGTTCTACCTCTAATAATGTTGGAATATTCTCCACATTTTTCATGTATAAATTCTATCATCTTATTGATCTTTGCCTTAATTTCATCTAGTGATTATAGTATTGGCAAAGATGATTCCACCTTCTTGAGGTGAGTTGATTTCTCCTCTTCATGATCATGGACCTTTGCTAATTCAAGATTTTTATCTCGTTGAGAGCTTTCAACATTCTCCAATTTAGCCATTTCTCCTTCTTCTTTTGCTACTCACTTAATAAGCTCTTGGAATTGGTGGGTTTGTAGCTCATATAGTTGACCTCAGGCATACATCACTAGGGCTTCCCTTGTTTCATTATGGAGCCCATCCATGATATGGTGCATTAGCTTTTTCTTGGAGAATCCATGGCCTGGGCAATTGTTTAACAACAAATAATATCTTTCTAAGGCCATGTCCAAGGGTTCATGTTGTGTTTATTTCCATTCTTGGATCACTAGGTACTGAGATCACATCATGGATCACTAGGTACTGAGATAGTTACACATTGATCATAGTTCGTTGTCTTATTTATAGATCATAGTTTGCTTATCATGTATGATTTAGTTTAGAGTGAGGTGAATGATGTGATCCTAAACTAGTGCTACTCCTAGAGACAATGGAAAATAATCTTGATTAAACTAATAACAAATAGGAAATGAAGTCTAATATATCATAAGTGCAATGAGCATCCATCCTTAATCATTTGTATGCATCTTGGACCTCATGTACTACTTCTAGAATTACCAAGTGCACATTACTTGAGTCCTCCTAGATACGCTACTATGTTACCAAGTAGTTGCACTTCAATGTTCATGATTAAGTTGTACTCATTTTGCATTTAACAATAGGAATAGTAAATGATGGTAAAGACATATTAACTAAGAAAACAATAAATAACAATAGCAATTAACAATAACAATTAAAAAATTAAAAATAAGTGAATGCTACAATGATGGAGTAATATTGATCTTTATTGCTGGTCATGTGCATGTCCAAGTACGTCACACTTGAATAAAGGTTCCATAAAATTACAAGCATCACCCTGCCGACATGAACTTAGGAAAATAGTATAACTCTTGTGGAAAAAAAATATAAGAGCTTTTCTAAAATTTAATAAAAAAAGATCCCTAAATGTGGTGAGTGCATGCATATTTATAGTAGAAAATGAACTCTGTGTGGACGAGGCCATGTCAATGCATGGAAAGATGCATCGATGGGGTCACATTGATGCAACCGTATTGACGAGGCTTCGCCAACACGGCCTAGTCGACATGATCCACTAGATGCTTCATCACCAACCCATAAAAAACTTGAAACATAAGTGTCTATGTAAAAACATGCATACATAATAGTCACTAAATGGAAAGATATCAAATGACTAAGAAATGAAAATGTCAAACTATCCAAAAAATGCATAGAAACAACCAACTCACTTATTAGTTCTATTCCTAAGAAAATAAACTAAATAGAGAACTTACATATACCAAAAGGAAGTGATGAATAAGGATACCAAAAAACTAAAATTGAAAATGAAAAAACATATCTAGATACTCTTAAATAGAAATACCTTCTAGTCAAAAAAGATGTGTCTCTAAATAATCAAAACATGATTATCATTAATGTTCAATGGGCTAATAAGTAAAAACATAAATTACTAATGATGATAAATTAGAAATATTTGGTATATAAGCTATGGAATGTGTATTTCAAATTCAAAATGCTCACCCATGAATTTAGTCATGGGGAAGATGTCCATCTTGAATTAGGAATTGATAAATGCATTATTATAATTTTTGATTAATCCTATATTTTTGACATTCTCCCAATATTTTCTCTTTTCTAATTGCTTATAAATTCTTTCATTTTTAAAATATTTTTAATTTATTTTTATTTTTCTATATATACAATTTTTTTGTTTTCTTGAGTCATTTACTTTCCACTTTGCCAATATTTCCTATGTCTTTTTAATAACTTTGTTAATCATGATGCAGAGATTAACACCATGGATTAGAAGTTTATCCTATGCTATCAAACTATAGAAGGAATTATTGCACTAGGTACTGAGATCACATCATTCATCCCTTCATTTCTATAAATAAGAGGTCTTTATCATGGAATTAATTTACTCTCTCTCACATAAAACTAATTTAATCCATGATAATTATTCCTTGAAGGAAAAGGAAAGTACTAAAATGAATTAAAATAGGGTATGATGTCAAGAGGATTTATTAATTCTTTGGACTTTTTGTATAGGTTTCACTACTTCATGTGATTATGCCATTACATATGTTTTAATTATGATGGAAGCATGTACTTTAATAAAATTTATTACCTTACTATGCTACTGTAAACACATGTTATTTCATGGCTAAAGGTAATTCTGTAGTATGACTAACATAATAATTAACTAATTCGCACATGTAATATAATTAACTAATATTCTTGAGGTACCAATAGAAAGACATTTTAACCATGTTTAAAGATAAGATACTTTCAAGAATTGCAAGATCTCTTATACTATTTTCATCATGTGACTGAAAAGGCAAGTTACCCATGCTTGAAGGTGTACTTTTGATAGAATTAGCATTGGCCATGGGGCTAGAAAGACATGCTACCTATGCTTGATGGTACTTCTCTAATCAGTGGGCAAAAGTACTAAAACTAAACGTTTCTCATTGATGAGCGGCTAGGTACCCCTACGCCCAACCATATGAATCATGAGCATTCACACACGACCCGATCGAATTCCACAGACTATAAGTACTTAACATACACTAGACTCTAACTAGTGGAACTTTCGGTTAGAATGGTCATTGTCTTCCTAATCTCACTTGTGATGTTCCGGTTACAATGGTTAAGTGAGGTTAAGGCTAATGATTTTTATAGCTTTGTGCATATTTTTTGATGGCTAATTTAAGGTATGAAAGGTAAGGAATAAACTATTATCTAATCTCTAATTATCCTAACTTGTATTCTAACTATTTTTAGCATAAGTATCTGGTCCCATCTTCCAAGCACATTCTGAGCATTTCCTAACACTTTTGGGCTACCAGACGTTAAGCGTCACTGGGTTTACCAAGTGTTTGATTTACGTTCGAGATGGTCATACTTATGGCCTTTACGAACTACTAATGAAAAATAGAAATTAAAATAATAATAATAGAAACTTAAGTAATTAACATGTTACTAACAAAGCATAAATATATTAAAATACTGAATGCATAAAAGAACTAAGTCCAAATGCTACAAGAAATGCTTGAATAGTTCGTCTTTATTTTTGTCATGCCAATGGGCTCAGATACATCAATTCTTGAATAAAGAGCCGATCACTTTTCTTACACCTGCTGCGGGCACTTGGAAAATATTCTATCTCCTACGGGAACAAACTACAAGAGCTTCGCTACAACTAACTGAAAGATGCTTAAATGAGGTGGAAGGCTCTCTTATTTATAGGCCGAGATGGGTGGCTATGTAAATGGGGCCATGTCGACATAGGAAGGCCATAGCAACAAGCCCACATCGATGTGGGTGACACTTCAATAGGCCCGCATTGATGCAGTTGCGTATACGCAGCCCTGTCAATGCAGTGACTCAATGATACTTCATCATACCCCCACGAATGACCAAAAACTCATCCTCGAGTTACTTTAAAATTTGGAAGGTATGGATTCTTATTAGCAACTCACATAACTAAAACACATACATGACACACACTTGACACAACATAAACTTGACCAAGTACCTGAGTTACAGAGGAGAAAAAATTACAAGAATGGTGGTTTTCAGAGAAAAAATTGAACACCTCGCTAGTCCTGGAGCCTCTGCTATGTAGAATGATGCACAAAATTGCTGGAGAATATCACACTGTCCCTAGGGGCAGTGGTTCTGATGGACCTTCTCTAGCCTCTGGCCCATCTGTTGGTGGCGGCATGAATGACAGTTGCCCTGCGGTAGCTGCAACTCTTGGAGGTAGCTGGAAAGCCTCCAAGAGAGCCCTCATCTTTTCTTCTTTGCTTCTGGGGTCATTCATGGTCCAGTAGCTTCTCCAATGTTTGCTGGAACTGGAACTTTCCAAGGGCATGGTTGCACTAAAAAGAGTTCTTTTATATTGACAAACTAAGCTATGAACTACTTGCGTTCGATGTCGAACGATTGGATTGATGCCTATAGCTGTTGGTAGTCATTCATTCTTTTGGCTAGGTCCTCTATGACTGTACGTTGTCCTTCAAGGCTTAGGCGAAGGACCTCGAGTTGTACGTTTTCTGTTGCTAGCTTCTGTTTTGTTGCCTTGTGCACCTAGAACTCACCCTCATATAGGGAATATGAGGAGACGACTTTCTTTTCTAACTCTAACCGCAGTCTCCCAGCTGTGAGCATAGCCAGGTTTGCATATTGAAGGTTGGCCAATTCCATGTATTCTATCATCGCCTCGATTTGCAGCTCCTTTAGGTGAATTTCTACTTTGTTGTAGGCATTCAACCCATCGAAGATAGATGGCCATACATCACCTCCCTCTTGAAGTTGCTTGAGCACTTGGTTCATCTTGGCTTTGGCAACTTGAATGTACTTCTCGTTTACCTCCTTCTACAATCCCACTTCGTCCCTGTAATGATTCTTGACTCTTTCAAATTTCAGGGCCTCATTTTTCCAAGCAGCAATCTAGATTGCAGACTTCTTTCGCAATGCCCGAACCTCCTCCATTGACAGATTTCAATTTTCAGTTGCCAACCTTCTTATGTATGCATTCACCCTGGCTAGCTCCTCCTGCTGTTGATGGATAAAATCTCTCATGTGTTCATTCTCCTTACCAACATTACATAGGTGATGAACTTCTGTGGTTAGCTACACATTCTCCTAGAGAACCTCCATCAAGTCCTTCTCCAACTGATATGCTCAGGCATCTGCTATGAACTTGTTGAGGATTGTTGTCTCTCACTCATTCTCAAAAACCTAGAGTTTAAGCTAAAGCTGCTGAAAAGCTTCATCTCTGGTAATTTTGTGATTAAGGATGGAAGGATCATCAAGCTAGGATCTTAATTAGGCTACATCAGTTGCCAAGCACTGGAAAGTGACTTGAGCAGCTTTAAGTTACCCTTCTAAAATAAGGCTCTTGCCCCTTGCTGAGAGCAGCTTTGATTGGGTTGTAGTGATGTTTTCTGGAAGGTCGAAGACATCCGGAAGCGGTTGCTTGGTTCCCACCAGTCGGTCCAATAGCTCTTCATGTTGGGCTGCATCAATCTAGCTACACGAAGTTTTGGTAGACACTTGTACATCTTGAAGTCCATGAATATTTGGTACAGGTGCTACCAGTGCATTGAGAGAAGTAGCGATTGTGTCAGCAACCACTTCAGCTGCAACTTCTTGTCCCTGGTGCTGCATCACTAGGACTGTCTCCCCTTCACCATATTCCAAGCAGACCAAGAAGGTAGTAGCATTCCCTGATATTTTGGGGAATAACTGTTGGGTTGATGTTGATACATCTCAGATGCTCAGATCTATTCTGGTTGGGACTTTTGCTCGGGTGGCGGAGAAGATTGGCCCTGCCCTTTCGAGCAAACTAACTAATTGAGCCACTTGCTCTAGGTGGCTCATGGAAGGGTGATAGACCGAAGGGTCTTCTCCTCCACTAGTCCTACCAAATTGCTCTTGCTAGCTCAAGAGTGTTTCCCAAATCTCATGGAGGTATTCTGTTGTGTTTTGCAAGCTCGGCTGCATTGTTTATGCAGGTGGTGGAGGTGGTTGCTACTCCTCCTCTATTTTTGTGGAGGCAGGAGTTTTGTTTTTCATAATTTCTTGCCATGAGGCAATTGGGGCATGTCAGAGTGCATCATTGGAATATCGTGCTATCCCTACCCGTTTGCACAATTTCTGGATTAGGTAGGAAAATAGGAGAGCTCGTCTTCCATGTTCATTCTTAGCGAACCTTTTTTCAATTTCCAGAAACAATAGCTATGGAAGACTCATGGGAAATTTTCCACTCTAGCCAGCACACGCATGAGTGAAGAAGGTTGTGATTTTATTGGGTCTTACCATTGGGTTTAGGTGGTAAGACGCGATTTTGAAATACACTCTCTCCGCCATGGTCAAGGAGCCGAATTCCGTGCACTCTACTCCATAGCACCATTGGATCCATTATGTCTTTACCTCTGGATTGGCCTGTTTTGGAATTTCTGTCACATCTACCCCAGTTTCAGGAAACCCCAGAGCTTGCGCTATCACCTCTGAAGAGTAAGAGACATAAATGTCTTTGATCCTTACTCTTGACCCTGGTTGTCGATTCATCCAGAAGAGATAGGTTTCTCCTAAGTACGACTCACCATTGGTTGTGATGATTGGCCACATCGGAGAGGTTTGTAATTGGAGCCTCACATCTTCTGAAGTGTCCTCAAGGAATGGTCCAAAATTTAACTCTTGGAGGACCATCCATTGCACCTCGCGTGGCATGATAGCATCAAGGCAGGCTTGGGTCAAGGTGACCTCAAGCTGTGGTGCTATCCCAGGACTCTCATCCCCTAGTGATTGCATGCAAGGAATCTCCTCTTTAGGAATCTGGTGAATAGATTCCACCTCAGGTCTTTTGTGGAAGGGCCCAGTTGCATGAGAGCCCTCTAGATACTTTGGTTGTTGCACACCTCATCCCCTTCCCATGCATGGGTGCTTGTCCCTAGGTTGAGATGGTCCTTCATCCCTAGGTTGCCTCGGTTTGGGTGCCATCTGCAATCAAACATAACCATCCATTAGACCATTCATAAGTAGTTTAAGATGATTCGTATATACTTTCTCAGTTTGACCAAGCTATGTTAATGGCATAGGCACACCATTAAGTTTCCCATTGCGTTAAGTTAGGGGTTAGGGCCAAGGTTTTTATAATTAAAAAATTAATTAATTAATTAATTAGTTATAGCTAGTTTCATATAGGCACCACCCACAACTGAGAGCATACCTCCGGTTGATTAAGAGGGCAAGGATCGATTGATGAGGACTCGCGACAGAATGTAGGTGTGTTGGGAAGGGTTAGGTAAAAAATGGTAAAAAATTCCCTCAGTTTGGACTCCAAATGATGGAAAATGAAGAAGTGCGGTGGGCTATATATAGGGATTGGGCACTGCGTTGACGGGGCTGCATATACGCAGTCACTGCGTCGATGGGGCCCCATCGACGCAGGGGTGTTCACCCATTGACCAACCTATAAAAAGCATGAAATGATGAATTTGAAACTCCAAATTGAGGTGGTTGAAGCATGTGAAAGGCCTAGACATGGCTAAGGACATGAGGAAGGGGATTAGACATGAAAAAGAGACAAAAAATAGGAGAATAGGACTCAAAAAGAACTCCGTGGGAAATAAATCGAGCGATGGGACCCGTAAACTAGTCAACCCCAAAATCCAAAGGGTGGAAGACTTAACAAGTGGTACAAAGGAAATGCAGGTGGGTCCTCCCCATAGCAGGTCATAGCCTTAGTAGCCCCTGCAAAGCCCTCAACATTGCGGTCCGTGGGCCCCGGGGTGAAGAAATGGTATATGCCTGGTAAGACTCTAACCCAAGAGATCCCGCCAAGGCATAGGAAACCCATGGATACCACGACACATGTTCACGACATAAAATAGGCAGTGAGGTGAGTGGCGTAGAGAACTAGATGAAGAGAGAGACGAGAGAATGGTATTCCTATCGTTGGTCATAAGAAACCCCATGTGTAAATGTGGTTAAGTTACCCAGTAGAACCGTTCCAAAGTTCAGACCCAAAACCATCCACATTTAGTGACATCGCAGCAATAGACGAAGTCCCGGCCATCCCCCAAGGAAGCAAGAATGATCTCACAGAGAACCACCACTCCAAAAAATGTGAGAAGAAGTAAGTGAAATATGACAAAGTTAGAGGGGACCTAGGAAGTCCCATAACTAGTGCATGGATCCCGTGAGAGGCGGTCTAAGGGGTGTGCTTTGAATTCCCCCATGATTCATGTTTCTTTTCTTGTGTGTAGGGGAACCACACCATGTGAAGACCCATGCGTGGTTGCATGCATTCGAAGAAGGGGTGTGCTTTGAATCCTCATTATATTTGTTTATTTTGTTTTGTTTTTTTTTTCTGAATTTTGAAATTTTTCTAGTGAGGACCACACCATGCAAGGTTGGATTGCCCAGGAGCTTCCATGGAGAGAGACTTGGAGTGGGAGGAAATCCGTAAGGGCACACCGATGACCCAAGGAATAGAATAGAACAACAAATAAAACGTTCCCCTTGAAGTCACACCTGATTCAAACCATTGGGCCATTCCTTAGTTTTGGATCTACACAAGTCACACATGAATTAATTGAATAGAACCAATTTTCAATTCTCCATGATGAGCTTTTCTTCTCTTTTTATTAGCTGAAATAAATACACTTTGCTACACAAGAACATGCATGCCTACCCAATTTGAAGAGATGTGCTTTCATTAGCTCTTCTTCTTAAAGTTACAAATTTTGCTAAGCTAGTGGAACTAATATCTTGTCAAGTTTTCAAAGCATTTTAAAAGGTTATATTGATTCTAGTGGATGATGTGGTCGAGAACTTCCTTTTATTCTTATAAATACATAAAGGTTCTAAACTAGTTCTATGGACTATCATGCCACTAAGCTCCTTTAAAACTGAAAAAAGTTTCTATGGATTTTTGATTCTACATGGATTTTTTAAAGAATAAGCTTTCTTATGTGTGTAGAAAAATAAAAGTGCCAATGTGGCAAAACCATTTTGGGCGAGCTTTGTAAAACCAAAACCTAGTTCTTCAGGTTGGTTCTATGAGTTGATTTGGCAAGACACCCAGTAAAACCAAAACATAGTTCTAAAGCTTTTCAAAAAAAAAGAAAAAAAAAAAACAAATAATCTTTTTAACCAAGCCTACATGTGTGGAAGAAAAATGCTGATGTGGTAGAACCATTTTCACAAGCCTTTGTGGAACCAAAAATTGGTTTAACTAGATGGTTTTAAAAGTTGAGTTGGAATAAAAATCTAAAAGTGCACATCTTTGAAAAAAACTATGCTAGATCCTACCAAGTCCGTGAGCATAAAGAAGAAGTTGACATGATAGAACCAAACAAGAGCACCTTGGTAAAACCAAAAAATGCTTCTACAAGTTGATTTAGCTGGATTTACAAAAGAACTTTTAGCATATCATGATGTTGAGTTAAATGAATAATCTGAAAGGGCTTGTGATGCTGAGCTAGTAGAACCATTTTGGAAAAACTTTATAGAATCAAAAAATGGTTCTAATAGTGCAACGCCTATCATGAAACCGTATGTAGCAGAGAAAAGACGTTAAAAGTAGAAGCCCTTGTAGAACCAAAAAATTATTCTCCTAGCCAATTCTATGTGTTGATATGGTAAGAATAACCTGTACAATAGAAGATTCCTGTGAAACACAAGACAAAAGCTCAAACATGCACAAATATAAGCTCCATTGCAAAGCCAAACCTACAACCAAGGCCAAAACACCTAACATTTTTAACGTTCATAATCAACTATGGTATTTTACTACTTTTATTGCTATCCTTATAATGAAAAATGATCAATTAAATTTATAAATTTTTATTGACGTAATTGTTGGCAGAAATAATGGAGCAGGTTTTATAAGGTTATAATGCTAATCATGTAACATTCACGGTGATATAAAAGTTGCTAATATTTTCCTGGATGAAGACTTTTAAGTAGTGCTGGGTCATTTCAGATTAGCAAAATTAATTGACAGCAGGAAAACACATGTTACAACTCAAATTAGTAGAATCACAGATCATATAGCTTTTAACTATTTATTAAATGGAAGATCATCAAACAAGATAGATGTTTGTGGTTATAGCGACAGACCCCGCAGGTTCCCCCGACACAACGTTACAATTCATGTTATATACGTACAAAAACGACATATTTTTAGCGAGGAACAGCAAGAACAAGGGCGAACCATTGTGGTTATGGTTATGTTTTTGGAGCTTGTCACTGGGCGATGTGCAATAAATCTTTCCTTCACATTGAAGGAGAAATGCTAGAGGATGATATACTGGAAGGACAATGGCAGAAGAAGCAAAGAAGGGAGGATATCGGCAATCTAGAAAATGATATGGTCGGTGAAACTGTAATGAACTCCAATGTAAAAGTATGACGGGATTTCCTAAAAGTCAGCAATAGAAGCAACCAATGGCCCTGCCGCTCGCTGCCAATTCCATCTGTATCCGTAACTCTTAACTCATGTGCTGCTGTTCATTTTTTTAAAATTTTAGCCCAATTTGCAGAGAAGCACAAGAATGATCAAAGAGCTACATGAAGCCGGCGACGCGGAAGCTGGGCGGTGAAGACTTCCCTCATAATCATGGACGATGCAGACTTGGATGAGGCAGTTAACTTGGCCAATATCGGCATTTATGGCAACACGAAGCCAGCGTACATGGTAGGTGTATTCATGTGGGAGAGAAAATTTAATTACGATCAGGTGTATTCATGTGGGAGAGAAAATTTAATTACGATCAGGTGTATGCATGTGGGAGAGAAAAAAACCATATCTTTGGTTCGTTAACAAATTCTGGGCAACTTATTCAAGCCTAGGGTTATGCGCGTGTCACAGGTGGATGATGAGACGCAGCGTTTCCCTGATCACGCCTTTAAGATAATTCGTTTTTCAAACCGAATTGTCCTTAGGTTTTGCACCATATGGGGGGTGTCGGACCCCGAAAAGAAGTTTGTCCTTAGGTTTTGCACCATATGGGGGGTGTCGGACCCCGAAAAGAAGAAGTTTTATTGAAATTAAAGGTGCATGAAGGTTTTCCACCATGAAGGACAATGGCTGTCAATTTCTTGCTGTAGCCCCGACTCTTCTTTTTTTGCAACTTTCCTGACAGCCCACTCCAGCGGAATTGACGTTGTTTTTGTTGTTGTCCCATACATGAACCTGCCTTGCTTCACTGCAATAGAGATGCTGGAAACGATGAAAGGATATGAAAGCAAAATTAAAATCCTACCATAGGATTGATTAACGTGTAAATTAAGATGCTGCGATAAAATAACGTTTGAAGCATGTGATGTCTTCGTAAAACCATTTAAGAATGCATTGTTCAAAGGTGTGTGGCAAAGTGCAATTCGTCAAACAATACGGAAACTTGTTGCTGTGGAGTAAATCACTAAATCTTAATGCCATCCCTGCAAATTACCTGCAACGCAGCTGTCCTTTGCAGGCAGCAGCAGCAGCAATTCAAAACGATGGGTACTGTCCATGAAATGATGAATGATCTTTATCTCACGCTAAGCCCGTGCTTTGGTGTCATTTGAAGAAGTTTACAAGGTTATTCAAGATGCATGGATCCATGGCGCTGCTATTCTTAGAATCCCTGTAAAGGCCATTATCAAAGAGGCAAACTCTAATGGTTTCTTAGTTAAAACATTAAAACATGAAACTTTTTGAAAAATGTAGTTTTCTTAGGAGACAGAACATGCTTACTTTGTGATGGGTTCCAAATACTCAAATGTGATGGGTTGCTGATAACAAATGATGTGTCTATCGCGGAGCGTCTTAAGCTGCTATGATGGGGTCTGTTGCTGGGATCATGCAGTTGCTGCAGCATGTTTGGATAGTCAATATACAATATTTGGGTTTCAGTATTTGATATTATGTAGTAGCACGATTGTGTTTTGACTGCGTCACCTTCCACTATTTTTACTGTGATAGCTCATGCAAGCAGTCCATCAGGTTACTTGTTTCCTGATCGCGATTCAAATCTAACATTCACAGATTCATTGAGTTCTTCATAATCACAAATCAGAGGCAGAGTTTTGTTGGGTTCAGCGGATTCAAATTGGAATTTCCATACATCTACAATCCGCGGAGGATTTGCATATGTTCCATGCACCATATGCTGGCATTTTCAATGCTTTCTTGAGCCTCTGTCAGATCAGCAGGCTTTACCATCCATGTCTCCTTTTGAACACTAATGATGTCCCTACTTCAGATGATGGATCGTATGTTAAATAAATAAATAAATAAAAAACTTTGATTGCGGAGGACAACAATGGGTTTCTAAGATATCGTTTTCCTGCTAGTACCCTGGCAAAGCCCACTATGAAAGACATTGCGTATCTTCAACAAATTCAATGCTTATGCTTGAGAAACAAGACACAAAATAACAACTCAATGCCCCTTGGAGAGTTCAAAAAGAGGAAGCAGTTCATCTTACAGTCATTAAGAGTATCACAGACGAATTCTTCATCCAGAACAATCACCAGTGGAATTGCTGGACTTTGATATGCACTTGAAGTTGCTAAGTTTAGATCGGTTGTTATTTCAAAGGCAGAGTTGCATGAATGCAACACAAATTATGTGCAGGGTGGTATGTGTGTGGTTTTGTCCCATTCAGATTCTGTTGATAGTCATGCTAGAAATACAATTGTGGCTGATGGCATAGTTTGCAATCAATCCATGGAGAGATTTATGCCAAATTCTGATGCAAGAGCAGAACTTGCACAAAGGGATGTAGTAGCAAGAAGCACTCAATTAAAGACATGAAATGGGAAATATGTATTGTAAGACAAAAGTCACATATCAAAAGATGAAATATTGTCCTATTTTCCAAATACAGCTGCAAAATGCATGAAGTATGGACTTGACATAATGAGTAGCCCAAGACCTATTGTACCTGCTGCTTACTACATTGTGGAGGTGTCAAAGATGAAACATTTGTGAAAGGGCTTTATGCAACTAGTGAAGTAGCATGTACAGTGCTACATGGAGCAAATAGACTTGCTAGTAATTCTCTATTTGAAGGGCTTATATTTGCATATAGAGTAGTTGAACCATCAATGGAATACAAGCTCACATCAAATATTGGAATTAAAACTAAAAGCTTCTTTATTAAAAGTCTCACCACCATACTTGACCATGTTAAGCATAGATTACGTCCATCCCATAGAAGGATTTACTATGATCATAGATCTATCAACAAATGATGAGCTTGTTCCAAGGATAAGGTCTTTAAAAAATCAAGGAAAGTAAAATAAAAAGATTTATAGGTTAGTTATTTAACATCCTATATAGATAGGATCTTTGTCAAATATAGCTTTTAATTTTTATGATGGTTAAAACTAACTTCAATTAACTTCTATGATGATTCTAATTAATTCTCGTTAATTTCTATGGTGATTATAACTAACTCCCATAGTGGTTATAACACACATTAATTTCCCATGATTATTGTAACTACCAAAAAGCCACTATAAAAAGAACCTTAAAAGTAGAAGAAAAGGGGGAGGAACTTGGAAGAAGTATTGAAGATTACATGTAAGAATGGCTTGCTAATTACATCATCAATTGAACTACTTTGCTTAAATCTTTTGAGTTCTTTTCTTCTCATTTTGTCTTAGTTTCTTAGCTAATGGTTTAGATTGTATTGTGCTTGGCATTTAATTTTGGGATTATTTATTGCTCTTATAACTCTATTTTTGTGTAATTCTAGACTTCTATTTGGTTTCCATGTACAAGCTTATGTTGTCCTTTTAAAAGCATATTGAGCAATTTAATAGCAATGTCTTTATGAAATTACTGGTTTGATTCTAGAGGGTCTAGAAAATCTTTGATATTTTGAGTTGACTTGAAATAGCTTTAATTTTAAATTTTTTTTCTTGATGTTCAATCTTAAAATTGTTAAATCTTTCCTGATAGCTCTATTGTTAGCAATTCTTGATAACTATCAACTAGCCAAATATTAGCTCGTATTTTCTTTTTTACAAAGCGTTTTGCTAGTTTAATAAAAGTGTCTTTTATGAAATTTTTTGTTGAGTTCAGAAGGTTTGGACAATTTCTAACACCTTAGTTTGAATTAGGATAGCTTTATTTCCAAGTGTTTCCTCATGTTCAATTTATCTTGCCTAAATGTTTGATATTTCACACAAATTTGCTTTCTTTTCTCTTATCTTTTAAAATCCATTGAATCTCACTTTATTTCGAATTTTTTTATGGATCTTTCTCTTTGAGGAAAATTAAGAATAGATTTTGACAAAATTGTGCTTAGGCATTTTGGTGAAATTTTATTTATTTCAAGCAGCATGCTATAGGGACTATATAGACTAAGTGACTTGACAAAATAGAAATCTTTAATGACTCACAGTATTCAACAAGTTTAGTTGAATTTCTATTATAATAGCCAGTTATAATTTCATGCACAAATCCAATCATTTCAACATTCATAACAATAAACAAAAATTTACACTTAGTTTTCTCTAATACCACTGAGTTTATTTGGTGGTCTCTAGGCCTTGGTGTTTCTAAAAACTAGAAAACACTTAAACTCAAGTTTGAAGAAGCACCTTCATTTCCTGTTGTAATGATGGAAAACGTCAGTTGCTGGAAATACCGAAAGAGAGTCTGTGTACACAGTTCTAACGCCAGATCCGTGCGAGGACCGTGCTGGAGAGAAAACGAATCTGAGGTGCCCTGAACGGTCTTGTCAATCAGACATGGACTTACTTGATCAGTAAAAAATTTTGTGATGTTTAAATGACGAGATAATGGTTCTTTATGAGAATATTGTAATGTTGTTAATTTCAGAGATAATTGAAAAGGATGTAATTGATTTGAAGCGATTCGCAAGATTCGTACAGATAGGGGACAAGAGCTCAGATTTGGAACGTGATCAAACCCCAAGATCTGGGATTCAACTTATGAAAAGAATATATTAGATGCAGTGATTACAAGAAGACTTCGATTTAAACGAAGCGTGTACCGTCAACAAGAAAAGCTATTCAAAGATGAAACAAGCAAAAGCTGATCTACCTTGTTTGAGTAGATCTGGATACAAGGAGGTCAAACCCGAAGCAGAATGTCTGTCAATCAGCTATTTCTGACCAAAGGTTCTCACCCACTGTCTTCGATATTCTTGCTATTACCGGTCCTTTTTTGCTCTCTTGTCAATCCTTGCTAGAAGTTGTCAACGATTGCCAATGGAAGGAAAAATCGCTCACAGAGAAAATCTGTTAATCCTAGAGGAAAATTTTTGCCCGCCCATCTTGATCTTTGTCGACTGGCATATTTATAAGGTTAAAATCAGGAGAAAAATGCAGTTTAGATAACATGTGTCCTAATCCCACCAAATGCCGTTGATTTGATGTGGTGGTTGTTGAAGCTTGTGGCGTCATACTGCTTTACGCTCTAAAGCGTGACGCGTCATAAACTACTCTTGTTGGGGCTTTGGTGACAGGCTATTTCTTGATTATGCTACGATGCAGTGGAGAGCGTATCGTGTCGTATGGACTGCTGATGCTTGTATTATGCCATTTCATTCTATGCTTATATTACGTTGTACCATGCTAGATTACGCTGCACCACGCTAGATTATGTTGCACCACACTAGATTACGCTTCATAGAGTAATTCAGCGTAAAATAGTGCAGCTGCAAAAAATCGAAGTGTTGTTGAAGTCTTGGGTATTTTTCATCCTTGATGTTGTGGTGGATTGCTTTCTGACATTACGCCGCATAACATGATGTTACGCCATGTTGCGTAATGCAGCGTAATATGCCAAAAGTTAAGGTTCTCGAAACATAGAGAACCTGCAAAGTCGAAAGCTTGCCGTTGTGCACCCGTCGCTTTGCTCTGTCTTCTGGAATTCACTTGTGCTGTGCCGTGCAGTGTGGCAGGAAAGGCTTTTAACTGAAAAGGAACTTATTGTGCCACGTCTTGTTGCGACCCTTTGCCTGAATCACCAGTTTATTGTTGAACCGCTGAGGCCTCGAAATTTTCATGGTGTTTCACCTATGATTCTAATCACATGACCCAAAGGTAAACGTTGGTGGTCCCAAACTATTGCCAATAGTTCTTTTTGGTGCAAGAAGGAGTGCAAGAAAATTAGATATTATTTTAAGTTAATGACTAAACAAACTGGTAGTTTAGAAGATTTCGAATGTTCTAAATAATTTTCTGATTATAAGACTGATTATTCATCGAAGGAAGAACAAAACTAGTAATGCAGTAAAAACTAGAAGGACAAGAAGTTCACCTCTTCTGTTTGGGTTATTAGTCTTTAGGAGAAGACCAATGAAATGTAATAGTTCAATCACCAAATGGAATCCTAATAGGATGGTGAATCCACAACAAGTGAATCCTTAGCAAGGACTTATATAATTAAGCTTCCAAAATTACAACAATATTCCTAAGGTAGTTTACAAATATTTCCTTGAGCCTTTTATTCCTAGAAAAGCTTACTTGGCTGAAGAATACCCTCAGTTATTTGAGTTATCTTTGGTTCATGCAAATATTCAACACCAAGATCAAGCATGTAAGTTGTTTGTAGCAAATTCAAAGGATATGACCCAAATTTGGTGTTCAAACTTGTCAAGCAATAGTATTACAAGTTGGAATGATATGAAAAGTCTTTTCTTGGCTCAGTTTGACAATCAATTGGATCAACAACATTTGTATTGTGTGTTAGTACAAGCTAAGCAAGGAGTTAAAGAATCAAATAGAGATTTCAACATTAAATTTTAATGAATTTGTGAGCTTTTTCAAGGACAATATAGACCATCATATAAAATGCTTAGAGACACTTATATTAAGGTTTTAAATCCAAATATTTCAATCTGTTTGAGAAGAACTCAAAACTTGTTAACACTGAATGATTACTTTGGTGAAGCTATATAGTTAGAAAAATAGTTGAACATAAACAATGGAGAAATTATCTTAGGTCTAACAAGGGAAGAGAACATTATAATCCCTATGTAAAATTTTCCTCAACTTAAAACACTACCGAAGCCTTCTTGTACTAAAATGGAGTAAGATTTAAAAAGAAAAGAATCTAAAAAGGGACAGTTAATGAGAGACTTGTCCAACAATGTAGTGTAACTAGAGAAAGCTTTGGCAAAATTTAAAATGAAGGAGGAGAAGAAAAATAGAAAACATAAGCATCATGATACTAAGCTAAAAGATAATGAGGATGAGAGTGATGTTGCTATGTCCAACTTTTTTGATATTGAATTTGATAATGAGCTATCTAGTGTTCATTATGCAGGAAAATCTTCTGAGAATGGATCTAATGATACCTCTTCTTTGTCAAGTTCTAAAGAGGATATATCGTTAGATGAAGAGTGTAATAACAATAAAGAAAATAGATATAATATG
The DNA here is from genome assembly GCA_015680685.1 of Gnetum montanum. Taxonomy (NCBI): domain Eukaryota; kingdom Viridiplantae; phylum Streptophyta; class Gnetopsida; order Gnetales; family Gnetaceae; genus Gnetum; species Gnetum montanum. Next base: position 94,696 of record MNCI01008914.1, on the reverse strand, counting down.
TGATCAAAAGAAAAATTAATCACTTCCAAGCCTCCAAACATAATTTTTAATCCATCTACTAAGAGAAAGGTTTTTGAACCAACTGGAAGAGAAAAGAATAAAAATAAAGAAGATCAAGTAGAGTAAAGTACTCAAAATTAGACTTTTAATAAATGGATGAAGAAACCAGGATTTTATGGAGATGGAGAATATAATTTGATTGAGGATCTTAAACATGTTAAGTCAAACATTGGTATATATCAATTGTTAAAGATAAGAGATTAGCAATATATATATATATATATATATCTTTGGAGCTTATTAAAACAAAAAGGAAAGTTGGAGAATTAGAGTTAACCTATGTGTAATGAACATTAGCCATTAGTATCGGATAACATAAAACATTTATAGGTATTTGTCATAGATGAATTTACTAATGGCTACTTCACCATCACATAGAAGGATTTACTATTGTCATAGATGTCTCAACAAATGATGAGCTTGTGCCAAGGATAAAGTCCTTAAAACATCAAGGAAAGCAAAAATAGAATGATTTATAGGTTAGTTATTTAACATCCTATATAAATAGGACATTTGTCAACTATAGCCTTTAATTTCTATGATGGTTGTTACTAACTCCCATTAACTTCTATGGTGGTTATAACTAATTCTCATTAATTTCTATGGTCATTATAACTCCCATAGTGGTTATAACACACTTTAATCTCCCATGATTATTGTAACTACCAAGAAGCCACTATAAAAAGAGCTTCAAGGGTAGAAGAAAAGGGGGAGGAACTTGGAAGAAGTATCAAGGATTACTTGTAAAAATAGCTTGCTAATTGCATCATCAATTCAATTACTTTGTTTAAATCTTGTGAGTTCTTTTCTTCTCATTTTGTGTTAGTTACTTCACTAATTTTTTAGATAGTACTATGCATGGCATTTAATTTTGCGATTTTCTTATTTCTCTTATAACTTTATTTTCACATAGTTCTAGACTTTTATTTGGTTGCCATGTAAGAGCTTATGTTATCCTTTTAAAAGAATATCGAGCAATTTAATAGCAATTTCTTTATGAAATTGCTTATTTGAGTTTAAAGGGTCTAGAAAATCTCTGATATTTTGAGTTATTTAGAAATAGCTTTAATTTTAAATTTTTTCCTTGATGTTCAATCTTGAAATTGTTAAATATTTTCTAATAGCTCTACTTTTTGTAATTCTTGACAACTATTAATTGACCAAATAATAGCTTGTATTTTTTCTTTCACAAAGCATTTTGATATTTTAATAGAAGTGCCTTTTATGAAATTGCTCATTGAGTTCAAAAGGTTTGCACAATTTGTAACACTTTAGGTTAAATTAAAATAGCTTTATTTTGAAGTGTTTCCTGATGTTCAATTTATCTTGCTCAAATGTTTGAGATTTCACATAAATCTACTTTCTTTTCTTTTTGAATCTTGCTCTATTTCTAATTTTCCTACAAATCTTTCTCTCTAAGGAAAATTAGGAGTAGATTTTTGCAAAATTGTGCTTAAGTATTTTGGTGAAATTTTATTTGTTTCAAGAAACATACTATAGGAACTATATAGACTCTAACTGACTTGACAAAATAGGAATCTTTAATGACTCACAATATTCAACAAGGGTAGCTAAATTTCTATTATAACAACTAGTTACAATTTCATACATAAATCCAATCATTTTAACATTCATAATAGCAAACATACATTTACACTTACTTTGGTCTATTACCACTAAGTTTATTTAGAGGTATATGGGCCTTGGAGTGTCTAGAGACTAGTAAACACATAAACTCATGTCTAAAGAAACACCTTCATTTCCCGTGATTCTACTCATGAGACCCAAATGTAAATGTTGGTGGTCCCAAATGGTTGCCAATAGTTATTTTCAATGCTAGAAAGAGGGCAAGAAAATTAACTATTATTTTAAGTTAATGACCAAACAAAATAGTGGTTTAGAAGATTTTCAAAGTCCTCAAGAATTTTCAAAGATAGTATAGACCATTAGGTGAAATGCTTAGAGACACTTATCTTAAGGCTTTGAATCCCAATATTTCAATTTGGTTAAGAAGAAATATAAACTTTCTAACACTAAATGATTACTTTGGTTAAGTTATATAATTAAAAAATAGCTAAACTTAAACAATGAAGAAATTATCATAGGTTTAAAAAGCGAAGAGAAAATTATAATCCCTATGTAAAATTTTGCTCAACTTAAAACACCGTTGAAGCCTTCTTGTATTAAAACAAGTAAGAGTTATATAGTAAAGAATCTCAAAAGGGATAGTTAATGAGAGACTTGTGCAAAAAAGTAGTGTAACTAGAAAAAGCTTTCATAAAAGTTAAAATCAAGGTGGAAAAGAAAAATAGGAAACTTAAGCATCATGATACTAAGCTAACAAATAATGAGGATGAGAATGATGTTGCTATGTCCAAATTTCTTGATATTGAATATGATAATGAGCTATCTAGTGTTCATTATGCAAGCAAATCTTTTGAGAATGGAGCTATTAATACCTCTTCTTTTTCAAGTTTTGAAGAGGATATATCGTCAAATTAAGAGTGCAATAACAATAAAGAAAACATATAATCTATAATCAAAAGAAAATTTAATCAATTCCAAGCCTTGAAATATCATTTCTAACCCATATACTAAGAGAAACATTTTTGAACCAAATGGAAGAGAAGAAAATAAAAATAAAGAATATTAAGTAGAGTAAAGTACTCAAAATCAAACTTTTAATAAATGGATGAAGAAACCAGGCTTTTATGGAGATGGAGAATACAATCTAATTAAGAATATTAAATATGTCAAGGAAAATATTAGTATATATCAATTGTTATAGATAGAAGATTAGCATAGAAAAACTTTGGAGCTTATTAAAGAAAAAAGGAGAGTTGGAGGGTCATAGTTAAGATATGTGTCCAACATTGATAAGATAACAAAAACTATCTATAACTATACTCTTGATAAATAATCTTGAAGTATGTTCACTCCATAATTAAATCATCTTCAACACAATAAATCCAGATATTACAAGAAGACAAAATTATTTGCTAGAAAACAAGAAAACTAACTATCTTTAATTAATTGTTCAAAGATTACAACAAGGTTTACACAACCCACAAGCATCCAAAAACCTATCACACTTAAATGATATTGCAAAGCATGAGGCTCTACAATCACATAGTGATTGTTCTCAATGCAAGACACAACCAATAGAAATCTCTCCCACAACCGAGGATTGAGATCTCAACTCACAAGTGAGATACAAGAGAATAGAACACATAGATCAACATACTACAATCTAATATTAGAGCTACAATCACCTATTTCACTCACCCAATCTCTCTTGCCCAGTTCTCCTTGCATACAACCTCTCCTCTCTCATGGATGAAGGCATACATCATTATAAAGATCCAAAACCCTAGGAAGATTTCTATTTGCCTCCCTACATGGTTCCCACACAAATCCAGAATCTTTTGGCTGTTTTTCAATCGAAACAACACATCAAAGCTTTTCTTCTTTGCCATCATAGATTTCTCTTATTTCATGTAGACGTATGCTATGAGAGCTCTATTCCTAGGAGAAACATCTACTATTTTTGGAAGATGTCTTCTTTGGACTAGAGATGTCATCACTTCAAGGGAGATGTCTTTCGAAAGATGTTTATCTTTCTAGGGAGATGTCTTTTGTGAAAGCCTTTCTCATGAGAGATATGTCTACTATTTTTGGAAGATGTCTTTTATGGACTAAATGTCTTCACTTTAGGAAATAATTCTATGGAAAGACATCTTTTTGTTTCCAAAGACATCTATCCTGAAGCTGCCAAAAATATAAATGTTTGTTTTGATGTAGAGAGCCTCTAGATATTTCCCAACAAGTTCCTATAGATCCTAAAACCTCCTAAACTCATCAAAATAAGCCAAAAAATGCCTTCAAACATTCCAAAAACATTTAAGAATCTTCATCATAAAAATTCAGCACAAAAACATATACAAAAAATGGACACACGCATCCAAGCCTTCTCCAAGCACAAAACCTAAAAAAACAACATGTAGAACAAGAACAAGGGAATTGAAAGAGGTGTTCCTACACCAACTCTCCCACCCTTAAAAAAGTGAACTCATATGAATAAGGGAGTAGGGGTAGAAGTGATCGCCTACTCAACAAGTTTGGTCTCACAGATCCATATAGCATCATTAGCAAGTTGATTCATCCAATGGATCAAAAATTCATGCCTCTTGACTCCTCAAATTCTAGAAGCTTCCCTCTACTTGACTACAATAGCTTTCTTCTTCATTGAAGGCTTGGACTAATCAATAGCCCCCTTCAACTCATTAATGCTTCCCTATATGGTCTCCTCATCAGCTAGTCCATGATAGTGCACAAGATCTAAAATATTAAACAAAAAAGACATATCAACATTGTTTGATAAGTCAATCTCAAAATATTGTCATCAATTTTAGCCTTCATTTTGAAAGAACCAATCCTCTTAGCTTTCAATTTAGAGAAGTTAACACCTCTTAAACTACTTCTTCTTGAAGTGCACCCAAACTAAGTCACCAACAACAAAATTAGGATTCTACTTGCCCTCATTCCTCTTGAGGACTCTCTTTTTAGCCTTTTTCTCTAGATTTGACTTTACTTGTGCATGGAGATCCCTCATATCTTGGATAAAATTAGCACTAAGTTGAGCTTCACCATCAAATCTCTTCAATGTGTCCACCATCTTTGGAAAAACCACATAATTCACCTCAAATGAGCTTTTATGAATAACAACATGAAAAGCATTATTATATGAAAATTTAGCATGACACAACAAGTTTTCCCACCTGTTTGGTTGTCCATCACATAAGCATCTCAATATGTATAGCAAGGATTATTTTACCACCTTCATTTGGCCATCAAATTTTGGATGATATGAAATAGAAAAATTTAACTTTGTCCCTAAAATATTCCAAAGGGACCTCCAACAATGACTTGTGAACTTGGAGTCTCTATCACTAACAATATTTAAAGGAATACCATGTAACTTCACAACATGATGGAAAAATAAATGTGCAACATGAGAGGCATCACTCACCTTCTTACATGGAATAAAATGTCATCTTGGAGAACCTATCCACAACAACAAAAATTGCATCATTCCCACTCGTAGTCTTCAAAATACCACTCACAAAGTCTATTAACATACTTTCCCATGGACCTTTGGAAATTATCAAAGGCATATAGTGTTCATCCACACCTTTACCTTCTTTGAACTTCTACCATGTCAAGAACTCCATATATTTTGATACTTTTATTGTCATATGAGGCTAAAAATAGTGCCTACTCACACGTTTCAATGTTTTATCCCTACCCATGTGACCTACCATGCTACTACAATGCATTTTAAACAAAATCTCTCCTAAAATCACAATTAGGAACACGTACCTTTCTATTCTTAAATAATAGTTCATCTTGCATATGATAGTACCTCCATTGGTCTATCCTATTCATCAATAGCTCTTTGAGTCTCCTCCAAACCTCCCCAACATTCTTAGGATTTGGCCAGTGCCTTATAGCCTTCACCTTGGTAGCTTTCATCCAAATTTTATTTTTATAAACCACATGCCCAAGTAAGTGAGTTCCCTCTTAAATAAATGACTTTTCTTCATGTTGATCATCAGTTGTGCCTCCTCCAACTTAAGGCACAACATCGTCAAGTGATCTAAGTGCTCTTCCTCATTAGAGTTATACACCAAAATATCATCAAAAAAGATAATACAACACTTACCAATCAAGTTCTTCAATACATCATGCATCAACCTCATGAATGTAGCAAGTTCATTTATGATCCCAAATGGTATCACTAATCACTCAAATAATCCATCTGATGTTTTGAAGACTATCTTTTTCTCATCACTAGGCATAATTTTGATTTGATGGTACCCACTCTTCAAATCAATTTTTCTAAGAATTTCAACATTGGTAAGGGCATCAAGGATATCATCCATCCTTGGAATAGGAAACATGTACCTCATTGTTATCTTGTTCACTACCCTAGAATCAATGCACATCCTCCATTCATCATTGTCCTTCTTTGGCACTAGCACCAATGGAGCTACACAAGGTGAAATGGATTTCCTCACAAAGTCACTTGCAACTAACCCCTCTAGTGACCTTTACAATTTAGCCCTTTGATTTGGTGTCATCTAGTAAGCTCTCGTTTTTGGAAAGGTAGCACCAAGAATCAAGTCAATCTAATGTTTTACATTCATCATCAATGGTAGTCTGTCCAATTCTCCCTTGAACACCTTGGGAAATTTCTTCTTCAAGTCTAGGACACCTATAGGAAGTTCAACCTACACATCATCATGGTTAGTAGCAACTATTTTCATAACAACAAAAACAACACTAGTTTCATCATGTTCCTTAATATATTTCCTCTCTTCTAGAAGGATCAAGGAAGCATTAAGTGAGATTTACTACTTCACTTGTTTAGCTATCGTAGGAATCAAATCATGAATTCCATTAGGTCTAACAACACTCCACACATTTCTTGCTTCATCAAACTAAGCACCATTGTCAAAATTCCAAGGTCTATCAAGAATTACATCAGCAAAATCTATTGGAAGCACATCACACCTCACAACATCATGAAAACTTCTAATCTTAAATTTCAAAGTACATTGTTCCTTTACCTCTTGGGAAAAATCGTTAAACAACCAATGCACCTTATATGGTCTCAGATGAGGATTAGTTACCAAACCAAATCGAGCAACTGCCTTAGAAGAAATAACATTTCTTTTGGGCTCCTCCATCAATCAAAACATGAATTCATTCCCCACTCAATAAACAACTAGCCCCAATTTGAAAGAACAATTTTATATCAAGATGATCTCCTCTATTTACATTCCTCATGAATGCAAAAGAATTTAATTTAGAAACATCCTTAATTTTTGGAGCATTGGGGTTATCTCTTTGAAGATCTTGGCTTGATGTCTCCTCCACATCCACGATTTTCACATCTTTTCCCTTGTCTACCTTGTGAAGTAAACATTCCCATTGCTTATGTCCCCATTCTCCACACTTGAAGCATTGACATTTTGATGAGCTAATACCTTCCTTACTTAGGACCTTCTTGGTTTGATCCCTCTGATCACCTCCTTCAATCTTCTTATCCTTGTTGCCCTCATTATCTTTGAGTTTGGATTTGAATCCCTTATTAGATCTAAATCCATTCTCCTTCTTTTTAGAGGTTTTTTTGCCCTTGTTTCTGAATTCTCCTAATTTCTTCTCAGCCTTGAGTGCTAAATCATAAGCCTCATCAAGGATTTGTGGCTCATAAAAGGATAACTCTTGCTGATATGGTATTTTGAGACCTCCTAAAAATATTGAAGCTTGTTTATGCTCCTCCTAGTTTACCTTAGCTTGATGGAATAGATCAAAAAATTCGATATAGAATTCTTTCACATCCTTGGTACCTTTCCTTAGGAATTCAACTTTGCAATGGTTTCTTGTCTTTTATAAGACTTCAAATTTTCTTTTCTACTTGTATTTAATTAGATTCTAATCTCTGATAGGTTGACCATTTCATCTTTCATAGGGACTCCTTTTCCCACTATGTAGAGGCCATACCTTCCAATTTGGATTCAACAATAGGTGGCCTGAAGTTATTTGGTACCTCTTCCAATAGAAAATGCTGCTCAAGTGCTTTCAGCCAACTTGAAAAAGCATTGGTGCCATCTACACCATTAAAATTCTTCAACTCTACATATTAAAGTCTTGAAAATTTTTTTAATGCTCTAGAAAGGCTTGCCTCATCTTCATCATCAAGCCTACTTGAAGAAGTATTGAGCACCACTAGAGCCCTTGAAGTTCTTATTTGAGGAATAGGATTCCCTCCCATTGGAATCCTTGGCTAATGGTTTCCTACACTCCCATACTAGATTGACCTTCATCTTCATCTACTCCATCTCCACCTAGTTGTGAACCTTCTTCACTTGAACATACATGCTCTTCACCTTCACATGTTGAAATATGGCTAGGACCAACTTGTGTATCCACCTTTGCATTGATTTCATCTATTTGAGCAACCATCATCTAGAAGGTTAACTTCATGGTCTCCATGTCATGTTTCAGAGCTTGCACCTATTTCTTCTTAGGTGCCATTTGAAATTGACAAAGTCCTCAACCAAAATCTAAGCAACAATAAAACTAGGCTTCGATAATATTAATTCTGGAGCAGGTTCCACAATTAAATCACCTTCAAAGCACTAAATCTAGATATTATGAAAATATAAAACTATTTGCTAGAAAACAAGAAAACTAGCTATCTTCAATTAAATTATTCAAAGATTACAATAGGGTTTACACAACCCACAAACATCCAAAAATTATCACACTCAAACAATATTGCAAAGCATGAGGCTCTACAATCACATAATGGCTATTCTCAATGCAAGACAAAACCAATAGAAATCTCAACCACAACCCAAGACTGAGATCTCAAATCAAAAGTGAGATACAAGAGAATATAATACATAGATCAACATACTACAAGCTAATCTCTTGGAGCTATAATCATCTAGATCACTCACCCAATGTGCTCACCCAATCTCTCTTACCTAGTTCTCCTTACATACATGCTCTCCTCTCTTATGGATGAAGGCATACATCATTATAAAGATCCAAAATCCTAGGAAGCTTTTTATTTGCCTTCCTAGATGTTTCACACATAGATCTGGAGTATTTTGGATGTTTTCCAATCAAAACATCACATCAAAGCTTTTCTTCTTTTCGAGCATAGATGTCTCCTATTTCATGTAGATGTCTCATGTGAGAGCTCTATTCTTAAGAGAGACGTCTACTATTTTTGGAAGACCTCTTCTTTGGATTTGAGACGTCTTCACTTCAGGGGATTTGTCTTTGGAAAAACATCTATCTTTCTAGGGAGATGTCTTCTATGAAATCCCTATTCTCCAGAGAGATGTCTACTATTTTTGGAAGGCATCTTCTATGGATGGGAGACATCTTCACTTTAGGAAAGATGTTTTTCTACTTATAAAGACATTTATCCTGAAGATGCCAAAAATAACAATGTTTTTTTTATGTCAAGAGCCTCTAAATGCCTCCCAAAAAGTCACCATAGACCTTGGAACCTCATTAACTCATCAATATAAGCCAAAAAATACCTTCAAACATGCCAAAACATCCAAGAATCTTCATCATAAAAATTCAACATAGAGACTAAACACAAACGTCCAAGTCTTCTCCAAGCACAAAACCTACAAAACAACTTGTAGGACAAGCACAAAGGAAGAGGTGTTCCTACACCAAAGCTTCTTCTTTTCTTTTGATGATGAAGTGAAAGGATAAAGATTTCCAAAATTGTGGTTGATTCTGTAGCTACCTCTACTATTATGCCATTGTTTGTATGCAAGAGACTTGGTTTGATTCCTGAATAATCCAATAAAAAGATTGTTCAAGTGGAAAAAAGTAGAGTGAATATTTTGGGTCAGTTTCCCAATTCTTTGTTAGAAATCATTTTCAAACCCTGTATAAAAAGTAGAGTAACCATTCAAGTTGTAGATATCCTAGATTCATATAGTCTTTTGTTGCATAGAAGTTGGAGTAAATATTTCTCAGGATACATATCAATAGATTACTCACATATGTGGATACCTTGTAAAGGGGATGTAATGTCCCCATTTCCAAAATGATGCTACTACATAATGAAGATTTTGCATCTTCATAATAAGTGCTATTGTTATCGTAACACAACTCGAAAGGGTAGTTGTACTTAAGAACTAAAATGGTGCATTGTAATAATAGCTGTGTCTCTTGAGGTGATCTATAGAGGTTTGACCTAAGGCATTTATACCTAGGCTTAGAGGTCATGCCAACAAAAAGTGGTAGAGTCAATACAAGTAATTCAAAAGAGCCAATTGATGTGGGATAGGAAGAGGACTGGCCATTCCTTTTGGCTAGTAATAGGCCTAATTGTGGTGGCATTACTAGATTGCCTCTAAGGGATAGATGCTGAAGGAAGAAAATCACAATGAACACTCTCAAAGCATGATCTGCATACATTATTCCATATTAATAAAGCATTCTTTTCTTTCTCCTTTTGCACTTTCTTTATTATTAACTTCTTACGCATAATGTCGAATGTTACATATATTTGATTCTTGGTAGATTATCTTCTTACAAATAATTTTTAATATAACATATATTTGACATTTGCCATGACATCTAGAAATAGGATGTCACAAGGGAACCAAATAAAATATACATATATAGTGAACCTTTGATGATTGAAAACATTACTTCAAATGGGAAAAACAAAGTTGTTGAAACAAGAGCCTTTAAAACCAAAATTTTCATGCTTCAAGAAGTTTATAACGTGGAAGAAAATGAATCTCAACATGAGAGCAAGTGGGAATTATATTTGGATGGTTCTTGTAACTCCAAAGGTGCAAGAGCTAGAGTAGTTAAAGTAAGAGATGATTCCCAAAAAATTTTAAAAGCAATTCATCTATCTTTCTCTTGCACTAATAACAAGGCTGAATAAGAAGCTTTTAGTATTGGAATTAAAACAACATTGGAAAAAGGGATCAAGGTGATTACGATAAAAGGAGATTCAAGACTAGGTTGTGAGAAAATTAAAGGCAATTATGTAGTAAAATGCTCATTCTTGTAGCCTTATAAATAGCATGTCTATAAAATGCTGGACCAGTTTCATTATTACAAAATAGAACATATATATAGGGAATATAATCACTTAGCAAGTCATTTTTCAAAGGAAGCTTCAACATTAAATTTAAAAAAGATAGAAAATTATGAAGGGGTAGTAATTAAAAATGAACATCAGCCATTAGTACTAGATAACATAAAACATTTACATGTATTTGAAGATGATGAACATTTTCTTAATTTCTTGAAGAATAAATAGGAATTCAAAAATAAAATCATACCCAAAACATTGTTTAGGTTTAAGTCAGATTTCATTCCTAGAAAAGTGATTGATTATGAACACGAGTTTAGAAAAATTATGCTTATAAGAAAAGATATATAGAATCCAGATGATAGAGCTTATGAAGTAGTAAATCTTAAATCTATTGAGATACCAAAGATGTTAAACATCACAAAGGAAAAAAATTCAGTTTTTAAGAAAAATTTGTTATTACTATTAAAAAATAATTTAGGAAATTTTGCTTCATCTTATGATCATCTTAAAGCTTTTAGAGTAAATGTGATGACACATAAAATTCCTTTGGTAAATATTTTTAACATAGTTAAATAAAAGCAAAGGAAATTCAATCCATCATTTGAACTAGATATGGAAGCCAAAATCAAGAAGTTATTGCAAGCTCAAATCATATATCTAGTCCTATATTCAACATGGCATGCTAATATTGTCCCAATAAAGAAGAAGAATGATGATATTAAGCTTTGTGTGGATTTTAGAAATTTGAATGAAGCTTTTAAAAAAGACAAATATCCACTTCCTAGGATTGATGAGATGTTGATTAAAGTATCAAAGTGTCAAGTATATTCTTTCCTAGATGGCTTTTCATGTTATAATAATATTATAATAGATAAAGGGATAGATATAAAGCAACATTCATCACCAAATTTAGGACTTTTGCTTACAAAAGAATGTTATTTGGATTATCAAGTGTTGGAGCTACTTTCCAATGAGCAATGGATTTGGCTTTAAAAGATTTAATAGGCAAGTTCATCATGGTTTATTTGGATGATATTACTATCTATTCAAAAAGGAAGGAAAATTATATAGACCACCTCTAACAAATTTTTGATAGATGTTGTGATTATGGTATCTCATTAAATCCTAAGAAATGTATCTTTGGGATTAAGTTTGGAAGTTTGTTGAGTCATGTAATATGTTAAAAAGGAATTTTTATGGATGAATCAAAAATTCAAACTGTACAAAATATTGAGCATCCAACAAATAAAAAGTCTCTAAGATCTTTCTTTGGAAAGATAAATTTTGATATGAAATTTATTCCAAGATTCACTAAAATTTTCAAATCTTTGATGCATATGCTCAAGAAACATATCCTAGTAAAGAAAACACCATAATCAAAGAAAAAATTAGTAGAAATTAAAAAGGCTATTCAAGAAGCTGCATACTTGGTAAAACCAAAATTAAAGAAATACTTCTAGGTATACATTTTTGCCTCACATGATCCGATTGCCATTATTTTAACTTAAAAAGATAAAGGTCAAGATGAATTGATTGGATTTTTTTGGGTATCATCTTAAAGGTTCTAAGTTAAATTATTCTAAGTTAGAGAAATAGCATTCATGGTTATTAAAGCACTTCTACATTTCAAATATTACTTGGAAAGCTTAGTGGTCAATATTATGTTAATAGAACCTATGGGTAACTAATTCTTGGCTGAAAATGAAATTGGATTGAAAAGAAGTGGCTTATAAAGCTTAAAGGTTTTAGATTTTCATTGGAAGTATGTAAAACTATTAAAGAAATGGAATTAGCTAAGTTAATGACTAGAGAAAATCAAATATGTATGTTACAAACTCATGAGAAAAATTGCTATTATGAAATTTTAGAATTTCTTAATACAATAAAGGTTTCAAATAATTTTACTACAAGTCAAAAAAGAGCTTTCTTCAAATAGTAAATAAATTTGTGGTTAAAGGTGGAGTTTTATATAGATAAGACTTTAGAGGAGTTTTGTTGGAATGTGTTCATAATGATCAAATCAATCCTATTTTAGAACAATTTCATGATCATGCTAATCTATTTTATGAATCTCCTATGCTCACTATGCAACATATACTTAGCTATGGTTTTTATTGTCCTAGCATGTACCAAGATATTAGCTTGAGAATTCAAAAATGTTATAAATGTTAAATTCATCGATCAAAAATCAAAAACCATAGAGCTTCTTTAAAATTAGTAATTGTAGATAGGCAATTTCAATGGTGGGGTTTAGATTATATTGACACAATTACTTATTCAAAAGTCATACATAAATTTATTCTTAAAATCATTGATTATGTTAATAAATTATCTAAAGCAAGAGCTCTGAGGAGCAGTTTAGCATTGGTTGTAATTATGTTCTTGGAAGATCAGATTTTACATCACTTTGGTATGCCTGAATTGTTGGTATCCGATAATGGACATGCTTTTCAATCCAAAGAATTTATAAAATGGGTAGTAGAGAAATCCATTTTTCTATTTTCTTCTTCTAATTATTATCCTTAGGGGAATGGCTTAGCTGAATCTACAAACAAAAATCTTATTTCCTATATCAAAAAGTCAATGGAAGGGAATTCAAGAAATTGGATCAACTGCAAAAGTATAGTTTCAAAATGGATAAGGATAGAACTTTCATGGCATTGTTGATTAAAAGAGAAGCTAAAGTGGATAAATCCAGTGATAATTTATTAAAAAATGCTTCTCAAGTTAAAATATGGTTCAATAGAAAGGCTATAAAAGGAAGTTTTAAAATAGGTGATCTTTTATTTTTATGGAATATGAAAAATTCAAGTAAATTTTTTGACAAAATAGGTAGGACCATTCCAAATCAAGAAGAAAATATTTGAAGATACATACAAGATATTCACATTAAGTGGAACAAATTGCATCTACCATATAATGTCCTACACATAAAGCATTACTTTGGGCAACTACCTAGAACTTAAAAATAATAAAAATAAAAAATAATAATAAAATAATATATATGTACATAGTGGAAGCTATGATATAATAAATTAGAGTAATTATAACTTATGGTGGGAATTAATATAGTGGAAGTTACAAAAACTACATTGAGGAAAGTAAATGAACCATATTTGAAGTGGTAAGGTTAGTTACATAAGTGGGTGGAATATTTAAAAAACTAGGATTATAGAACAAGTTGTAGTTAGCTCAAGAAAATACAAAAAAATAATTTTAGTATTGAGAATGACTTAGGAAGATGCCAATGAGAAGGTCTTTCATCCCATACATGATTGGATGGTGCCTAGAGCATGTTTTGAGAGCCTTTTACAAGGCGATAGCCCATGGTGTTTCCACTAAAAGCCATTTCTTACTTTGGATTTTAAATGACTTTAGCTTCCTCACTAGTGGTCATTTTATTCATTCAAATATTTGGGATGATTTTCACTAGTGTTCAATAGAAGCTAAGCATCAAGAATAGCCTAATCATGTCAATTGTTGGGGGGGAGTTTTCATTTCCCAAGATACAAAAGAAACTAGTCACAAATTAGTAATGGAGAAATCAACTGAAGAAGAAACTTAGACAATTCTTAAAAAAAATGCTGCAACAAATAATGTGGAGGCAAAAGGGGCAAGAGCATTGGTGAAATAGGAGGAATAAAAGAAAGTGTGGATTACCATAGAAATTGAATATGAAAGAATCAGCAACATAAGGATCCCAAAGAGGATCACTTTAACTATTCTCTTCTCTACTGTAGGATAGTTTATGAAAGAATCTATTTTCATAGTTTTTGGTTTTCTAGGAATGAGGTTTTTATAACATCAAACCTTAGGTTTGGTGGGAATTTTCCTCCAAAAATATTTACTATTTTCAACTATAAAACATATAATAAATACTTACATTATAGTTAAATCTATACAGTATTTTTTATGCATAAATAAGACTTGCAAAAATTTCTTTAAAACACTTTTGGGAGGGGGCAAGAAGTGCTGGCACATTTTTGCCATTAAAAGGAGTAGGTTTTATAAGGTTATAATACTAATCATGTTACTGATATTCACCGTGATTTAAAAGTTACTAATATTTTACTAAATGAATACTTTTAAGCAATGTTGGGTGATTTCAAATTAGCAAAATTAATTGGCAGTAACAAGACACATATTATGACTCAAATTGGTAGAATCATAGGTCATATTGCTCTTAAATATTTATTAAATGAAAGATCATCAAAGAAGATAGATGTTTGTGGTTGTTATGTTTTTGAATCTTGTCACTAGGCAATGTACAATAAATTTTTCTCACATTAAATGAGAAATGCTTGAGGGTGATGGACTGGAAAGAAAATGTTAGAAGAAGTAATTAAAGGAAGATATCAGTTATCTAGAAAATGATATGCTTGGTGAAACTATAATGCACTCCAATGCAAAAGTATGACGGGATCTGTTAAAAAGTAGTAATAGCAGCAACCAATGGCCCTACCACTCATTGCCAATTCTATATTTGTGTCTGTAACTCTTAACTCATGTGCTGATATTCATATTTTTGAATTTAGAGCCCAATTTATAGAGGAGCACAAGAATGATCATAGAGCTACATGAAGTTGATGACGTTGGAGGTGGGTGGTGAAGACTTCCCTCATAATCATGGACAATATAGACTTGGATGAGGTAGTTAGCTTAGCCAGTATTAGCATTTATTGAAACATCAGGTGCATATGGTAGGGTCACATGTATTCATTATAAAGAGAAGAAATTAATTATGATCAAGATGTGGAAAAAGCCATAGCTTGTAAAATGGATGAAGGCAAATCTATGATTTTCTCTAGACATTTCTCCCTTGCCTTCTTATATTTTATTCATGTCTATGTTATATTTGGTCCTATACCTATCTCCACCAAAATAAAATACCTTATTCCTTTTTTAATTTTTAGTTTATTTTAATTTGTGATAATATATAAGGAGGTTAAATGGAGCATCCAAAGTAGTACATTCTTTTGAAGCATAAGCTTAATAGTCATCTCTCCTCCTTTGTAAATTTTCCTTGAGCTTTAATACCCTAAGGCTATGCTACTGCTAATGTTCCAAGAACCAATTTTCTACTAGGGTTTTTCACCTTGAAGGTTTTCCCTAGGATAGCTTTATGTCTTTTTTTTATTTTCTATAGTTTTCTTTAAATTTAATATTATATTGGTTCAAGTGGCTAGGAATAACAATTAGTATTGATGTTGGGTTCCACACACCACTATTATTTCATCAAGTAATTGTAGGAAAAAATCATGATTAACTCTCTATGTAAAATTGAAATTAAAAAGTTTAACAAGTCCAACTATGAATTATGGAAGATTAAGATGGAGGCTTTCCTCATTGAAAAGGACCAGCATAGTGCAATTTCAAGAGTAAATCTAAATAAGATGTTAAATGAATAGTGGAAAAAGTTGAACCTAAAGGCGATAAGTACAATTCATTTGTCTTTCAAATTCAGTATTGCTTAATGTTTCTAATGTTTCTTGTACTAAAGATTTATGGGAGAAATTAAAAACTTTGAATCAAACAAAGTCCCTAACCAATAAGTTGTTGAAGAAATGATTATATGATTGTAAAATGGTTGAAGGTATTACCATTATAGAACACTTGAATATATTTAATACACTGGTCCATTAGTTGCAATCTATGGGGATGAAAATGGATGAGAAAGATTAATGCATCACACTTCTTAGCACACTTCCAAATTCATGGGAGACATTTATGATGGTTGTAAGTAATACATCTACTAGCTTTATTTTATATAATACTGTTGGTTAGTTGTTATCTGAGGAAGTAAGAAGAAAAACTTCTACTCCTCAAAATGATGTATTATTTATCAAAAATGATGTAAAGCCAAAGTTTTCTAAGAGGACTTAATTTAAGAATAAGCCTTAAAATTTTATAAAGAAGCCACCTAAATGTTAGAATTGTGATAAAGTTGGTCATGTAAAAAAAGATTGTAGAGCCCCTTCGAAAAATGGAAAAGGGAGTAATGTACCAAAAAGTGATCAAGCCCCTTTTGCTCAAGAGGAAGATTTATATGTTGTCTCATCTTCTAATAATGCTGATACATATTCATGGTATGTGAACTCAAGTGCATATCATCACTACACTTCACATGTTGATTGGTTTATTGAGTATACATCATCTAATCTCAGAATGGTAAGATTAGATAATGATGGTTTATGCAAAGTTATAGGTTATGGAAAGGTAAAGAATTAGTTTTAAAATGGAGCAGTTAAATCAATTCCCAATGTACATCATGTTCCAACACTTACTAAAAATATTTTGTTTGTAAGTGAATTGGATGATCCAACACTAACTATTCTATTTGGAAGTGGAAAATGTTCAATATTGCATGGTTCATCTCTTTTGGCTTTTGGAATTAAAATAGGCAAGTTGTATAAATTAGAAGGTAGGACATTAAAGTAGAAATTAAGTGCATTTGTAGTTATTGATTTAAATTCAAGTATTAATTTTTGGCATAAAAGAATGTAACATATTGGTGCAAAAGGACTTAAAGAAATTTACAAGCAAGGTAAATTTAAGCTTTCAAAAGATTCCTTGGATTTCTATCATCATAGTCTTCATGGTAAATAGAGGCACCACAGTTTTTAAAGAAATAATGCTAAATCTCTTCATATATTACAACTAATACATAGTGATGTATGTGAACTAGCTAAAGATATGAAAAAAAGTTCTCTTGGAAATGCTATGTATTATATTTTTTTTATTGATGATTATTCTAGAAAGAGAAAGATCTATTTATTAAAACATAAGATTGAAGTATTTGGAAAATTCATAGAATTCAAGGCTCCTGTTGAGAATTATTTAGGAAAGAAAATCAAAATTCTAAGAACTGACAATGGTGGTGAGTTTTACTCTAATGAATTTAATGTTTTTCATGAAGAACAAGGCATTCAAAGGCAAAAGGCTATTCTAGGAACTCCTAAACAAAATGGAGTAGCAAAGCACTTCAATCGAACATTAATGGAACATGCTAGATGTATGCTTAGTGAATCTAATCTTGACAAGCATTTTTAGGGTGAAGTAACAATGAATGCATGTTATCTTATCAATAGATTTCCTTCATTAGCTCTTGATGGAAAAATTATAGAAGAAGTTTGAAGTCATAGGTCCATTAATTTAAGCCATTTAAATATTTTTTTTTGTGAAGCCTATGTACATGTTCCAAAATTTGATAACTCCAAATTAGACTCTAAGTTTGTCAAATGTATTTTTCTTGGCTATGAACATGGTATCAAAGCTTATAAGTTGTATACCCCAAAAACTAAAAGGATTATTTATAGTCAAGATGTTATCTTCAGAGAAAATTGTGGATCTATGAAGGAGGAATCTTCAAATACTAAAACTCCTCCAAATGATGTAACTCCTATGTTTGTGCCTACTGAAATTAATAATGAAAATTTTGAGGATCATGCTCCCTCAGCTGGGGATATTGCCCCTAGCGAACAAGATGGTGATAGCATGGTAGATGAAGATATACCACATTGATGAGTAGTGAGTAAACCCTATGCCCAACCATATGAATCACTAAGCATTCACACATAATCTAGTTGAATTCCATGAACTTATAGCCTTCTAAGTACATTGGTCTCTAGGAAATGAAGCTAACCATTATAATCATTATCTTCCCAATTGCATAGGTATGGTTAAGTGCAAAAGAGGCATATGATTTTTATCATTTTTATGTTTTATGTTTTAAGTCTCCCAAGGATAAATAATAATGTATAAAATAAAATATTTAAATTACTAACTTAATCTAACTAGATACACCTAACTTATCCTAACATAAGCATCCATTCCCACTTTCTTTACACATCTTGAACACATTTAATGCTACTAGGTTAGCAAACATTAAGCATTATTGGGATTACCAAGTGTCAAGCGTATGCTTGAAGTGGTTGTACTTATGTGCTTAATTAATCTCTATTTAATTTAGCTTAATTCATTTCTTAATTATATAAAGAATTAAAGAAAATTTCATAAAACATTAAATGCATAAATAAAAAATTAATCTTAATTATTAGAAAGCTTGTCTTTATTGTCACACACACTACCATGCTCAGGTACAATAGTGCTCAACTAAAGATCTACACTTAGAAAATGAAGGAATTAGTGCTCAAGAGCTAATGAAGAATATTTATACACTTTGGTCATTGTTGTAGCACATCCCACATTAACTATGATCAAAGATGAAATAAACATGGTGGGTGAGCATGTATTTATAGGTGAAAATAGACACTAGGTCGACAAGGCCACATCAACGCTTCAAATCCCACATCGACATGGCTACATCGATAGGGTTGCATCGATGAGTTCGTATTAATGGGACCATGCTGACAAGGCCTCATCAACAAAACCCAAGAAGACATAACTCATCATATCCCCACAACTAAATGAAAACTAATCCTTTACTAAATAAAAGGAGGAACATTTTTTTTACAAAATTTTGGGAATGTATGGGATTATTGACTAATTACTAATATTCATAAACATAAACATGAATAAACACTAAGTGCTTAAGTGTACAGAATTACAATCAAGACAAAATGTTGGTGTTCAGGAGAAAAAAATTGAACACTAGGGAAAAAATTACTAACACAATTCCTCTAATGGCATGAAGATGAGAAAGAAGTTCAAATGGTCTTAAGTGGCAAAGGTTCTTGAGGCTCCAAAAGAACTTCTCCTACTTCAGGTGCACATGGTGGTTGAGGTAGTTGTGAATATCCTATGCTAGTTGTAACTTCTAGAAAAAGATGGAAGGCATTCAAAAATTCCTTCATCTTCTCTTCCTTACTCTTGGGATCATTCACAATCCATATTGCATCATGAATGTGGGTTAGTGTGGGAACATCCCAAGGATAGGAAATTGCTAAGAATAGCTCTTTCGCATTGATGAACTAGGAAGTGAAAAGTTTGCATTCAACATCAAACACCTTTACTACATTCTATAGCACTTGGTAGTCACTCATTCACCTAGCTAGGTTCTTAGTTTTAGATTGTTGATCAGTGAAGCATTACCTAAGAAGATCGAGTTCTACATTTGCCACCTCAAGCTTCTACTTGGTGTCTTTGTGATGCTTGAACTTAGCTTTATATAACAACTATGAATTGGCCACATATTTCTCCAATTTATACCTTGGTCTTCTAGCAATCAACATCACCAAATTTACATAACAAATATTGGTAAGCTCCATGTGCTCAGTCATCTCCTTGATCTATAGTTCTTTCATGCAAATCTCTACCTTGCTGTAGTCATTGAGCCCATCAAAGATAGGCTACCAAACATCAACTCCTTCCTTGAGTTGCTAAAGAACCACATTTACTTTTTCCTTCACCATATAAATATGTTTTTATTAATTTATTTTTGTAGACCAACTTGATCTCTATAGTGATTTTTGACTTTCTCAAACTTAAGAGCCTCATTTTTCTTAGTGGCTATCTCTATTGCAAATTTCTAGTGAAAGGCCCAAACTTTCTCCATGAAGAGATTTTTATTATTGGCTATCAATCTCCTCAATTTAGTATTCACTCTAGCTAGGTGCTCCTACTATTGATGGATGAAATCTTGCATTTGTAGCTTTTGCACATCAACATTTCATAGGTAGTGATTTTTTGTGGTCAAATTGACATTCTCTTGGTGAGTCTAGTCCAAGGCCTTTTGGATATTATGCATTGTGACATCAACCAAGAACTAATCAAATATTATCATATCCTTCACTTCCTCAACATTTTTTAGCTTTTCCTAAAGCTATTGAAAAGCTTCATCACAAGTTAGTGTAGGGCTGGGAAATGTAGGAACAATAAGGTGGGCTCTTAATTCAGCAACCTCCATAGCCAAGCATTGGTTTTGAGTTTGGGCTATTTCAAGTTGCCCTTCCATGATAATGCATTTACCCCTTGCTTCTAATAGCTTCAACTAGGTTACAATTATTAGTTTCCTAGTTCCCACCAATTATTCTAACAAATCCTTGTGCTAGGCTACACTCATTCTGCAACTAACTATTCCTACAAACATCTACACATCTCTAAGTGTAGAAACATTTAGTACAAATGCCACATGTGTATTCAATGCCTTAGTAATTCTATCAACAACCACCTTTACTATTGTCTCCTACCCATGGTGATACATCACCAAGACAATTGCCCCCTTTTCCTCCTCCAAAGACACTGAGAAAGTAGTATCATTTCCAAATATTTCTATGAATTGTTACTGTTATGAGAGAGAGGTTGTGACCTCTTAAGCACTAGGATTCAATCTCATGCATAGCTACATTCTTTGGGCTAAGAAAATTGGCCCACCTCTCTTCTTTTAGCTAATGGTTTGAGCCACTTCATTAAGGTGACTCATTACTGGGCGATACATAGATGGATCATCATCACTCATTTTTTCTTGCTGCTCTTGGTCACACAAGATCTACTCTCAGATCTCATGCATTCACTCAAGGGTAGCACTGGACTCTAATGTTGTTTTAGGAGTATATGGGGGAGGTGGTTGTTGCTGATCCTCTTCCTTGGTTGTGTTAGGAATCTTGTCTTTCATCATTTCTACCTAAGATGCAGAAGAAGAATGCATGATTGTATCATTGATGTAGTGACTATTCTTGCCCTTTCACATAGTTTTCTAAGGAGGCAAGGAAAAGGCATGGCCTTCCTTCCACATTTTTTTCCTTAAATTGCTTCTCTATCTCTAGATAAATCAGTTGTGGAAGGTTCACAGGGAATTTTTCACTCAGAGTAGCACACACATGGGTAAAAAAAATAGTCACCTTACTAGGCCTCACCATTAGATTAAGGTAATAGGTTTCTATCTTGAAATATACATGCTTTTCTAGGGAGTGTGCACCATACTCCTTATGGTCCACTTCATAACATCACTAGGTCCACTTCTTCTTTACCTATAGGTTTGCTTATGTGGAGATATCCACCAAATGTTTTTCAATATCAAGTAATCCAAGGGCCTGTACAATGGCCTCCACTAAGTGGGATACCTCAATGTCCTTGATCTTCATAGTAACTTCCACCTGCTTACCATTCTAGAAGAGATATGTCTCTCCCATGTATCATTTTCCATTAAAAGTGATGATTGGTCACCTAAGATAGTTTTACAACTATGTCTTGACTTCTAGTGGAGCATGTTTTAAGAATGATCCAAAGTTCAATTCTTGAAGAACTAAATGTTGGATGTTACTAGGCCTGATCTGACTAAGGCAGGCATAAGCCAATGTAACCTCAAGTCTTAATACTAGTCTTAGTGCCTCATCTCGATGGAATTATTTAGTTATGGTCACTTCCTTGGGAATCCTCAAACAAGTTCCACTTTAGGCTTCTCTCGAAGAGGTCCTATCACATGAGTTCCTGCTTCCTATTCTTAGGCTTATGGTTGCTGCCCTCTTCTAGCTCTAGGTCATTTGTCCCTTGGTTGAGATGATCCTTATTCTTATAGGCATTTTAGTCTAAGTGTCATCTGTAATCACAACATGACCAAGGATTAGCACTTAATGTGTAACTTTGAAACATTTGGAGTACCTTATCTCTTTGGGTAGTTTCACTTGGCTAAGTTGTGATTATGGTCAGTTTGATTATTTGCATATTATTTTATTATTATTTGATTAAATCGGTTACTGGAGTGTGTTGGAAAGGTTTAACTCTCATTATGTAGTGTTTTAATATAATTGACTCTTTAAACCCATGGGGGAGCTAGAAATTTTTGGAAAATTTTGGTCATTGAAAACCTAAGATTTGTGGCCCCCATGACATAAAGCATACCTTCAAAATTTGTAGTACTAAAGAATGTATTAAATTGAACAAATGGTTTAAAAGTTATAGGCTTTGGAAGATTTTAAGCTTTGAAAAATTGTAAAAACTCCCCTTAGGTGTGAAGAAAATGGTAGAAAATTCATAAGTGATGGGTGCTATATATAAAATTTTTCCCATGCTTCAACTGAGCCATGTCAATGGGGCCTAGTCAATGTAGTTATCTACATCGATTGCACCTAGTCAATGTAACTATTAACCATCATTGACCAAGTCAAAATTTGAAAACTACAAGGAATTTTTGAACAAAATTGAAGTGTAATGGAAGACCAAAATTCCAACACAATGAAATACATGAAGAGGGGTGTGCTTTCTAAGGGGTGTGCTTTGAACTCCCATCATGTTTTTTTTTTCTAAAATTTTCTATTTTTTATGAATTTTAGGATTGGAACCACACCATACAAAGAGTTATTCAACTTCCTATTCTTGGTTGACACAGAATGGTAAGAAATCCATGAAAACACACATGCACTGAAGAAAGTAGAGAGGCACAAAGAGTATTGAATCTCCTTGAAGCCACACCCTTTTCAAACCTCTAAATCTTTTCCAAGTTTGAAAACTACCAAGATCACAAGTTCGTTAAAGTTTGATTAATGAAAAAGGAACCTCATACTTCCAAAACTAGGAATACCATAGAGTTGGTGGATGGGTAGATGATGTGGACTCACTACATATTGCATGAAAAAGAAACTTGTCTTAATCATTAGTCATCAAAATTCAAAAATAGAAACCAAATGTTAGCAATCAAAAACATTAGGTATAAACCACCATTAGTAAACAGCTATAGCATCACTGTGTCTTATTGGAAATAAAGCAATTTATTAGAAAATAAGAATAAATTCACGCAAAAATAAAGTAAGATATACAATAAATTGTAAAAATATTTAAGAAAAATAAAACATACTAATGATGTTGTAAAAGAATTTGAGAAAAATAACAAAGTGTAAAATAAAAATGTTACAAAAACAATGAAAGTGTAAAATATGAAAGTGTAAAAACAACAAAGTGTAAAACATAAAGGTTAGAAAATTAAGATGCCACTTATATAGTTAGCATGGATGGCCATATCCCCAATGACTAAGTTAAAGGGAGGAGATCCAAAATATTGAGTGAGGTCATTTATTTGTTGAGGTTTTTCTTCCAGTGGCTTACTTGAGCTCATGAAAATGTTTTGACTTGTTGTGTGTTGATCAACTTCTTTTTGTTTGGGCTCTCAAGTTCATAGATCAACATGGCCCTAGAAGGAAAGGTTTCATAAATACTATAAGGCCCTTTCCAAAATTTCTAGAACTTAGTTCGTTGAGGTATATGTGTGGGGGTCCAATAGAGAACCTTATCTCCAGGTTGAAATTTCACTTTTCTTATCCTAAATTCATGGCATTGTTTAATAAGTGCTTTGTGCATTTCATTTAAGGATAGGGCCACCAATTGATTCTCATCTAGCATGTTAAGGTTGATCAATCTCTCTTTTTGTGTTAGGTCAATCTCTCTTGAAAAATTCATGGCCAATTGAGTTAAAGATTAGTCTCCACACATCTTTTAAGCACTTGCTCAAAGTAGTCCAAGGATTACTCAAATGTAATGCCATAGGTGGAGAAGTCATCCATGAAGACTTCCATCCCACTACTAATCTACATTTAAAAAATGCTCAAGAGCAAGTGTTGGAAAGTTGCAAGGGCATTACATAGACCAAAGGGCATCTTACGATATGCAAAAGTTCCCCAAGGACTTTTGAATGTTGTTTTGGCCTAATCCTCAAGCATGATTTGAGTTTGGTTATGGCCATTATAAACATCCAAAAAGCTATAATAGCAATGCCTAGAAGTAGTTTCCAACACTTGGTCCACAAATGATAATGGAAAACAATCTTTGAACATTTTCATGTTTAACAACCTCAAATCAATACATATCCATCACTTGCCATCTTTCCTTACCATAATTATGAGTGGGTTAACCCACTTGTCATCCACAATTGGATAGATGAACCCTGCCTTAAGGAGTTGTTCAATTTTCTCTTTGACAATTTGGTTTAATTTTGGGTTTAGCCACCACTGTGGATGCCTCTTTGGCTTCATAGTTGAATCAGTAGGATATGATCATCCATAGATAGTAGGATATGGCCACTAGCATACACAGTTGATCACTAGGAAATTAGTAGGATATGACCACCCATAGACAGTGGTCACAATGTCCTCAACTAGTTCCAAGGGAATAGTCATGGACTGATCTACTAATTCTAAATAGATGTTACTTTTCTTGAGATGAGGTAGGTTCCATGCATTGTACATTTCATAGGAAATCAGGTTGACACTAGAACCTAAATCAAGAAGAGTCTTGCATGGCTTATTTTCAACAATCTACAAGTAGATAAGAGGACTTCTAGGATCAGCTCTTTTCCTGAGAAGGTTTCTAGTCTTAATCTAATCAAATATAATGTGGGTTAACATGAATGTGCAAATATTGGAAGGAATTTGGTTTGAAGGGCTCTAGATGCAGAGGATGAAGGAGAGATAGGATGACCAGCCACATAAGCCAATGAGGGCTTTGTAGGACTATTGGTTTTTTTAGAATGATCTTTTATGAGATCTAGGTTTCGAACCACTTGGCTAGAAAGTTGATTGTAAGTTAATAGCCTTGGTAGCATTACATTGTTGCAACTACATGGGAATTTCATCTTGCATGGATGGAGTAGGTAGTAATTAGATTGAGGATGGTAGAACATGTGTTGAAGAATAAGGAAAATGATAAGGATATGGGGATTCCCCTCTAGGAGATGAAGAATGAGTTAGGTAATACTTTGGAGGGTAGTAGTAATGCTGAAAAGAAGCATGACTAGAAGAGTCACGTGGAGACATGGGTTGCTAAACATAGTACCCATACAAATCTAGTTTCATGTAAGGGTACTACTACCTTGGTGGTGACATCCCTCATGACTATGGATGCTACCACTAATGGTACTATTCATATAGTTGTGGTCAACCTCCACTTGAATAATAAGCTTATTGTTGCTAGTGAAACTACTTTAGGTTACCTTGAGGATAAGGCAACCTTCTAGGTGTTTGCCTTCATGCCAATTGATGAGCGGCTAGGTACTCCTATGCCCAACCATGCGAATCACGGGCGTTCACACGTGACTTGGTCGAATTCCGTAGACTATAAGCACTTTGCATACACCAAACCCTAACCCACAAAACCTTGTGTTAGAATGGTCGTTTTCTTCCCAACCTCACTTTTGATGTTTTGATTATGATGGTTAAGTGAGATTGAGACAAATGATTTTTCTGGATTTTTCACTTTATCTTCTAGCATCTAATTCTTGGAATGGAAAGTAAAGAATGGAATATTACATAATCTATGATTATCCTAATCTATATCTTAACTCTTCCTAGAATAAGTATCTGATCCCATCTTCTGTGCACATCCTAAGCATCCCCTAACCACTACTAGGTTACTAGACGTTAAGCATCGCTAGGTTGCCAAGTGTTGGGTTTATGTTCAAGATGATCATACTTATGGTTTCTAAAAACTATAAAAGAGCAATAGTAATTAAAATAATAACAATGGAAACTTAAGGAACTATTAAAGCATAGAAATATTAAACTATTAAATGCATCAAATGACTAAGTCCAATTGCTACAAGGTATGCTTGAAAAGCTCATCTTTATTGTCGTTCACGCCAATGGGCTCAGGTACATAAGCGCTTGAATAAAGAACCAGACCTCTTTATTACACCTACTGTGGGCACTTAAAAAATATTCTAACTCTGGTGGAAACAAACTGCAAGAGCTTCTTTACAATACCAAAAAGGTCCCTAATTGTGGCTGGAGCCCACTAATTTATAGGCTAAAATAGGCTCTGCATAAATGGGGCCACGTTGATGCATGGAGCAATGCATCGATGGGGCCACGTATACGTAGCCTAGTCGACGCATAGACTATTTAGTGCTTCATCATACCCCACGATTGAGTAATAACTTGTCCTTGAGTTCCTCTACAATTTGGAAGGTATAGAATTTTTATTACAACACACATAACTAGACACACATGACACAACACCAATTTTACTAACGCACCAAGTGCCTAAGTGTATAGAGGAGGACAAATTACAAAATGGTGGTGTTCAGAGACAAAATTGAACACCTTGACGATCTTGGTTTCCCTGCCATGTTGAAAGATTCAAAAATTGCTAGAGAAGATCACATCATCCCTGGGGGCAATTATTATGACGGACCTTCACCAACCTTTGGCCCATGTGGTGGTGATGGCATGAATGATGGCTACCCCGTAGCAATTGCAACTTCTGAAGGTAACCGGAAAGCCTGCAATAGGGCCCTCATTTTTTCTTCCTTAATTCTAGGATCATTCACCATCCAGGTGGCTTCACCAATGTGTGCCAGGATGGGAACCTCCGAAGGGCACGAAAGCGCAAGGAAGAGTTCTTTTATATTGACAAACCAAGCTGCGAACTATTTTCATTCAATGTTGAATGCTTGAATTGATGTTTTTAGCTACTGGTAGTCATTCATTCTACCAACCAAGTTCTCCGCGACCAAAGACTGTCTTTCAAAATGCATGTGGAGAACCTTGAGTTCTGCATTTGCTATTTCTAATTTTTATTTTTTCACCTTGTGTTCTTGGAATCCCCATATAAAGAATACAAGGTGGCAACTTACTTTTCCAATTTAGACCATGGTCTCCCAACTGTTAGCATAGCTAGATTTGTGTAGCGAAGGTTGGCCAACTCCATGTATTCTGTCATATCTTCAATTTGCAGTTCGTTGAGGTAGATCTTAGCTTGGTTGTAGGCATCCAATCCATCAAAGATAGCTTGCCATACCTCACCTCCTTCTTGGAGGTTCTGGAGTGCTTATATCATCTCAACTTTTGTGGCTTTAATTTTTTTCTTTTTCACTTTCTTTTGCA